>VZSV01000356.1:238438-285277 GCA_013398735.1 Nothocercus julius
GGGTAACGGCCGCTGAGGGGGCGCGCGGCGAAGCCGCCTCGCGGGCAGCCGGCGGCAGCGGGAGGCTGGGAGCGGCTCCCGGCCAGGGGGAGCCGCGCGGGGAAACGGGGAAGGGGGCTGTGCCCGCTGCCCCGCCGGGGTGTCGCGGCGGTCCGCTCGCTGCAGGCTCCCGGCGGCTACAGGGGTCTGCGTGGGGTCTCCAGGCACGGTCCTGGAACAAGTCGGGCCTCTGCCACCTTAACCGCCACATGGCGGTTGGCCCATGACCTGGGATGGAGCAGCCCTGTGACTGTAGGATGTACTACTTTTTCTCACAGGCAGAGGAAGAAGTCTGTGGGATAACAATGCTAAAGGGCTGATAAAACAGGAAGCGATGTTCATGGCCGTGAAAGGACTAGGGAAATCCAGTCTAAAAATGGCATGTCCAGCTCATATTTGGCATAACCAGAACATGCTTAAAGTTTGTGAGTGCACCAAGTGTAGGTCCTAACACACCTAAAGATTTACTTTGGGGTATGCTCAGAAACACTTCATTCTCAAAAGCATGAAGCAGTTTTGCCAAAAGTTTGCCCCAAAATACAGTTCAGGAAGCAGTGTTTTCTTTGCCCACTTCCCCTCACCTTCCCCCCCTGCCCCACCAGGGTCTTCATTTGCAAAGTTTTCCTGGGCACTGGCTCACTACAAGGGTCCCTGTATTGTTACTGGCCATTGCAAGAAAACAGCTTACGGCCGTGAGTTTTGCTTCCATCCATGTCGTTTTGGAGCTTCCCTGAGAGACTAGACCGATCCAGCCTGGCAAAGGATGGGACACAATGCAAAATACTGACAAAGAAACACTTGTGGAGCAGGAGAAGTAGCAGTGCTTTTGTTTCCAACTGATGTATGCACAGTGAATGTACTACTCCAGGATATGGGAGACTTGAGTTCAGTTGCCTGCTCTGCTTAAGGGGGATTTTCTTTCTGCAGAGAGTGACCAAACCACCAGGCTGTAGACTACCCTGTAGTCCAAGAAGTCGCTTTGCTATGCTGGCTCTTCTTGGGGGTATTTACTTAAAACAGAGGAGCAGGGCTCTTCACACCCTGCAGAGTTTCTCCCTTACCTCTGCTGAGTGCTGTAACCACCAAGCCCATGTTTATTCTAGTAATACCGGGCAAGGCTTTTCTGGACTTTGTGTGACCTAGTACGGCTGACATCCACATGCCAAAACATTCTTCCAAAGAGAAGACTGTGCCTGCCTCCAAGCTGTCTGTTGGAGACAGTCTCTGGCAAGTGGCATCTCCCAGCTGTGTTTAAAGGCTATGGCCCCGAACTGGCCCAGGTATGTTAACCATTAAACAGTATGGATGTTGACCAATTGGTGTCATAGGCACTTACATTTAAAATATGGTTCCTGACTGCGTTCAACAGAAGATAAAGTTCCCTCTAGGAAAGGTTTTAGAATTCTAAGGCTATACCTGTATTAGCAAGTAGAGTAGAAATGGATCTGTAGTGTAGATGTAGAAGTGTAGAGTAGAAATGGAGATGAGGCCCCAGCATCCACAGTATGCAAGTTTAAGGGGCACTTACTTCAAAGTTCTTCTAGTCTGGTCCCATGAACTGGGCACACATTAGTGATAGGAGTGTGTTAGATGCACTCTTCAAGTGTGTCTTCTGGCTTAGTTTCATCCAAAAGCAAACCAATGATGGGCATGGAGACTGGTCCATGAAGCAAACTGAGCTCAGTAGGGGAGTTCATTAGGAGATTCACTTCAAAAGCACATGTACAAACCAAAACTCTGGAGGAGGCACAGGCGGTGCAAGAGCTAGAAGAGGCTGTGATATAAAATACAGCCCTGGCAGCTGCAGGTATGCCCCTACTCATCATCCTGTTGTTTGTGTTCAAGCCAAAGGAGACTCTAGTTCTTCTCTAGGACAAATGGGTTGGGAATTCATCTAATGTTTGAAAAGGGAACACCTCTACCTGGGCTGGTCAGATAGAAACCCTTTCCAGTCTGGAAGACTTTCCTCTCTCCCTAAGGTGGAATAAAACAGATCAAATGAACCATACCCTGGAAAAGCCTGTTTCTGTCCATTGGCTCTAGAGAAATTCAAGACAAATACTTCAGGAGAGCTGGATCCCACCTTTGCTATATACATCAGAGCTCTTAAGCTGTTTCTATAGATAGGCACATGTATCAGCAGACATTCACCTGCAGTGCTCAAAAGGCATGGTTTGTAGAGGAACAGTAAAACTTGATTTTAAGCCATGCTTTATTTTTCTCATGGGTGCACAAGCAGATGTGGGTTTCACTAGCCCAAGGGAGCACCAAGCAGTGATGAATCTTGCTCCAAAATTAACTTGAGCCAGCACAATCAAGCTATAGAACATAGTTCAGGTAATTGAAACTTCTTGTCCTCTGGTAATTTACAGATATTCAGAATGATTTTTATGTCCCAGCAGTAAATAATTCAGTGGGTGTATTGCCTGAAAAAATATTTGAACAGAAAAGTGCCTGCAGTTCTACTTAATTTGAAGGGATATTCTAAGTTCTGTTTACATATTTGGTATTTGATAAAATTTCAGAACTCTTGATTTGTTCTACCTTTGAAGGGAAATATCTAATTCTTCTGAAGAACTGAACTGCAGGTTGTACAAAATGAGTTATGACAGAGGCAGGAATTTATAAGTAGAGATCAGCTAGAGAAAAACTGCACTATTTATAAATCCAGAGGTCTGTGTTTTGAGAGGCTTCTTAGAAGAAAATTTTAAGTAGATGTTGAGGTAGTTTTGCACTGCTGCAGTTCAGGAGGTAATGAAGAATCATTAGGGGCCATTGCAGAATAAGAGGAGTGAAGCCCTCCCTAAGCATAGCCCGCTGCCCTCTGGCACGTCTGTGCCTCCTCCGATCACAGTGTGAACGTCCCTGCTCTGGTAACTCTGGGCAGGGGAGCTCTGTTGAATCTGCCTCCTGATCTTCAGCCCAGAGAAGCTTCTTACCTGAAGGAGCTCCTGTAAAACAGAGCTGGACTACAGTGTAAGTACGGAACCAATCTGTCACTTTTACGAGGAGAGCATAGAGCTGGGCGTAGCCAGGACCCTCAGCTGTGCAATCCCTTGCAGTTGCACATACATAACCTCTACAGGGGTAGAGGTTATGAGAAGGGCTGCAGGATTAACTTGTGAGTTCCTGAATGTATGGCAATGCTCAATTAGATGAACAGTTGCCTCATGTATGTCTTTAGATCTCCCAGAAGGTGAACGTGCACTTAGACCTGCAGAAGCGTGCACTAGTTTGGTTTATGAAATCTAATGAATAACCTACTGTTATTACTTGTTCTCCTAACACTGTTGGAAGCATCAGAATCTTAGAAAATTATGATATTGTCACTAAACCTGGATAGAAGTTGTTTGAAAGACAATTCTGAAAACACAATATTCATGGGAAGGGGAGCAACATTTGCAACTTGGCTAGTCGCAAAGAAAGCCTCATCTACAAACCTTCGCTCTATATAAACTCTGTGATGAACTGTTGATTAATAACTTTTCTTTACTTATACTTACTCACCATTAGGCAAAGGCACATAAAAATGCACTTAAGCAAATAGAGTTAGAGTGAAAAGATAGTAAAGGTAGTTTTTTAGAGAGAAAATGCAGACTTGACCAGGAAGATAGGGAAGAGGGAAGGAATAAATCTCTTGCAGGATTAACTTTAACCTAGTGCACACAGAGTTTTGCAACAAATTATTTTTAATACTGTTTCGCATTGTTACTAGGATGAGAATATAAACTCTGGCAATTGAAGAAAAGTCCACAAACTTTATAGGGAGACACTTAAAATTTCAAGGTTGACTTTCCTTTCATTTCAAATTGACTCGAATGGCATCAATATATGTCAGCCATGAGATCAGAATCAGGGCCCCAGTTCTTTCCTTTAATTGATTTTATTTTATCTGGTGACATTTTTTACTGCGTTGTCTGGTTTTCCTATTTTGATCCCTGAAAACACAGTTCTTTCAGCAGAGAAGAGAGATAGTATCTTTACACCCACGCTGCCCCACCTATTCCAGTTTGTTAGCATTAAAACATCCTAGCATCTGAACATTACAAGATGAGGAAATGCTCAAATTAACTGTCTAGCTCATTGAAACTGAGCCAGAAAATCACAGAATGAAAAGCAGGGGGAGCTTGAGGAGCACAAGAGAATCTTCCTCATCTAATATCTGGTGCAAAGCACTGAATTCACAAAGCACAGAACTGCTGTTTCTGCACTCACCAGAAGCTGGGACATTGTTGTTTCAGACAGTCTCTCCAGGGAATTTAGCTGTAACACTCTAACAAGTTTCTCCTGATCATCATAAACTACAGATTTTCAAAGACTTGTCACTTGGCATGGCCCGGACACAAAAGCCATCTCCAGCCAAGTGTCAGACAGATCCTCCAGAGCTTGGGGGTGCTAGAGCAGCTCAAAGAAAATGTCACTATTTTTTAACATTTTTAGTTATTTTCTTCCCAGAAATGGTTGAATTGTTGGCTGATATTTTCCAAGGAGTTTAAGTAGACACCAAACTTGGCAAGCTGGAGCCTGTATGGTTAAAGCTGGTAAAATTATAAACAATTTAAGATGGGGCCTAACCATGGGAAATGCCAGGACCCTGTTTTAATTTCTAATGCTTTTTCCCCTACTGTAATGTAGGAAAGTAGTAAGTGAGGTAGTGCAATCTATATCCGATATGCTGCTGCATTTTCCGGCCCAGAAGTAGCGGCAGGGGCTGCAGCTGCATCGTCGTCGTTGCTTGCCCTGCATATTTCTCCTGACTCAGCAGTATGGGTAGTCAAAGTCAGCACGGCACCCTGTGGAAACTCGCAGGCTGTGCTGGACTGCAGAGCAGATGACTGCTCTGGCAGCCCTAGTACTTCTCTGTTAAAACCCAGGCCCCGTACAGAGTGTACCCCACCTCCCATGCACCTTGGTTTCCTCTCCATGGAAGTAGAAAGCCTAGAAAGAGGACACAGCCCTCGAACAGGGTACATGTCCTGATAGGGAGTTGGCTGAGGTATCTTCCCTGAGTACCAATGTCCTACTGTTACATATTCATGCCGTGGTTGCCCATGTAGGGTCTTCTTCCAATGAGGTAAGCTGGAGCGGTTTAGGTTTCTGAGCTCTTATGACTCAGAAGGCTCTTATGACTTAGCAGGTTCATGAACATGAAATTTGACTAGTATTTGGTTGCTTGCTAAAAATCTAGCAATTGTTTTGTCTTCCCAGGGAGCAAAGGAAGTCTTCTCACCAAGAAGCACCCACCTTCCAAGCTGCCTGTGCTTTCTCAGTCTACCAGTCTGTATTGCACCAAGATAACAGGTCTACTCTAGCTTCTTTGAGCAACTCCAATGTCCAAATTATCTCCATAGCTAAGGAGAATTCACGGGTGGAGTTTGAACTGCACCAGTCCTCAGATGATAGAAAACTATAGGGAGCTTGTGAAACTAGAGCAGTCCTAACCCTTACAGAGACTGAGTGGACTACTTTGGGTAATTCAGTGTGATGTACAAACCTGCTGACATGAATATTACTGTATGCTCATTTGTATTGTAGAGTATCTTGATCCTTGATTTGAGCACCTTGAATTGTGGCAGTACACTGGTACCAGTGTTCTGCCCATTACTACTCTGTAGCAAGATAGCTCTAAATTCTGTGACAATTTCTTCTAAATTGAGAAACAGAAGTTACTCAGAGAAGGATTTACTAACAGTTTGAATGTTACTAATACATTTATTTCAGTAGCTGGATGCATTTCTTCATGCCTTCTGTGCAATTTCATTTTCCCACTTTTTTTTTTTTTTTTTTTTTTTTTTTAAGGAGGCTTTTAAGAGGTATGACACTACAAGGAATGCAATTGCAAAACTTACACGTTACACAACTACCTGGCCTGCCGTAGTCAATAGAACAACCACATCTCTTTGCACATTTATCTTTCCTTATAAGGGTTTCCTCTTGATTGCCCATAGGTTCCCTGAGATACTTTACTGACAGATAATAAAAGTCTCAGGATTTCAGTTGAATAAGTTGGCCTTTGATGTGCTGGGGATTTTTTTGGAAAACACACTGAGGCAAATAATTTTCCTTGTAAAATCTCCTAATTTATTAATGCTATATAGCCAACTCAAGCAGTATTGTTAACTTTAAGCATTAAAAAAATCAGTGCCCCAAGTCACTGAGGATTGTCTTAAAATCATGTAATTATATGCAAATAATAATAATCACAGTATATATAATTGCATGATATATAAAGTTTGCTGAGCTTTCAGGGTATTTTGTTTTCCATTTCCAATTTTTTACTCTGCCAAGATTACAAGACTTGAATGAAGCTAAAATCCACATGTAATCACTTGACTCTAATAGCCAGGGCATTATGACAGACCTCAATTAAAGTAAAAGTTGCAATAAAATTAAGATGATAATGTTGTATCATGGGTGTAAGTTGTTTATTCTGAGGGAGCGTGTAAATCTCTTGTAAATCAGGGCCAAAACAACCATTAGTGAAGCATGTGAACTGCAGTCCCCAAGGATAACTTTAGCTGTCTGTTGAGAGGAAAGGGACAGTTTGTACGTTGTGATGATACTCCAGGCAGCCTGCAGGCTCCAGACCTACTTCTGCATTGGTCTGTGCTCAACAAATGTTCCAAGGTCACTTGCAAACTGTATTGTCAAGTTAGCCATGTTCACAACTGTTTTTCAATACTGAGACCAGCTGGCGCAAAACTGCCTGGGCTGGTACTATTAAACTTCTCTGTCCTCCAAAACAGGGCAATTGGATGCCAGCAGTCTTCTGGGAACAGTCCCTTGCTATCTACCAAGCCGCGCCTGGAAATCCCAGCAGAGTGTTGTTTGGTCTAGAATGAAGCTGTGCCAGGGGCCACTCACACAATTCAACAGCTGTCCTCCAGCACCCAGGAGCAGATGATCCAATTTAGTATTGTAGACACAGCCAAAGGTAGCAGAATGCATTTATTTTTTAATGAAAGACTAGATTCTTCTACATCATTCTGAAGCTAGTAACAGTTTCTAAAACAAATCTGATAGTCATGAAACCAGCACATTATTGATTGCTATGTTTAAGAGACAGAACAACAGATAATTTAGTAAGCCAAGTCTGCAGAGAGAGCAAATGGTGAAAAAGAAATTTCTCTTTGAACCATGTTTCTAGGCAAGAAAAGTAGGTACAGCTGCCTGTCATCTGCAGAGTCATTAAAGACATTTGTGCTCCAGGTGTTGAATCTTGAAACACAGGTATCCTGCCTACAACTTGGCAGTTTTTTTTTTTTTTTTTTTTTGGCTTTCTATTATGCTTTGAAAGTTTGGTCTTCACCAAGCTATATGAGATCAAACACATTGTTTCTTCCTCTCAAACAAGGATAAGCAACAGTTTCAAATGAATTCTCTTTCTTTTAGTAAGATGTAACAGGAGATCCTGTAAGATGAGGACTTTCATTTCCTGACCTCACATGGAAGGGAATTCCAGTTTCAGCCCCTCAACTCTCTACACCCTCCTCTGAATTACCTTAAAGCCATATGATATTTATCAGTGATGATGACAGTTACAGGGAGAATTCTGTTTCTAAATCTGGCACTGACATGATTAAAAGGTGTTTAAAAAGTGCAAAAATGAGCTATAAAATGACTCTTGGACTGAAAAAAATCATATAGGAATATTTTAAAGTTACTGATTTCTTTAGATTGAAAGGTGACTCAATTCATGCAAAAGTTCTTTCACTGAGAGAAGCTACTTGGTACTAAAGTACTCTTTAACTTACCATAAAAATATGTAAATGTAAAATATGTATGTAAAGTATGTAAGTCCAATATCTGGAATTCAAAACCAGGCACATTCAAGATAGAAATCAATCATATCTTTTTTAAAACAGGAGGTGGCTATTGAAGAATAAACTGCCAAAGAGAAGCAGTAGATTCCTGTTGTTTAACACAGTCCAAATGGGATTGGCTGCATTTCCAGAAGTTCATACACAGTAATGGAGAGCCCATGATACCAGAAGACAGGCTTCAGGTCAGGATGATTACTGAACATGAGTGATTGAACAGAATACAAGTGGCCTCTGTTAGGAGCTTAGTTCAGATGAGTTAGAGATTCTTTCTGGCCTTGAAAAGTATGGGTCTATGAAAAATATGACTAAACTGCTGCTGGATCTAATAAATCCACTTCATTTCTAGTTATGATCACTAGTATACAGAGCTGTACTGCTCCTACCAAAACCATGGCGTGCTTCTGTGGCCATTCAAGAAGTCAGGATACAGTCTAGAAATACCAAATGCTCTCTGGTAGAGCGTGGCATGCCAGCAATAAGGCCACCTCCAGCTGCCATGTGGGGAATCCCAAGGACTTCCTACAGCAGAAGCCAGAGAAAGTACAAATCCACCCCATGCATCTGTCAACATGCACACATGCCAGCCCAGCCTTTAGAGTTCAGGTTTTCACCCGAACTGGGAACTGCAAACTGGTTTACTTGGGTAAATGGTTCAGCTAGAAATAATGTCTGCAGCAACAGTAAAGATAATATTGCACTGAGTTATCTGAGAAAGGGCATGCAATCAAGTAATCAGGTGGACTGTTGCACAAAAATGAGAACTTGTGCTTATATACCTGCTTTTAAATTATTGAATGCACTTAACTGAAACAGGGTAATGGTGACAGGAAAGATTGTGCAATACAGAAGCTGAAAAAGCCTTGTGTTACTTGGTCTCCTGGAAGCCAATTTCCTTGATTTTACCTCTAATTGCCTCTTGGTCTATTTTGTTTTCCTCAGAGATTGTTTTTTTAATTTTGGCTCACTCACTATGTTGGCACTAATTTAGTAACAGGAAACCACATGTTTCTATGCTGTGACATCTGAAAGCTTGGCTGCAGAATCACTGTTTGCCCATTTCTCCTTTCGCTCTTGGCAGCACGCCAACCAGCGGCAGACCTTTATGAATGTATCAGGCAGAATGAGAATGAGTTGTGGCTGACTTAGACTCTGGGTAACTCTCTATCTGGGTAAAGCTATCCATATCCTTGTATTACCTTTGCACAGGAATCTGAAAAAGGCAGCTTAGATTTCTGTCATCACTGCTAAGGATTTGCAGCCCAGCATCTGAAATGTCAGCAGGAGCTGGAGGGGAGACACATGAGGTTCAGATGCAGACTGAGCAAAGAGTAGGCAGCTATATGAGAGGAAGGAAAGGTGTGTGACATGGGGGCAGAGCGCATGCCTCCATGTTCTGAGCAGATGATTACATGTGTTTCTGAATTAGACCAGAAAGCTCTGAATACTGAGGTCCTCAGTATAAGTTAAACAGGTGACATGGCTTTTTTCTCAGCTGTAAGCTAACACTCAACACTGTGCTTTTTCTCCCCTATGTACACGTCTTTAGTTTTCATATTTTAATTACCACCACCTCTGTTCTACACACTCCTTATCTCTGCTACATGTCATGTTCTTAGGGCATCATTTAGTTCATTGAGGTTACTGGGAAAGACTCCCACTGACTTCAGCAAGCTTGAAACTGGTCGTTTGCTAACTTTCAAGCACATGTGACACCAATCCTTGATATACTTTTTGTGTTAGATTTAATCAGAACCATTCAAGAAAAGACCTTGGGGACATATATATTTTCTCACATTGTTACTTCAGACTTTGCTGTTCTTCTAACTATGTAGTTGATCAGGCAATAGAAATTTAGAAAGAGCAAAGGTGGTTCAGTACTTCACTTAGCACTCGCAAGATTTATGGTCAGTTCTCATATCTGCCACAAACTCCACAGGTAGCTTTGAGCAAGTTACTCACTTTTACCTCAGTTCCTGGTCTGTAAAATGGCAATTAGAACACTGTATTAGGTCTTAATCCCCAAGCTTATGATGAGGTTTGTGTTTTCATGATTATGAGCTTCTCCAACACTACAATATTATGAGCTACTTGCTTAAAATAGATCACAAGGAACTAAACGCAGGAAATATGCATCACTAACCCTGCAAGTCATTGGCAGCAATGCTTCATGGCACAGCACGTGCATGGGCTTTGAGGCACAAAGCAAAGAAATAAAATTGGCTGTACTGGCGATAAAGCACTTCTAACTTCACAGTTTGTGAGCCTGACATATTCCTGGCCTGACCTTAAGCAACATGCCCCATGCTGATACCGTGACTCTGCTATTGAGACATAATACCCAATTTTACCCACGTCAGTTTAAAATTCCATGTCAGTATTCTCTTAGGAATAGTTTGTCATTGTTCTCACTTACGTTTTAAATATCCCTGGTAGTTCTCCTATTTCAGTGTTTTCGTCTTGCGTGACTCTAGCTGAAAGCACATGAAGACTAAGTATAGCACGCAAAATACCTGCTAGCTGGACGCAGCCACAGTTGTGACAGAAGAGATGATGTGGGTGGGGGCTGCAAGTTCATCCACAGTACTGGAGAGCCCGTGATACCATTTACCTCTTTTTTGACAGGTTTCTGCCAGATTTCCCTGACTATTGGACAGGATTTAGAAATATCTACGTTTAGTGCTCTAAGCTTTCAGTTCCCTTCTAGTTGCACCCCTTCTGGAGCTATTGAGAATGATTATGAAAAAGATCTGCTGTAGCTAGAGGTATATGTCAAGCTTATACTGACTGCTTACATGGTCTTTTTATGATGCTTTTGAAGAATGTCTTATGACGAGAGCTCAGAGGCACCATCCATCTTCCATCCATCTAGGGAACACAAACTGTCCTGACCCTTGCAGGGGCCCTTCTAGCTCACAGTGACCCCAGCTCAGCTGCATGTGTCCCCCCTGCAGCCATCCTCCCCGGGTCAGGTTCACTGCCCAGTTTCTCTGACTAACCCCCACAGCCTTGTGGCAAGCACAGCAGAGAGCTGGGGAGAAACAGGAGGGAGGGGAACATATGAACTTAAAAAAATGTATCTCTATTGTAGTAGCTTTAAAGCCTCATTGCCCTCTTCAAGCAGACTTCCCCCTGTGTAAAACAGGGTGGCCAGCCCCCAGTCCCAGAGGCACGGCTCGCTTGAAAGCCGGAGCAGAGCAGAGTGGCCCTCCCTCCCAAGGCTCCTGTCAGGATGCAGTGATGGCCCCTGCGGCGTCTCTCCCTCATCTCTCTACCAGGCTTCTCTCTCACTCACTGGGAGCTTATGGGCCTGGTCCAAAATCAACACAGCTCAACAGCATGCTGAGACTTGACGTGTTGGTTGGAGGAGGGGACATGGCCTCTGCTTGGGGGTATTCTAGTAACATTTTCTTTAAGGTATGTGCCCCCCGTGGTGGGAGACTGGCACTTGCAGATTGGGAGCACTTGGATTTGGGCTCTGTGTCAGAAATGTGGCATTTGCCATTGTCTTGACGGTATACATGCATTTGCTCAAGTTCAGAGCGGTATTGTTATCATTAACTAGAGCTAAAATAATAATAATAATAATAATAATAATAATAATAATAATAATAATAATAATAATAATAAAGGCTTTTATTAAGAGAATTAGAATAAGATCAACACAGTTCTGCCAAAACTATAGAGCAATTGTAGCTGAAATGCCAACTAACATAAAGAACTAGAACAAACTGTGAGCGTTTCCACTTGGTGTCAGTGACAGGATCGGAGCAGCCTTCCTTGCACTAAACCACATGCCAAGTTCAGTAACTTAGAAGTTCTATATATTGGCAAGCAAACAAAATTCATACATTTCTGAAAATTAGCAAATGTCTACTTAGGCTTCGTGAAAACTCTATAAATATCTAACTGTAATAAGAAGTGGAATATGCATTCCAATGGACTAAAATAAATTTCTAGATCTGGAGTCAACACTTAAGCTGGTATATACCCAGGAAAGACTTGAGATCAATTTTAGTTTCCAACAGAAAAAAAAAAAAACAAACAAACAAAAAAAACACTCTTTTAAAGATAAAAGTAGCACTTATTTTGACAAATATACAGATAATTCAAAATATCTGAGATTATCAATATGTGTTTCTACATGATGCTTTTAGTATATATCCTGTCAGTCCTGTTGAATTTGCCTGCTTCTTTCCTGTTTATCTGAAGTGAGTGGCCGAGTGACCGGTGAACCTGCTGCATTGACTCAGGATGAGGCGAGCCCTTTTCTCACTGTGAGGCAGATGAATACAGACACTTCTGCTTTTCTTGGACAGGCACGGACACAGACTGGCTGTTCGGACACCAGCCAGATGTCTAACCACGTAGGTCAGCTGTAGTTTAGTTAATACACATAGCTAACAGAGAGCTTTTAGTAACTCATTCTACATGGGGCCGGCTAGTATATTTCTAGGTAGCCCTTCCTCTTTTCTCTGCTCCTGTTTTCTCTGGCTTTATATCTTCTTCCTTCTTTTTACTTTCCTCTCACATCTGCCCTCAGTTTTTTTTTTTTTTTTTTTTTCCTCCAATTTATCCCATCTTTTCCATCAAAATAATTGGAAAGGACTTTGCTGGGGGTTTTTTTAGGAATTGAAAACAAAATATGCAAGAATGTCACACTGATTTATATCCAAGCTTGGGCTCTGCCATGCTACAAGGACTGGCCTACCTAGTTATGCTGTTCTCACTTTTCTCTGAATGTTGCTGGCATATGCCAAAGAGCTCCTCCTCCAAGAGGAATTTATGGAGGATCAGACTTTACTGTAATAAATTATCATGGGGTCTTTCCATGGAGAAGGGGTCCACCCAATGGTTTCTTCCCAGTGTTCACAGAATGTTGACTTCTATCAAGAGCATTACAGCAAATAAAAAAAAAAAAAAGACTAAATGCACTAGGTGTCATGTCAAACCAAGTAAATTGCATTAGATCTATACAAAGATGTAAGGATAATGTCACCTAATCATCATCATCAGAAGATCCCCAGTAAAATTCATTTTGCAAAGGAGTGTAAAATTAGGGCACATAACACAATGGCACAAGAAGCTTTGCCAGGAGATTCATCTGGAAAAATGCCTTTCCATTTTCAAGCACTCGCCACAGTGGCAAGAGCAGAAAGCAATTAAATTCCAAAACCGAAAAAAAAAAAAAAAAGGAAAATACCATTTTATCTATGCTGGCAGTTGACTAACATTGTTATGCTATGCAACTGTGTGGCTTCTCTGTTCTGGCAACCTCTGGCTGGGCATGTGCTATATAAAAGAGCTTGTTGATCTCACAAATCATTCCTAGGAGATGACAAGCATGACTAGAAGACTGGAGGACAATATACACGTTAGAGGATGAAAACCAGAAGAACTGGAGGAGAATTTGAAATGCTGTCAAGGGAGCATCTATGCAGGAAAAGAGACATAGAGGAAAAATGCAGGACATGATCACTAGAGATCAAATAGCCTTTTGCTCCTGTTCCTCCTTACTTGCGGTTCCTGTGCAGGTAGCTCCCCACAGGCCTGCACAGTCTCACTGGTCCCATCCCAAGACAAGGAGACCAGCAGTGAACCCATTGGCACGTATCTATGATTCCCCATTACGCACGTACCATAGTACTTTAGTAATCTGTGCGATGGCTTGCTTGGCTCTGTGTTGACATTGTCTTGCTATTTATGAAACCAATAAAGGCTTTTTGTTTTTTGAGCATATGTTCTTGGTTACAAGGTTTATTGAAACACACTCATCCTTCTTAAAACATGTGGATGCCTTTTGGGACAGACAGTCAAATTTTTAATGTCATAGGAGGTCATATTCAATTACGAATGCCATAGCATATTAACAACACATGTACAACAGCTTCAAATTTGATAATGTGCCATAACAATCTACTAAAGTTTATAGAAAGGGTTGGAGATTTCTTGTGAAGTGATGCATGAAGAAGTACTGTCACACATTCCATGCCCCTACACCTTGCTTTTGAGAACAAAAGTACATCTTCACACATTTCCCTGACTGATGAAGGAGGCACTGAGAAATCACTTCTCTTTCTGTCCTCTGTACTCCCTTAGGAAGGAGTTTTCTTTTATTTTGCCACCCACCAAGTAGGCATTTGCCTTTAGAAGCTTCTAAAATACAATATGTATTGGCTACACAAGGCAGAAATTTCTCAAATGCTTCAAGCCATGGCCTGACATGTTTCCATTCTTCCTTCTTCCAGAATTCACAGTCATTGTTCAGACATTGATACTATAGCTCATAAGATATTATCCTCAAACTTCTATTTGGTGGAAAGCTTATCTTCCTCAAAGCAGAGAAAATCAGATGTCTGAAAGTAGCAGCACTATTAACACACCATTTAATGTCTGCAATAAGGGACTGGGGGAAGTCCGGGTATGCAGAAGTTAGGAAATTAGACTAGAATTTTGACAAAATTTTGGCATGAGAGACTGTTGCAGCCGTTTGTTGACCATTTAGCTTAAAGCAATTCAGCAGTATAGAAACTTGCTTTCGGATTTGTTTCAGCATTCTAGCAAAAGAGAAGCAAATGGAGAAAAAATAATTAGTCAAAATAAACCAATTATGCATTTCAAAAGCATTTTTTTTCATTAAAAAAATGGAAAGATAATACTAAAGCTGTTAAAAACTACAAAGCATAAAAATAGTATTCACTAGTTTTTGTGTTGTTGAAAAAGAAAAAAAGCCACTAATCAGTTATTTGTATTGTCCAACACTGGCTGTTGTATGACATTTCCTGCTTTCTTTGGTTCATTTTTAATACTGCTTTTATCGTTTTGCATACTCTATTGTTGCTTTTGCTTTGAAAATTATCCATGGCCCATTTCTCTTCTTATTCTGCATCTTTTCTTTTGGTTCAATATTAGTGTTTCTTAATTACTTTGAATTTAGCAATGAAAGATTATATGAATAATGTATTTTATATAGATAGTAATCTGTTTATTTTTTTGATCAGACAGCAACTATAGTTCTTGCTACAGAATCCTTTATAAAAAAAGCAGTATTGAAAATTAATTCTATATTACATATAAAAAAAGATTTAAAAACACACTAATCTATTCTATACTGTGTTTTTGTACTGACTAACTTCAGCCAGCGTGGGTCGTTGATCTTATGTTATAAACTATTGAGAGGTCACAAAAATACTCTAAACATCTATTGAAAAAGAGGTGAATGTTGCCATTAACTCATTAATTTTAAAATGTGGATCTGTTGGCAAATAATCGCGGTTCTTTTCTTGGTGCAGTATTTAATAAGAAAATCATTGTAGATCTGAAGCACCAACTGTCTTTTGTTTGTTAGCATAATTATATTCTATGTTTTATTTTCATTTCCTACAGGGCCAAGTTAGACAGACGTTCAGCCATGGTGTCACTGGATTACACCACGTAGTACAATCAGTTAAAACACTCACCGCCTTCTTGCATTTGTCCTAATAAGAAAATAAAAAGCAGGTTCAGCTCTAAAGATATGTTGCTGTAGAAAAGTTCACAAGATAATTATAGCTGGATGGAAACAAGTACTGGCATTGTGCAAAAGACTCATCTAAGTTTTTCTTTATTTCAGACTTCAGATTTGTTTTAAAAAGTATCGAAATTTCAGAGCATAATTACTTGGCTGAGTGTGACTGTAGCTAGTCATAGCGAGTCCACATTGGAAAAGGGCTTTGAATCTGTGAAGACTTTTTTCTCTTTAGCAAGGCACTACCAATATGGACTGAATAGATTTTTCTTTTCTATCATCCTCTTTTTGCATTTTCCATACCCTTCTCTCATTGAAAAATATCTAATAAATTTATTTTCTTGAGTGACTTGCATGTAACAATTATTGGCATAGGTTAAATGGTAAAGAAAGAAAGACTAAAGGTTCCTTCTCTAAAGAGAAGTTTAGTTTTCCTAATTGTAGCCACGAGGTGTTTTCTGTAGTAATTTCTGTGATGTCTATGGCAGGGTGCTGAAGTACACTGGAGGGAAGGTTTGCTAGCACTAGCAGATTTTAAACACGGGATGCCTTAAGTTTTCTGTTGTTTGTTTGTTTGTGAAATGAACAGGCATTTTCTTTTGCATTCTCAGCAAACCTTGATGAGGTCCCCCCTGAGTCCAGCGGAGATGTGTGTAGGAGGAGGTGTCCGTGAATCTCAGATTCATATTTCTGTTGCCTGGAGCAGTGACTCACAAAATACAGGTACAAGGTTGTGGCTCCTGTGAAAAAGCCTCTGGCTCCCTGTCCACAATCCACTTGGTCTGGGCCTTGCCAGGACTCAGGGCTGCCCAGCCCAAGGCACAGGGACAGCTGTGGGATAATGCAGTGACCACAGCCCTCCACACCCACCAATGCACACAGGGCTTTTGGATCCAAGGCACCCTCACAGCCAAACTGCCCCACAGACAAATGGTTTTACCCACCTTGAGGAGAATTTTTAAAAGTCAACATTTTTCCCATGTCAGAATGAAACAGATTTCCCTTTTCCCCCTCAAAAGAATGGCCACTTGCACTCCTCACTACTAATGATTCTAAGGAGTAGGAAAGCAAGGTGCCTGAGCCGCTCGGACATCAGTGGGAAATCGGGTTCCTAACTGCTTGAGGTGCCTTTGAAAAGCCCAGCTAATTATGAAATCAAGCAACACTCAGCTGTCATGACACATTCCAGTCAAGGCTGCACGTCTCGCATTTGCAGGCTCCAGACTGTCTAACAGTTTGTGTCTCTCTCTAACAGGAACAATGTTGCTTCAAGGAACAGCAACATGTTCCTGGTGTATTATAAAGTAGAACTTTTGCTGCTGTGGAGGCATACGTGGCCTGCAACGTGGGAACACCAAATCCTACTAAAATGGGTTCATACTCTGGAACATCCCTCCATGGCTCAGTTTCCCCATGCAGCTTTTGTTTTATTCCCTAGTTTACATTTTGCCAGTCTTCTTTCCCTCCATTCCTCTACAGCTTGCTATTTTTCATGAATATCTAGTCAGCAGGAACCTATTCTGCTTCAACTTTACAAGAATTTTGACAATTGAAATTCAGCCCATCATGTGTTTCAAAGCAAATCTCAACAATTCTCTATCTGTCCCCTAGCTATGAATTGTCCAGACATCTGATCCAAATTATGGCTTCAGTTTTCAGGGACAGGGATTTGCTCAATGAAAATCAATTGCTTCCAAAGTGTTTGTGTCATTCTAGCAATATTTTAAAAGGCATGTCTAAAGAGCCAGTTGGCAAGAGCTCTTTTTTTATCAGTTATTGGTAACTAATGGCTGTGAATCCCTCTACCATTTGGAAAATGGATGGAAATTAATTTCCCTGAAACATCAGAGCTTAATGGGAATGCATCAATTCTGATGCAAAATCTAAAAATATTAGCCTTAGAATGATTTAAAATGAAAATAGGAGATTCCAGCTCAAACCTCTCAATTTCTTTTCAGCCACCTCATCTCTCTTTGATTATTGTGTTACAAATTTTGACTGTGCTATTATAAGACACTTTCTTTGATGGATTTTTTTTCTTTTGATTTTTTTTCCTTTTTAAGATATTTTTATTACAGGGTTTGTTTGATTGTTTGTTTGTTTGTTTGAAACTTGGCTTTTCATCCTAAGATAGAAAACAAGATTCAAAATGCAAATATGTCTCTTGGAATGGAAATTTCTTTGTTGACTAGCTCTGAATTTGATCACTAAACTGGCTGAATTATTCCATTAATTGATTTTTATCACACGTCCCATTCCAAGGAACTGAATGGAGTGCATCTCCATTTCCAAATGCAAGAACTCTCTTCATCGCGGACTGTCTGAACCTGGGTTAGTACCCATCTACCATGCACAGAGCTTTGATCAGGGATCTGTGTGCCTCTAGGAAGACATTTACAGCTTGTCACTGGTTTCAGCTGTCATGGATAGAATGCCTTCCGCCAGCCTTTTCTCAGGAGGCGAAACTCCACAAGCTGTCCCAGATACCGAAACTAGCACCACAGGTTTCCCAATGGCCTTCTGGTTGCCTTCATGCATGTCTCAGTCACTATGCATAGCAACTTGCAGCTCATCACTTATTTCCTCCAGCGTAACAGAGTAGGAAAGAAAGCAGCAAAGTTGAAAAAAAAAAAGGAAAAAACCTTCTGCCAACAACCAAAAAAATCCTATCCATTTCAATATCCTAGAGAACAATATACAAAAGTATACTGAGCTGTAATCTACAAAGCTGTAGTCCCCATGGCAGGTTCCACTGCCCTCTGTAATTCTCAGATATTTCAGGCTGTGCGGAGCTCCTCTTGAGCTCTTTCTTGTTCATCACAGCCCTTCCAGTGGGGCGTCTGCTGAGAGCAGCACATTTCTCAAGTGACTCTTGTGTAGGCATTTGCTACACAGTCAACTGGAAATGTTCAGCCCTTCTCTTTGGTCAGAGAGATCTGTAAAATCCTCCTGTTCCAGAGCAGCATGGCTTGGGATTAAAAATCAACTGAAGTAGCTGATTAGCTCCAGACAAAATATCTCATGACAATCCCTCAGCACATTGCAAGTCATTCTATGATCAAAGCTCTCTCTGAAATCCACTATATTCTTGGCCTCAATAGGTCTAAAATTTCATTTGGCACCTAAAACTGGAGGCCCTACTAAAATGTGGACTCCACATTTTGAGTGGAGGAGCTGCTCAGATGAGATGAGGCTCAGAGAGACTGACCAGTCTTTGTGCCTTCATGCATTGAGACCTCCCAGCATGTGAGCTAGTTTCCTGTAGGGTAATTACTTGTTTTCTCAGATGTCCTTGCTTCAAGAAGCCAGACAAATTCTTTGAGAATTTCCCTGTTAGCTTTTGGGTTATGGAAGTAAAGACCATCTAATCTTTTCCATTGAGGCTTCCATGGGTACAGGACAGATACAAATGTTTTAAATGCTCTGCTTTTACATAATTTCCTTATCTTAAATCTTATCCAGCTGATCCTGAGAACAGCCTGGAAATGATGACTTCTCCCCTGTAAGACTTTGTGTCTTCTCTTTGCTTAAGACCAAACATCTGCTGTTCTTTCCGTATTGATTAAAGTGTGTCTTTGTTCTTTTATCTTTTCTGGAAAATGTGATAATGGTTAGGGTGCTGATCACTTGAATTCGCTTTTACTGAGTGAGATGAATATGATAAGATTTGATGTCTGCTTTGAGCCATCTACCATTGCTGCGTGAGAATTCATCATACTTTGGTTTAACCTGCTGCTACTACACCTTGTCTGACCTTTGTGTTATAAGTGCTTTATCTATTTCTTCACTTCTATACATAGAAGCTTCTCTCTTTGGAAACAGACTCATCCTTAAAAAAAAATCAATATTGGAAGGAATAAATATGAGTTAGAAATATTAAAGCAGTTGGAACTGCTTTAGAAATAAGTGAAACAAAATGATTATATTAACAATTACATTCATGGTTGCTGATTTTACCATGGAAAGTGTCTTGCTATTTTTTAAAATTAAGAAATATGAATTCTCCTGTGTGTCATAGCAGCACAATACAATTTTATGTCTTTTAGGAGACTTCTTTTTTTTTTTTTTTTTTTTTTTTTTTTTCAAAAATCACTCATCTTCCATTCATTCCTTAACAGGAATTTGAGAAGAACACGGTTCCTTTAAAGAAATCCCTACTTTCACAAGACAGTGTGTGCAGATTTTGCTGTCTGTTTCTTTGTTTGTTTATTCCCCAGGGTCTCATACGCTAAAAATATTCAATTAACTGATAGTACCCAAGGATTTTATGGGATATGAATCTTCTGGTCTCACACTTGCCTTGGAAGAGTGGAAACAATGAGGTTAATGTACCTTCAAGACAATCTCGTAGGGTATGTTTTCCTCCCCTTATATCAGCTAGGCACAGGTATCTGGAACAGGCATTGGCTTTCTGCAGGAAGGCCTCATCCTGGCACTGGTATGAGTCACACGGCCTTCCCTCAGATGCTCTGCATGGTGGCAAGAACAGAGCTCTCTGCACTGGCAGGTGTTGCAGGTCCCTGATGTGATGGGGAACTCACTGCACCATGAAGTCCCACTTAGGTGCCCTATGGACGTGCACACGCTCATCGTGAAGTAAATAAGAGTCCTGCAATGACTGCTCTGACCCTTAGGGGTCTGTGGGTACTGTATTCCACATCTCTTTTATTACTGGAATCTCTATATCTCTGTGGTTTGTTATAGGTTTCATCAGAAGACTTGATCTCCTTCTCAAATGCTTTTTTTTTTTTTTTTTTTTTTTTTTTTTTTTTGCAGCAGGAAACAAGCCTCACAACACCTTGTAAAATCATGTGAAAGCAAAACTGTCAGATGCACCTCATTAGCTGTCCTGACAGCTGTAGCCTTAGGAAGAGCCTTGATCAAACTGTGATACACACTCATGTAAACAGAACAGGGCTGCCACAGTGCACAGCCAGGAGGGAGATGGGATGGCTGGAAGGGCCAGTCATGGCCAGAGCAACATTGGTCCTGGCATTTCTGAGCTCTTTTCCCATGCTGCGTCAGGATATCATTTTGAGATTAGAGGAAACTGGGAAGCACAAAATGTTGTGTTGCAGATCCCTAAACTTAGGCATCTATTGCCATGAGAGCTACATAGGTTTTGCATGGCCAAGATAATTTGGCTTTTAATGACCCTCTCTCTCTCTAGCGTGCTTGTTAGTCCCAGACAGCTGTCCAGCTCTGCCTGATATAAACAACAGTTCAACAGCCGCAGACTTCGGTAAATCACAGGCAACTGGCAGAAGCTCTGCCAGAGACTCTGTCTTTTCCCTCATGTATTGCTAGTTTTGTTATGTGGCTTCTACTGAGATCTGGAGGACAAGACCTCAGACCTCTGTAAAGTGTCAGTAGTAACAGTGCACGGACAAATGCTGTGTCCTGGACTGCTGGTCGTTCAACACTGTGCCAAGAGCATTTATCCAGCAGTGGCTTGAACCTGGCTGTGTGTCAGCATGTAAACAAGGAGGTGACCTGGGTCAGCATGTCCCTGGTATGACACAGAGAGCTGCTCCTGGTGGGATGCAAAGTAATGCGAGACAGTACCCATCAAAATAGTATGCAATATGGATGTGTTCAACTGAAAGTGACACACATTAATATTCAACGTGTTTAGCACATTTTAAGCAGAACTAGAGAATAAGTTTTGTCCTATTAGTTAATACACAATAAGAATTATATCATGTGGAAACAGGACACTTCAGTGGAAGGACCTGAGACTGATGCAAACTCATCTTCCATCTTCCTTTCCCCATTTGTGGTCTGATGTTTAGTGGTGCATATCACATCTGCATGCCACAGTCAAGTTCCAGGCAATTTATGAGACGGTCTCGCTCTATGAGCATGGTATGAAATATTTTGTGTGGAATATCTCTGGTTCCAGGCTGCATTGTAGCTCTTGAGTGCCTTAGGTCATGAACAGTTTTAATCCTTTTAGCATGTGACTCTAATCCATCTGGACCAAACCCTAGCCCCATGTCATCCATCTTGCTTTCATACTGGGAATCCTCCAACAGTGATAATTGCCTTCTAGTGCCAGATCAGATACTCCTTGATAAAACTCCCTGCCTGTATTGTATCAAACTTTTCTCCATATTGGCTTATCTGCCAAATGTCATCATCCAAACCACAAAGAGAGGTGGTGGCTGGCACAAATAATAGTATTTGGTACCCACACTTGCATTTCTCTCTTTTCTCCCCACCTCCGCGTTTCTGAGTGCTTGCCTTGAAGTACATGGTTTTCTCAGCCATATTTCTGCAAAATGTTTGCACTAAGTATTGGTTTAGAGCTATTCAGTTATCAGCATCATTGCTTTAACCAACAGTTGGTGCTATGTCCTACCAAAATTTCAAAGGTGAACTTCTGAGGTGTTATTTAGAAGCGAAGGAATTGCTACGTAGGAGGAGGCCTGAGGCCCCTTGGCCAGCAGCTAGTGCTAGTTATGTTGGAGAAACTCCGCAATCAGCAGTCCTGCAAACCCTACAGCTTGTCCTGACATGTGAGAAGTGAGAGGCCTGATTTATTGGCAAGGCCAAAGGTTGCCATTTGTGAAACTGTGATTCTTCTGATTAATATTAACAAAAATATTCTCCATATGTCCACTCTGTAAGCATCTAATTTCTTTGTAAGCTGCAAGCTGTTGGTCTGAGCAACATCTGTATTGACAGGGGGTTACACCTCTGAGAATGGGAGCAGGGACTTGGGGTTGCTTTTGGTTTCACCATGCCATGAGGGAGATAGGCCCAAACATCGCAAATCATGTTTTTGGATGAATCTGAAGGTAGGCTAAAGGTGATATTTGTTTCTCTATTTTAGGTCAGTTTTGTTGTCCAGTTAGTATACCATGGGCTTGACAACTTGAAATGGTACAGGCTAAAGAGGGTGATGGCTGCTGTGCGTGTTGGACCAGGGGTGCTGCTAGAGATTAGTGGCTATCAGACGTTTCAGCAGTTTGGGGTTCAGCAGCTCGTCTGAGGGCTTGATGTTGGCTCTTTTTCCGTTTTTGTAGTAAGTGCCACTCTTGTGAGCAGTACAAAGTGTGGGTGTCTGCACATATGTCTCTTGAGAGAGACTGTTCCTATTTTCATAGTGCCTGTTCTGAGAGGTGATAGATTTATGTTTTGTGCCAGACATGCACTTGAGTAAAGACATTTGAACTAACCAGTTTAATGACTAGGGAAAGGAAGTTTTTCTTTATTGTGGTGTGGAGCTTGCATCTCCGGCTTGATTTGGTTACTGTTCAGGAAGTTTTTCCAGGTTGTTTATTGGTGTTTTGTGTTCCTCTTTTGATCATAATATTTTGTTTAATTAATGTTTATGTTCCTTCCATAGAGATCATTTATTCTCTTGGCAAATTGTTTAATGACTAATATTTTATTGTAGGGGAGTGATTTGTGGGAGTGACACTCTTAACTAGATGTTACACGGGAAACATTTGGAACTATTTCCTCTCTTCTCAGTAATTTAGTCTTTGCTGATGTTTAGTGACATTTGCACCCTGAGGAAAGACAGTATAACTCACTGGGTTTTAGTGCCACTCTGTTTGTTGCACACTGTACAGGTTTTAGTACAATTGTATTGTTGTCTCAGCACAGCTGTAGATAAGTTTGTACTGATACATGATATTCTTTCTTCTTTTTTTTTTTTATTTTTTTCCAAACCTTTCCACTCATGATGTTTTAAAGGTTTCTTTTATATAAATATATTGTTTTGGTACTTTTGGGATTCCACGTAAACAGATGAGTTTGTTTTGAGGGATAGTTTTCCTCTGTTTAAGCAATGCTTGGAAATAGGAAAACTAATGTTCATTTTCTGTGAGCAACATACCAAACCGAGAGCTGGGTCTTTGCCACAGTGTGAAGTTTAGGGGTCAATAGAGATAACAAAAAAATCCTTATGAACCTTAGGCATGAACAAGAGTACAAAAGAGTGAAAAATTACCTTGAAGGAGATGTGGGATGACAGATTTGGGGACCAGCGGCCTGGTCTTGGCTCATGAGTCCACCTGAATGGCTGTGCCAGCAAATGTTTGCCTCACTCCGGGCATGAGGCAACTAGGTCTGCCAAGAGCTTTTGGTGATGAGTTTCTTCTTGGCCTTACATTTTGCTAAAAGAATGTGTGTCTCCTAGTGACTCGCCAAATTCTATGAAAATCCTCACAGTACTTCAGTTTTGGACCTGGAACAACTGAACAGGACTTGATTCCCTCTACACTGGTTCCTAACTCAAGTGACTGTGGTCATGGGACAGCACCCAGCACTAGTGGTTTGGCGCTTGAGTTACACAAGGTCTTTCAGTCCCTTTTTCTTGCTATCTGAAAGAGATGTGGGGAAAAGTTTTACTACTCATTTATCACCAGGACTTTATCCTGAGGCCTAGGGAGAAAAGGAGGAACCTCTGGGGGATGAAGCAGTGAAGAGTTTTGTCCCTTCTCTGGCTGTCAGTGTCAGGCAAAGAATTTGCTAAATTGATTGCAAATTGCATGTGGTTTGGCTATGAACCCTTGTCATTCCTCCTTTGTTCTTGGTAGGGTTTTCTCTGTGAAACATGCAACTTTTGCCCAAAACACATGTGGTTCCCCTAGCGGGTTGGTTTCTAGTGACTGGGAGATGATTTTTGAATATGTGGGTTGAGGATCCTTGGTCTATATTCCAGGTGGCCTTGGAGTAAAGGCTGCTTTTGTTTCCTATATTCAGTTATTGCATAATGCCTAGGGTATGAGGGAGGGCTTGGCCTTCACTGAGTTATTACAGTATCTTTAACTAAATCTTAGTTACGAATATTGTGAAATCGCCTTTCTGGTCTTTTCAATTTGCTCATGTTAGCCTGCATGTAAATTAGTGAAAGTTTCATTTCGTAGAGTTGTGGACACAGGATCATTACTCACAAATGTGCTGTCTCCATCTCACCTGGCCACCCTGTTCTCCTGAATAGTCTTTCAGTTTGCAGTCTCAGCCTGCAAGAAGAACACACAGGTGACTGCTTGCCTTCGTCACCATTCCTCCTGCCCTGGGTTAGCATTCCTCGTCACCTCTGTTATTTCTCCTTTCCATTGTTATGGAGAGGGACTGGCCAGAATTTTTTCTTGCTGGACTGATATTTGATCTGGTTTTATGAGAGGGCTTTTGAAAAAGTTTCCCAGCTGAGGCAGCAAGATTGCCACTGGGCCTCAGGGAATGTAGTTCATCATGTAGTTCAGCTAAACTAATCCAACCTTAAACTGCTGCCAGAAAAGGTAGTTCTGCCCACTCAAGCCTCACCCTCCTGCCCCATCACCTTATGTTGGCCTGATGCTCATCTAATCCCATAGAGAGCCAGTGTAGGAGGCAATACAAGCAGAAACAACCTCTTATTTTCCTTTTTGTGGTCAGGGTTCTGCAGGTTCTGCTGTTGCCATTTCCTGATTCTGCTCCCGACATGGGATTAGCTGAGCGGCGATGCTGGCGCAGGGGAGGCAGTGGGAGTGCACAGCGGTGCACTCTCTGCAGCAGCAGCTGAGCCCTCAGCCATCCCCTCCGTGCTGCAAAAACCCTACCCCATGTGCCTCGGAGTGCAGCTCTTTTCCTACAGTCTTGCAAGCAGGATTTTTTTTTCCCCCAAAGCAGCATCTCCCTTTACAAAAATAATCCATTTATTTTATTTTAACTTCTCATGAAATTCCGAGGACAAATTCTTGCTGTTAAACTTCAATCTAATCCCTTACATTTTTTACTGTAGGTGGAACTGGCACTGCACATGCCTGCTATTACTAATTGCTTAGTTAACAGAAGCCTTCTCTGCATGCTCCCTTTCCTATGCCTTTTTCTCTGGGTAGAGCCCCACTCTTGATACATAATGTAGAAGCTGGCTTGTACATTCATTTTTGACTTATCAGTTGATGGATTTGCTGGTGAACAGGATTCCCTCTTTTCTGAGTTTCTGAGAGTTGTAAAAAATGTTTTGATCTGGACAATGGAGCAAGCAACTAAACAGCATTCATATTTCTTAAGATAGGGAGGATATAAATCTTAAAAAAAAAGGCATATGCATAAGCATAAGCAAATATCTAAATAAATTAATATTAACTACAAATGGGAACATTTTCACACTAAAATAGGCAAGAAATGGATTAATAATTATGTGGATAAGTTAGAGGATTTCAGCTGACAGCCTGAGAGCCTGAAGAACTGGCAAGAGTAACCTCAGAACCACAAGCCACCACAGAGACCAGTGGGAATCTAAAAAGATGATTGAAGATGAGAAAATGGGAAATGTAAAGTGTAATGGCTAACTTTTAAAAGCATAGAAAGTAGTCTGGAAATTATCAGCTGAAAGAAATAAATTGTCCCAGAAAGAAAGTCATAATGGAAGTAGCTGAACAAACTGCAGTTATCAGGAAGTCAGAGAAAAAGAGTATTAATTAACATGGATTTGTTGAGTATAAGTAACATCAAACCAATTTGCTTTCCTTCTGCAGCAGGGGTAACAGGCCTTGTGAGGATGGCAAAAGCAAGATTTTCCACATACTGTGATTCTAGCCAGGCCTTTGTTAATGCTCTTTCATATAACATTCTCATTATAAGGCAGAGAAACATGGCCAAGATGGGTGGTTTCAGTCTTTTCTAATGTGGTTCCCTGAGGAGGCTCACAGTCCTCTGTAGTAAATTTAAATTACTGAAAATATGTCTGCTTTTCTTTGCAGAAAACATTTCAGAAACCCATATAAAACCTAAACCTTATCAAGTCTAAACCCTATCAAGCAACCCATATCAAAGCCTAAAAACAATAATTTAAAAACAGTGGTATATATGAAGTTACTACAGGGCCAGTATAAAACTGCTTGCACTGTTGTGCCCACAAAGCAATGGCCCATTATTAACATGTAAAATATACAGAGATGTCTTCTTTGTTTTTTTTTTCCTAGGTTTGCTCTGTTACTAAAATGTATGTAGGTCTCTAGACTCAAAAATCACAGCTGCCAATAAAAAGTTACACAGTATACTCTACAAAAGGATGTAAGAGGATTAATAACTAATTTAAGAAGCTGGACTTGTATCAACAGTATGGTTCTGGTGAAAATAAAGCAAATATTGTCCTTGTACATATATACATGTACATAGTGATGTCTATTGATTGCAAGAGATAAGAATCGACCATTCTGCTCTATTCAACGCTTGGTAATGACTCAGCTGGAATATTGCCTGTGTCTGGCTTACATCCCTGCAGATGGAGAAAGTCCAGAGCAGAGCAACACAAATGACAAGTGATGTAGAAAATATGACTTATGGAGAAAAATTGAATGAACTTCTGGCTCAAAGAAAAGAAGACTGAGGAAATCAGGAATATCTTCCATGTCCTTAAGTACATAGAGAGTTGCTGTGAAAGTGAGGGAATAAGCTTTGCCCATACTCGCAATGAAAAGGACAAGGACTTAAGTTACTGCAAAGACTATTCAAGAAAACATTAAGAAAGATGTTGCAATATTAAGAGTGAGGAAGCCCTCCAGAAGGGATTGTTTGACGAACTTGTGGGTGCTCCAGCACTGCAGGTCTTTGAAGGAAAAGCAGAGGTACGCTTGATGCTGCCTTAAACCACAGGACTGGCTGGTCTCACACTTTACTGTCTTTATTTCTAGGAGCCTGTGAAGTTATACAATTTAAGAAGACAACTTTAATATTGGATTTCAGCTATCCAACATGGCAAACTCTCTTCAGTTTGAAGAGACAGGACAATTCACAACTTTATAGTATTGTTTTATAGCTTATTGCTATATACAAAAGGCTTTGTATGTGATTTTACCTGAAAGGTATCATGCAGAGGAGACTGTTTATAAATCCAGGTCATAGTTGCTATTTGTTTTGCAGCTGGGTTGCATGTCAGTTACAACTTGATCTTTTATTGTCTTGTGCATTTTCACTGTTAGGGTTCTGTTTATAAATTATGTCATTTGTCCCTATAATCTTACTGAACCTTGAATGAAGATTTCTATTTCAAAAAGCCAGAGGATTAATTAATATTCTTCAGTCTCAGAGAATTATGCATTAGTTTTAGTGGGTTTGGGCACTCAGTTTACAGATTTTACTTGTGAAATGCCCTGCTAAATTTATTAAAGAGTGAACTATTGAAACACACTTGGTATTACTGTACCTGCAGCTACAAATATTGAAACCCATTCTAATTCAATATCTTGTTTCATCTAGTATCTTGTCTCTGACACTGGACATTAGTGGCTACTTAAGGAAAGAGTATATGTGAAAGGACACGATAGAGGGATCTTTCCCATGCAGTCCTCTGGCTCAGGAGACTTCTGAACCAGATGTTTACGGACTCACAGAAAGGTTGAGGTTAGACCTCTGGAGATTAGTTAGTCCAACCCTCCTGCTCAAACAGGATCACCTACAGCACGCTTTCAAGGACTGTATCCAGACAGGTTTTTGATAGGTTTTAACAACCTATCATGTTTAACAGCCACGGCTCGATGTATTGCCTGGGAGCTTGTCTAATGCATTTGTATTTTAGGCCTACACAGTGTCCCATGGCAATTATGTATTATGTGAAATATCATTTCTTTTTCTTTCTTGGTTAGTGTCATTGTGTACTCCCTTAATTCTCATGGTGTTGTGGGGGGGGCAAATTCCCCCTTCCTCACGTTATTTAGGATTTGATCATGTTCTTATCACGGATGTGTCACATTCCACTCCTGCCCGGGCCTCTCTTTCCCAGCAGAAGCACCATTATGATTTTAAGGACACCACGCCACATCATGCTATGCATCTTGTTTTTCTCCTGTTTTGTTACATCCTTTTTGAGGGAGGAGACTCAAAACTGAGCAGTACAGCGAACAGAGGAGTGGGCAAATCATGGATTTGTACAGTGGCAGGAGGAGGTTTTCTTTTTTGTTCTTCATTCTTTAAGTCCATAGAATCATAGAATCATTATGGCTGGAAAAGACCTTCAAGATCAAGTCCAACCATAACACCCTCACCACCATGCCTGTTAAACCGTGTCCCTAAGAGCCTTATCTACACATTTCTTGAACACTGCCAGGGACGGTGACTCCATCACTTCCTTGGGCAGCCTGTTCCACTGCTTCACCATTCTTTCTGAGTAGAAATTTTTCCTAATACCCCACCTGAACCTTCCCCAGCCCAGCTTCAGGTGATTTCCTCTTGTCTTACCTGTAGTTATTCTGGAGAAGAGATTGACCTCTGCCTCACTATACCCTCCTCTCAAACATCATGATGTACGCAGAATTTGTTTTTTTTTTCTTCTATGTGCATTACTTAGTATCTTTTATCACTTAATTTTATTTGCCAATTTACATCCTGGTCACTCTATATTTTGAGATGGTTCTGCAGCTTCCACCAGACAGCTTTAGTGCAACGCATTTGAATGGCCTTTCATAATGAGTAAACTTTGTTGCTGGAGTATTCACACAATTCTTCTGATTTTTTTATGCGTATATTGAAGAGCAGAGGTCTTAACATTGATGCCTGACGAATTCCAGCTGATGTCCTTCCTCCACTGAAAAACTGCTTTGTTTTCTACTATTCAACCAGTTATTAATCTATAAAATGATCTTCCTCCATACCCCCTGGCAGTTTAATTCCTTTTCAAAGCCTTCAAAGAAATTTAACATGCAGCATGACTTTTATTTACACAGTGCGGGACCTTTCCCAACATAACACATTTACCCATGTGTCTGCTTTTAGCCTTCTTCTGTTTCTTTGCAATGCCCCTGAGTGGAAGTCAGTATTACTAATCTGCTGTTTCCTGGCTAAAACTGGCAGTGATTCTTTAGAACCTGTCTTAAAAGTTAGTATCGCATCCATCAGCTTCCATTCCTGTGGCACCGCAGCTGAAATGTTATATATATGTAGGGAATATAGGTGAAAGTAGCAGTAGTTTAATGAATTTATATCTGAGTTACAGCAATATTCAGAACTTCTGCGTGAGTATCTCCTGGTCCCACCAACCGGTTATTATTCATGCTTTCTTTCAGCTGCCTGGGGTCTCTGTTATTCACTCTCGAGCTTTGGGGAGTTTATTCACTCTCTAGCTTTAGGGAGCTCCTGCATAAAAAATAGCTGAAGTCTAACGCAGCAGAGAGCAATGCTTTCTGTTAACCTTGTTGCCGTGGGCTTACTCATCCTGCTTGCTCCTCTTGCTCCTTGATATTGTATCAATCCCATTCACTTTTGGCTGACATCCTACCAGTCTTTCTTTGAGGTGTTTAAAGTATTTAATATTAGTTTTTAACCTCATAAAGTTGCTCTTTAATTTTTATTTATTTATTTATTACTTTTATTAATTAATTTATTTATGCATTTAATTTGACAGACATCTTGCTTTATTCCTAGTTTGAACATTTCTAAACTTCTGTTAGCTTCTGCTGCTCAGCCTCACTGACTTCTTTGACTTACCTGGGCTTTTTCAGTGTGCTTTTCTGCAGCACCTAGGTACCTCTGTTTTTTTTTAACACAACATGATGTACACACCATTTAAATAGTTACTTACTGAACTATGTGCACTGCTTAGGACTGAATCTAGAGCTGCTTCTCTGCGGCAGGTCCTCTAAGGTCATGGCTACAGAGTTACTTTAATCCCTTTAATTCTCTTGCAGTGCTGCTGCAGAGGGTGGTCCTGCCTTTCCCCCTTGCTGTCACTTCTTCCCTCTAGGCCAGAAAGCTGTGAACAAACTCAGCGAAACTCTGTCACGCTCAGCAGAACCATCTTAATGTGTCATCTTTCACTTTGGGAACAGCACATGAAGCAGCAGCTGAATGAGCCAAAGCTCAAGCTCTGCTCTCAGTCAGGTTTGGCTGTGGTTCAGGTCCCCAGTCCCAACTATCACAGACTCCATGGCAAACACGTCCCTGACACTTGCAGTCTCTGAGCAAGAGCTCCCATCATTGGTCCCTAAAAAAGTATAGCAGGTTTATCAGGGAGAGGTTCAGCCCGCCTATGTGAGCAGCCTTTTTGTACTCTGATGCAGTTTTAGGAAAACACTTTAGTCTCTGCAGCTGGTAAATTTATTGCAATGAGAATGAGACAGAAAACATCACACTTGTTACCAGCTTTGCCAAAAAACATTTGAAAGCAACTTCAAAGCAGGAAAAAAAAAAAAATGCTCCTGATACACAACATCTTGTTGTAAGGAGTTAAACCAGACCAATGAGATGGGACAGAGACATCTTTGATCTTTTGTTGCTCATACAAACTCCTCAGTAACAGTTTCTAGGTTAATTAAATGTTACTTCGTATGGATGATGGCTGAGCTTGTGCTCAGGCCAATCACTGGTTATTCACTTTTATGATGGAAAGCTTGCAGTCCTCCTCGCTTGTGCACGGCACAGACCTGCCAATGAACTAATGTATATACATAACTGAAAACAGCAAGGTACGAGATCCAGCTTCCTCTCTTGTCAGTGATGGAATGAGCTTCACATATCAGAGAACTGCCTCTTTTTTTCTCACATTTAGAGTTACAAATGGGTATATTCAAATCCATTTCTTTAATGGAAGGGAGAATACATTCAGTTTCTGTACACTGTCTCTTCTTATTTCGGCTTACAACAAGATAAACTGGGTCAACTTGTTTTCTCTACATGAGGGGAAACAAGAGGAGGAAAGAAGGAACAAGTATCACCTACTTTGTGTATGATCAGAAGTAGGCAGATAACGTACCGAGAGCTTTGGTAGTTCTGTTACTTTCTCATGTCTGCATGTCAAGCCTCACAAAGCTTACTGATGGTACAAAAGTGTTGCTAGCAGGGGAAAACCTTTAACTGCTACCTATAATATACCTGAAGCTGTTACTGGGGCAGTCTCTTCTTTACCTGTACTTTAATTAGCTCTATACAGCAGTTCCAAACATTTCAAAAAGATTTATTTACAGCAGTGAATGCTGCGGTGCTGCAAGTATGAAACCCCTGCCAGCGAATGCCAGCACTGGAAAAGTGCTGCTTGCTATCACAAGGAGACATCGCAGACAGAACCAGGTCTGCAGTGCAAACACTAGCGCCTGGCAGTGCCTCCAGGATGGAGTCAACGTAACCGCATTTGTGAGCGAAGGTTGGGGAAGGGGAGTGTTGAATGACAGATCGTCGTGAGGATCCTAGTTTCTAAAATGGGCATATGGAGCTGCCCACATTTACTGAGCTAGCATATGCAGGTCTTGGGCCACTGCAGGTCCATTCACAAATTTGCTGGCCATATGTGTTCAAAAATCACAAACCAGGCTCTCCCTTATACAAAGGATTAGTTTTAATTAAAATGATTTTTAAATGCCAGAAACTTTGGAATCTTTTCCTTTTGCCTTGTCTGAACCTTGGAATTACAACTGAGTAACAATTTCCAGTTTTTCTCTAGCTCATGACAGCTAGAAAATGAATTATTGCTTTTAATCAGTTCTGAGATTGCCCTGTGCTCCTGGATTCCCAAAGTCAGGGCTCTAAGAAGCCTTCCAGTAGCACAATAATTGCAACAAAATGCCGCAGTTTCCCAGAGCATGCCCTGGGCAGCGCTGCTTACAGATTTCATTCTAAGCAGCTTTTGGGTGAAATTCTCTTTTCCTTCAGTTATCTGGGCTTGGGAAGCATTGTGCCTCCCCAGAGGTGGGCTGGGTCCCCTCACACTGGTGACGACAGTCGCCCATTCGGCTCAGAAGCCACTGCTGGGGCTTCTCCCCAGCACGACCCAGGGTTTCTCCTGCCCTGGTGCCTGGGAAGGCGCTGCCAGTGTGTCTTTCACACGGGGCCTTTTCCTGCAGAGCAAGACTCTTTTCAAGTGGCTGGATGCTTAGCAGCCCTTTTGAGCTGGTATTTCCAGAGAGAAGAACTTCAAGTCAACTTTTAAAACACCTGAGAGAATGCACGCTGGTTTTGTGAACACTCAGGGTTTGTGCCCAAAGGCATTGAACTCAAGGCAGCTATTCCAGTGGAAATGATTTTACTTGAAAGGTGATGGATGGAGGCAAAATAAAGGCTTTGAGCATGTGGCCACCCTCATTTATTCACACTCAGTCACAAGCACCTGTGCCTTGTCTTCTTTAGGTTTCTACCAGGGCAGTTTTACTCCAAGGCAACTATTTTAATTATCTGTTGCATGGTCAAGAGCCAGTTCCCTTGGGCAGACATGGCACAAACTCAGCTCATCAAAACACAAATGGGGGGACTAGGCACGATGCCTTAATAGGCCAGCGAGGAGCTTGACTTAGTTTCAAGTCTGTGTTCCCCAAATGATTTTTGCTGTTCATCCACAGGCTAGAGCGCAACGTATAAGCAGCTCTGCCCTCCCTACCCAAGCGCGCTCTCACCCCTCAGCTGCACAGCCAGGCTCTTTCTCGCTGGCTCTCTGTGATGTGCGTTTGAACTTCTTCCATCTGAGAGGATTAAAACCCAATTGTCTCATTTCCTGTGTGTGCATTCAAACCACTAACTTAAAATTTAGGCATTATGCTAACCAATGCCTAAATTTATAATAATGCCTTTAATATAAAAATGCCTTTTTTTGTTTGTTTGTTTTTGAAGGATACAACAAGCCTTGGTCAGGCCTGACAGAGGCGAGGCGGTACCAGAGGCGAGGTGGCTCTCAAGATCGGACCCAGGGTTTGGGTGCCCAAAGTCTAGAGAAGGGCAGTACAATTCCCAGTACTCCTCCTGTCTCCTGGAGGCTAATAGTAAAGGCTCCCTGACCTGCAGGACATGCGGATTTCCACTCATCTTCAGAGGGTGACTAACTCTCCTTGTCTCCTCTATCAAGAACATGGGTTCAGGTTCAGGTTCTGGGCTTCACTTTGGTAGCTGTGGGATGGCAAAGTGGCTTTGGCAGTGTCCTAATCCTGCAGCACACTAGGGAGCTCACACAAAACGGGGCCAGCAGCATGTGCTGGAGCAGGGGTGCAATCACAGCTCCCTCGCTTCACAGCCCAGCACCCCAGGCCTTCTCTCGGCGCCCACCACGCACCGAGACTTCATCTGCCGCGAGAGGTAACCTGGAGCTATCACTTCGCCTTGTTAGACAACAATCCCAGAGAACTTAACAGGAAAGAAAGAATGTTCTACAGCCTTTAAGATCATCTCATTTAATTTTTATGGAAACTATACTTCTTCTGTCAGATACTGAGTGATTAAAATGCCACCAGAAAATACATGTTTAGTGAAATTACTCATTCCAGTAGCTTGCTATTGCATATCCAGCGCCAGATCAGCTTCTTCTTTTTTTTAAAAAAAAAAAAGAAGTCTTTTCCATAAGGACTTAAGAAGTCTCCCAAAGAGAAATTACTTTTAAAAATGCAAAGCAGTCTTGCCTAGGGATTTATTTTTAGGATAGTGTTTTTGTAGGAAAAGATTTACTATTGCTAAGAAAATCTTGTGCATCTTCACTCTTAACATAGATCCACATGTTGAAGAAATAATTGGTTCTGATCTTCAAGATAAAATAATATTTTTATTTCAGCATGGACCAATACTCAATCTTTGCCCTCTTTGTGGTTCAAGATAACGCAAAATGACCTTTTGCAAACTGAAAGAGCTTCTTCTGGATTGGTGTGGAATATTTTTTTCTCATTTCAGCACAGCCTTTAAAACTCTGTATGAGGTTGAGTATTTATTGGTGGTGTAAGAGGAAAGATTTATAGATAAATGTTTATTTTGTCACAGGCAGGGAGAAGCTTAGAGCTATCTTTAATTGTCTGGGCACAGCATCACCTCCAAATAACATGTCAGGTTCCCAAAAGAGCATAACCACCCATTTGCATTCCCAGCAAAGCCAAGGGACTCACCACAGTGGCCACCATGGGAGCAGGAATCTACTTTTAAGTGGGCAAATTCTGTATTTTAGTAAAAATGCCTACATAGCTGATGGTGGCAGGGCTTCTCCCATATTTTATCTTTTCCTGTGTCAGAAATTGCTGCCTGCAATGGCAGTTACTCCATAAGCAGAAAAGGTGACCTTCATGTGGATTTGCTGCTCTGCTGGAGCAATTCTGCATACTTTCTATAGGACCCCTTCCTCCTTCTCCTCTTGCTCTCCCTCCATCTCTCCCATAGCAGTGGGAAAGAGAAGAATCGTCTCTTCCCTGCGCTCGGCACTGCCCACCCGGGTGCTACCTCGCGCTCCCGGGGTGGGTGAGCGGAGCCGCGCGGGCACCAGGCGCCCCAGCAGGAGCCTGGGCGCGCGCACGGGCGAGCGTGGTGGGGCCGCGAGGCCCATGGCCGCAGGTGCTGCGTGCGCTGGGCTCGGCGCCAGCCTCCCCGGCCCTGCCTCCCCGCCAGGGTGGCCCTCCCTGCTCCGGGGAAGGAGCCAGGCGCTGATGCGGTGCCGGCCTTCAGCGAAAGCTGCAGCCGGCGCGAGTCTGCCTGCGAGGGACAGCGCGCTTTGCTCGTGGGAATTTTTTTTTTTTTCCTTTAGAAGCAAATATTTCACATCTATGAAAGGAGAAAAATTGCTTACCCTGTCAGTTGTCTGCAAACTCTCTCCCACTTCTTGGCAGCAGAATTTATTGGTGCTACTTTGGCACATCATGCACTCCCAGGATAAAAAGATTAGTTGTTTTAGTTGTTTCTAATTAATACAGAATTTTAAATAAGTTTTCCACATAAATTAGACTCTTACACTCTTCAGTAGTGCCAGATGCACTGAGCCATCTGTCAGAGATTAACACTCATTAAAGGACCACTTAGTATTTTAAAAAATAACAATAATGCAGAATTCCAAGAAAATTTTTGCTTTGTACATTGGTTGCACTAAACAATCACATATGAAACTGCTCTTGTTTTCAAAGATCAGCATTTATGACTGCTTATACAATGCTTTACTGAATTAGAAAACAGACATCGTTACATGATTAACCCATTTTTACAGTTTGGGAACATTTCTGAGGCTCCCTGATATGAGATGATGCTGCAAATGCTGTAAAAACATTGTGGAGAGTGAGAGACACCATGGCCACTGTGTGCCCACAAGAAAGTCACAAGCAGATCAAGAGAATGAGGATTGCTGCCTGACAGGGTTAAGCCCTGAAGAAAACATCTTTCCCTTTGAATTCAGAACAAGATCCTTTGTAGAAAGTGAGCAATAACATCTTTTAGCTGGCTGAGACTCCCACTGTCCCACAGGCTCCCTCCTGCAAAGTCCCTTTTGTATTTTTGCTCCTTACTGTGCCACTATGGGCACGAAGCCTGGCTCTGCAAAGAGTCTCATTGGCTGCAGTTGGTCCCTATGCCCATGGTGGACTTGATCCATGCTGGGGCTGGCAATGCTGGGGGACACGGGAAGATACCGTGCAGGCACCAGGCCAGTCCAAGGCATATAAAACTCTAATATTCAGTAATAAAGGCAAAACATAAAACCCTGGCTCTCCAAAAGCTTGGCATGCCTTTCTGTGTTCTTCTTAGCTTCAGTGCCCAGAAAACCACCACAGCAATGAACCAGACTATATGCAAACACCTGGGAGAAGCCATGTAGGCGGATATAGCTAACACTGAGGAACAAATGTCAAACCATTCAGGTTCTTCCAGTGAAAGGATAAAAGCAGAAATTGTCATTCTCTGGAAGAAACAGATGTGCTTTGACTACAGCAAAGCTTGACATTTGCTCATGGGGGGCCCTTGTATGTGGTGGTGACAGGGTGGGGACGACACTTTCAGAATGCGAGTTCAGAGTTGCTTAGAAAATCTGTTTCAGGGAGTTGTTATCAGTAAACCATTAATCAAACTGGAAGGGTGCATCAATCAGCATAGATTTCAATGAGGCCAGGCTTGCTACCATGTAATATACAGTAGGAATGCTTTAAATAGGGAGAGCATGGAGTATGATTACTAAGTTTGTAGTGGATGGCTACGGTGGGAGGTAAAATGATCTAGCCAAATTGGAGTAGTAATCTTCAAAACCAAAGGTAGCTGGATAAGGACAAGAGAAAGCGCTACACTTGGCAAGGGACTTCTCACGTGAGAAGAGCCACTTCTCAGAGTAACAACTGTCTACACAGCTATTCTGCTGAATTTAGGGGTCCTCGTGTATCGCAACCCTGCTGCTGCCAAAAAGGGTATACACACCTTCCTGGGTCATGCTACTTGGCAGCAAAATGTGCAAGAACATGAATTGAAATTTGTCTCAGTTTGACTGTAGCAGAAGCACTGTAATTTAGGATGCCATACTTGAAGAAAGCCATGACTGATAGCTTGAAGAAAAAGCATGAACAACAAATCATGGTGTAGGAAAGTTATGAAGATAATTAGAGTTGTTCCTGCCAGGGAAAGGAATACTGATTGAAGATGTAGTAAATGCTTTTAAACAGAAAAACAATAGCTGCAAAGGAGAAGCAAGACTTGAGCAGTCTCTTGGGTGAGGACTCAATTGCAGAGAGGAGATCCCAACTGGATTCCCTCCCAGGAAGAGCAAGATGCCCTGGCAGGACCAGCACAGGGAAGGCTGCACAATCACCACACTAGAGGCCTTTCATGAGCACGCTGGAAAAACATCTGCCAAAGGCAACTTGAATGCAGGCACTCTAAATGAGAGCTGGCATAGAAGATCTTTTGAGTGTCACTCTATATAATACTGCCATTTCTCCAAATACCTGCAAGCAAGGAAAAACCCTGGCAGCCATGGTGGAGGTCACTAACATTTCTTTGCTGCTGCTACCAAAAAAAGTCAAGCACCACTGCTTCCTTTTTAAAAACTTCCTTTTTAAAAACACACCTGTGCTTGAATACGACTTGAGCATTTGGTGAAGCACGGAGCTGCGACAGAGAGTGCAATATTCTCTAGAACATGCGACACCACTGCCAGGTGGAGCACTACCCCAGCTGGAATATACTTTTTGAAGAAAAACATCAAGATTTGAGCTAGGTCTTGGGTTTTTTTGTTTTTGTTTTTGTTTTTTGCTTTGTATTATGTTGTCCATGGAAATAATTATGAAAAATCTGCATTTCAGATGCATAACAGTTTAGAAAATGTTTAATCCCTCTCACATGGCACAAGAGAAACATCAAGATTTTATTATTTTTTAATCTATTAAATTAATGCATCCTCCCTGCTGCTCCAAGTTGATCTTTTTTTCCCCCCCCCTGTAAACTTCTTTTGAGAGCCAGGCACTGCAAGAGGCATGTACTTATGGCTATGCCAAGGAAAAGGGAAGTCAGAAAGATAGATTTAATTCTTCTGATCTGTAGATGGGATGGCTGAAGAGCTTTGACTTCCTGTGAAAAATCTCAGGAAGGGAAAGCTATTCCTAAAGATCCTCACAAACCTTTTGGAAAACCCTGCCTCACGAGAGGAAAAAAAAAAAAAAGCCCTACAGTAGTGACTGTGTAACTACATAGCGGGGCTGCATCAGCAGGAGTGCAGCTAGCACATCAAGGGATGTGACTACCCACTCGTCAAGACACACCTGGGCTCCGGGTCCGGCTTTGCTACCCTTCAGAGAACGATACCGAGAAACTAGGGAGTCTGGGGGCACAAAGATGCTGTCTTCCTACGAAAGGCTGAAGGAATTGGGTTTATGCAGCCTGGAGAAGTGAGGGAGGGCTCTAATCCCTGTTTTGAGCATGTGAAATGTATTTATAGAGAAGATGGAGGCCCTCTCTGCAAGAATGCACAGCAGCAGGACGGGAAGCAACAGGCACAAGGTGCTTCGGGACAAACTTTACCTAGATACGAGAAAAGTCCTCCACTGTGAGGACAACTAAAGGACGGGATAGGTGGCCCAGAGATATGATGCTGGAAGCACTCAGGGCTTGGTCTGACAGGGCTCTCCATGGCCTACGCCAGCGCAGAGCAACCGCCCACAGTCCCAAAGAGCAGCTGCATTGCGGCGGTGGCGTGTGGAAAGGCCTCACAGCACCCTGCTCTGCCAACACTGGGATCCGGGTGCCAGGCGCTCTCCCCTGCAGGAAATGGCAGCTCAGAGGTGGGAAGTTAAGGACAGGAATTTCAAAATGGCTTCACCAGTTCACTAGCCCCAACTGTGCTCCAGATGGAAGGAAGAAAAAAAAAAAAGGGCAGAAGGAGGCAGACGGGGCCTTCCCTTTCCTTTTTCAGGCTGACTTCTTGGTCCCTCACCTTCTGACTTCAATCTGGAATGCTGTTTAGTTATAAAATAAGCTGGATAGAGCCTAAGATCTCTTTCTCAGATAAGAGGAGTTCAGCAACTAAAAGAAACGCTGATCATGGAAAAGCTCACATGTCAAGAAAATGGAACAAGGCGCTTTTTAAATTTTTTTTTCTTTCTTTTTTTTTTTTTTTTTAGGCAGCTTGGCTCCTATTCCTTTTTTAATGAACAAAATAATCTTGTAAAATCAACTGGCAGAGCAGACAAATGAACCTTCTGCTCAGGGTCATGCAGTGTGGACATTTGTCTCCAGATGCGCTTGGAGTGCGTCTTCCCCATCCCTGGTTTGGTTCCATGGCAAGGCCTGCTAGCGGTGCCGTTCAGCAAACTCGCTCGTGATTTATAACGGCTGCGACCTGGCTCGCCCATGTTTTTCCTGAGCGGCTCCGTATCTCCTTAGGAATGCAAAGTTTGAACCAGCTCCAGCTCCCTTCAATGGGGGCTTGGTCGGACGCACGAGATCTTCCAGGCTCCCTAAGAAGCAGCCCCTGCAGGCCGCTTGCTGCAACCTCTACGGCGCTAGAGGCGGTGGGAGATCTGAGGGCTGTCCCGCTGCTTCCCTGGGGCCCTTTTTTGGGAGAGACGGCAAATACCTGTTGGACATGGCCCAAGCAGCAGTTCCCTGCGCTGTGCCAGCTTTGGGGCTGGCCAAGGCCCAGGAACGGCGAGCGCTGGCCCGGGGACCTCCCCGCCGCCAGCTGCTGAGCGCGTACGGAGTCGGAGACTTGGCCCTAGCGGACGCTGCTCTGCAGCAGAGGTGGCGGCTGCTGCCGCTGCGGCTGCTGCTGGGGGCACCTGGCCCCCGGCACAGCGAGCAGGCAGGCCCAGCAAAGGAGAATATTTCAACATCTGCCTCAAGCAGAATTTAGGACTTAGCTACAGCTGCTTCTGCCTCCCCTCTGCTTCAGAAAGGGGAGGTCGCAGTTAACCGACAATCTGTAATTTCACTTGCATTAAAAGCCACACAAAACCCTTCCTTTTGCTCGTGCAGTGTGTGGGGTGATCTTTTCTTTAGCTGAAGACCAAATCTACCCTAACACTCCCACTTTTCAGCTCAGACTTAAAGAGCTCCCTTCCTGAAATGCCAAGGAAAACACGTGAGGTGATTTCTGTATGATTAAAGAAAATGTGCACTATTACATAAGGCAAGAGGGCCCTCGGCCAGAGACGAGGCCAACGGGGCACACTCAGCTCCGGCGCTCGGCCTTTGAGTAAGGGCTGAGGACATTTGTCAGCGGCAGCGCCTTGATTTAGTAGAGGCTGGTGCCATTTATTATTTCTGAAGCTTGTCAGAGACAACTTAAGAGATGACAACCTCTGATGTAATTTTACTCAGGAAAAAAAAAAAAGTATTTTAAAATTTACTATTGTAGAGGGACGGTGAGAAATTGGCGCTTAGGGACATGGCCATGAAGTTGAGGACAAACTGGAAAAATGAAAGGATCTCCGATTGTCACTAAAAAAAAAATAACAATAATTATTATCGACTGCTTGGGGTTAGAAATTCTTGCAAGCCCTTTGCCACGGTACGCCCATTTCCACGGCACAGAAAACAGCGCTCTCGCGCCACGCAGGGGCACAGAGAAGCACGACACTGACATCTAGCGTCACGCAGCCTCCTCTCTGCCCCCCGCCCTAACCCGCCAACTAAAATTGAACATTAAGAGTTGTCCACTGTTTTTTTAAAAAAAACCAAAACACCCACACCAGATTACCAACTTCCTCAACTTTAGGCCAACTGATATTATTCTGAGTTTCCTGCCTTAAACCTTGTACGAGCTAGCAGCGGCACCTCCCGAGGGGCTCGTGCTAGTTCCGTGGATGAAACTAGAAGCACCTTTGAGGGCCGGCAGGGCTGCAGCCTGCTGCTTTAGCCACCTGCTGAGGTTCTTCCTTTGACATGGTTGCGGGACCGCCTCCTTCCTACCACGATGCTTCCTACCAGAGCTACCACGGGCTCCGAGACCGTGGCCGGCTCCTGGGGCCGAGGGCTCCCAGGCCAGCGCCCCGCGCCGGGCGCCCGCCTCTCCAGGGCGCCGGTCGGGGCCCTTGCCCGCGCCGGGGGGAACGGGCAGCTGCGGCCGGGACGGTGAGAGGCAGCGTGTCCCCAGCCGTGCCCGCCAGGAGAGGCCCCACGTGAAGCGGCCTCGCCTGAAGCCTGTGCTGAGGCAGCGCAGGACAAACATCACAGGGAGCAGCGAGTGTCAAAGGTGCTGGTGCTGCCCGCCTTTTATACCAAACTCAGTTTTATTAACTTGTACAGCATGTTTAGGCTCGCAAGAGCGAGCTCACTCTGAAATGTTCCCAGCGAGAAGCCGTCCCTCAGTAACTGTGTATCATGATGCAGACTGCATAAGCTTCCCTTAAGTGCATGCTTACATATGTCACAATATTCCTGGTCTGCTTTATCAGAATTAATTTCCCTCACGTGACCTCATGTTTCGGATAATAGAGTTGACTTGGAAATACAGCGCACACACAGGCTCCCTGTCTCCGGAATAACTCCTGAGAGACGAACCCTGATCACACTTCCCAGAGCGAGTGCTCACACACAGGAACCAATTTAATTTATTTCACAGCTCCTTGAAAGTTGCATTTGATTAAAACTCTGCTTTGCACACTGAAAATATTTCTCACAATGACAAAAAGTATTATTTTTCCCTGAAAGTAATCATAAAAACAGTCAGCATTTCCAAATTCTCCTTCTCTAGCAGACCTCTTACCAACAGGTTATTTTTCAACACTATCCTCTTTGCATTGTGACCATAAAAAAGGTTTGATTTTTATCATAAAAAACATAATATTTATACAAGCCCAACCCTGATTAATCACAGCTGAGCTTTGAGCTTACAGGCTCACTGCTCACATTCTTCTTGCAACTACTTCTAGATGAGGAAAAAGAAGAAAGCAGCACTTCGAACTTAACCCTACAGACAAAAAGGCATCTGAGAGAGAAGAGCCCTAGGCATTATGTTGGCCTAGCACAAGGCTTGCTCAGAGGCCATCCCGACCCACAGGGGACACATGGCAGCGGGAGGTCAGGACAGAGATATTAGACACCTTCCTCCCACAGTGAGGATGAGGTGAGGGACAAGGTGAGGGGCCAGGGCTCAGGTTGCCTGCAGGCAGCCAGGGACGGGACTGTTCCTGGGCTGGCACCCCCGCACTGTCCTCTGTCAAACCGGTTTTGGAGCCAACTCCTTGATATTTAGGACAGTATCATATGAGCTAAACCACCCCAAACTCAGTTCTGCTTTGCACAGGAGGGTTAAAAAGAATAAAGTGGTAATACTCCACTGCATGCTGAAAGAGCTCATCAGGAGAGCATGATGCTCACTTCTTACTTAAGAACGGACCGAGTTTAGGCAATTTCTGAGAGATCAGAAACTAGCTAGCACGCCTAATTCAGCCTGAGGAAATAACAACTGCAAATCATAATGACTGATGTAATTTAAAAGCAAAACTCTCCTTGACACAGTGTTATTTTCCTTAGGAAGAGGAAAGAATGAACATGGACAGAGAATAACACACACCCACAAAACAACAAATAAAACTAATTTACACACGAACACATCAACCACCACCAACACTAGGTGCCAAAGCACTAGGAGGCCCTGTGTGCAAGCATCGAACAGAAGCCCCCAGCTCAGTGCCCGAGTATCAAATCACAGCTCCTGAGTAACATATACAGCACTACCCCAAGACACAACCATGAACTAACTGGAAAATGGCAAAAGCAAAATCTAGGTCTAAAAACACCTGGACATTCCTGGCCTTTCTAAAGGTCCCTGGAAACGGGGAGTAAAAGCTAAATTCAAGTAAAACCACTGGATGCAAGCAATTCAACTCAAGATTTAAGTTAATGCTGATGAAGGCCAACAGGAGCTAAATAACTTATCATGCTGAGGTCAAACACGATTTAAGGGATGCATGTTCTGACACTCAAGCACAAAAAAACCCCCACCGCCAAATCCAGCTGCCATACATTGGCTCCTGATACAAACACAGCAGCATCGCTGACCGGCAGCAGAACGCTGCTTGGGCTAACACACTTCTATGCTACCATTACTTAGCTTTTAGCTCTGCAAAGGCGCAATTGCTGAAGAACTACTGCTTCCTTTCAGTGTCTAAAACATTGGACTAAGGAATTAAGAATTCACTGGATGTTTAAAAATACTTTTTAAATAAATTCTTTTTTGAAAGTTTTTTTTTTTTTTTTTTTTTTTTTTTTTTTTTTTTTTTTTTGGTAAACGTAAGAACAGGAAAGCAACACAGTACTTCAACCAGTATTTTCACATTTAACATGCATCAGTTTTTCTAGAACGCCAAAGCCTGCAAGTGAGAGTCACTTTCCTAAATAGATTTATTGCACCAAAGAGCTGTCAAATCCTGTTCATCCTATGCGTAGGGGTAGCCTCCACAAAAAGCAAATGGGGCAGTGAATATTCAATAACCGGACAAATGAGGTATTCAAACATTAGAGGGAGAACATATTAGAGGGAGAGCAAACTATATGCTGAAGAATGAGGCCGCAGTCTTCAGTGAAGATCTCTTCAATGAATTACCTTTCTCCATATTTGCTTTTCCTTCTGACATGGTTCAAATTAAGACACCAGGAAATTGAGTACTGAGGTCAGCTTCCTCCAAACATATCGGAATCTATGGCCAAAACACTGAGTTGTTCTTTGAAAAGAGATACATGCTACTCTCAAGCAGAAAGGATTTATACAAAAACCCTTTCTTGAGTTAAAGCAGATTCTACAAAGCTTTAGCTTTTTCCTCTGACTGGGCTTCTGAGCTGTCATTGCTGGCATTATTAGTAGGCACAGAAATTCCCATTTTAATTAGAAACTTTATTTTGAAATACATTACACAGTTTACAAGTGAAATGCTTTCACTGTAAGATATTTTTTAACATTGTGCTGACCAAAATGACTGATGAATTTCCTCGAAGCTCTTCCAGTTATGTTTGTTTTTAATAAAAATAACTTACAGAACTAAGAGGCAATTTAAATATTTGTATTCAGAAGCTATTATATTTATCTTTGGGAAACCATATATACTTATTCATTCCAATTAACTATGTGCTTCAGTAATGATATTAAATATTTGACATTAAGACTAAAAGAAACTCGAGTCCTAATTAAATTTGTGTTCGCCAAAGATGAAAAAAATAAATCTTCAGGAACAAATGATTTTAAATAAGGCACAGTCAGACATGTATTTATAAAGACTGGCTACCAATTCAGTTTTGCTTGCACATTCTTTCTGCAAGGCTGTCAAAAATAACCTGAAAGTTGTTTTTCCTGCTTGTTGCTGAGAATTTTTGAGAACAAGGCAAACCAGTAAGGCAAGTAGAAGAAAAAACAGGCAAAGAAATCTGGCATTTATGATTAATCCATAACATCTGCAATGTAATTCATTTTATAAATGGAGCATTCACCTATTGTTATTGAAGTAGTAGTTGTCTGCGATTTGGAAAGTAGCAGTGGTGCAAGCAAAAGTGGTGTTTACAAAAGGATACTGAGTATTCTAGTAGATTATCAAGATTTCTGGTATACTTTCAGCTCAAGACTTTGTATGCAGAAATGCCCACACTGTCAAAGACAACTAAATTTAATTCTGAAACTTCCCTCTGCTACCAAAATGAGGTAAATGTAAAAGGAGGCTGCTTGGTAGCAGGTCAAGTACCAGGGAATGAACCTCCATTTGGACAATGACCCAGTATTTCTTACTAGAATGAAGAAAGCTTTCAGGAATGGTAGTAATTTAGTTTAACCATTATTTTGGCTAAAAAAAGTACAAGAACATTTAAGATGCAGTGATGCTTAAAGAATAAAAAACAATTCTACCCCATGCCAAAGAAGAGAGGGAAAAAACAAATAAACAAAAAACCCCCAACACTAAAAAAAAACCCATGCCTACAAAGATATAGAAGCCTTATCTTCTCCTGCCAAATAAATTTGAGAAATAATTGCTTGAGCTTAGCACTGTATGGCTTCTGCATGGCCTATGCACGCCTGATAAGATAGTCTAAGAATTCTCATTTCCAGCTATTGTCTTCAATATTAAATCACTTTAAATAAAAATACTGCATCCATTTCAACAAATTGATCATAAGAATCATTAAAATTGTATTTCTGATACAAATTGGTATCATATACCGAAAAATAATTTATAGATAACTTGGTAAAATAAAAAGAATGAAAATATACAAAGGGTTTTTCAAGTTCTTTTGCACTGCTGAACTCCTAGTGAACATTTAAGATAAAAAAGTCTGTAAATGAAGCAGTCATAACAAATGTTAAATATAAAACATGTTCTGAAGTATTTTACAGAATAGCTGAGTCACCAAGCGTAAGAACTGAGAATAAAGGATGATAATGACAAGCAGTCATATAAAGAAAACAAAGCAATAAGTTTAAATCAGACTATTTTGGTTTGTGTAGCCCTTTATTAGCAACTAAAATAGATATCTGTTGTACATCACGGGTAGTAACTGACTATACTGGAGTTTTATTATATTCTAATACAGGATCATTTATAAATGCGTTGCTCTTTTTTATTAAAAAGCTTCCACCTCTTTTTCTGTTTACAATTTGCAAAACTATTCTGAAAGCTGAGTACATGTGCACAGGTCTGCGAAGAGTGCAAATTTAGGATATGGTAAATGCTTTACATGTTGTGTAAGGACTGTCTGTCACCATGCCTTTATAGCCATGACCTTTTTTTAAAGGTCGCAAAGTATTTTAATACCAGCCTTCCTTCTACTGTCCTAAACAAGAAAGCATTTTTAAATGAGTTGAAACTAAGGAAGGACTACACCTACTAGAAAAGAAGAGAGTTCTATTAGTTTGAGGTTTCAGTATACCCAAAGACCAGGGGCTGTATCTTTGTAAGGACTAGGCTGGGACCCCATATAGAGTGTGTGCAGGTGCCATCCCTGAGCATTCAGCAGTTCAGTGGACCATAAGTGCTCCAGCTGCATAACTCACTGAGCTGTCTTGCCAGTTTCGACACTGGCTCGACTGAGCATAATTCAAAAACGAAAAGCTCATGTTCATTCCGTTCTTCTGGAGCTCGTTGATAGCCTGAAGAGAGAAAAAAAATGGCATTTAAAGAAAAAAAAGCATCACTGAAATAGTCTAATATCATATCTAGACCTCAATCCTCTCTTCCAAATGGTCTTTGGGCATTCTTGTAGCATCTTTCATATTAGTGAGTATTTTGTGGACCTAACCCATTTCTGCCCTCTGGTTGCCCATTGATGTTGTCCCCTCTGCGCTATGCACATCCATGCAGTTCTATAAAACATTATTAAATAACCTTACTAACTACATCATTTGAGAATCACGCTTTTGATTCTGTTGGGAATTTATGCAAAAATATATACATAACAGAAAATCACTACAAACTTTTTTAGACAGTATTCTTCCATGTATTCCCCAAAAGGCACCAAGATGTAGGTAGAATATGACAATTTATTGTCATATAAATTGGGCTAAAGTGGAATAACAGAATTCAGCTCAGATTCATTACAAGAGTAACCACTTCTGATAGTAAGTGTTAGAGATTTTCAGAGTTAAGTCACAGTACTGAATTTGACTACATGCATCCCCAACCATTCACATCGCTCATACTATTTTTATAGAACCCACTTGAAAAAGATTCTTCTATATATTCTCCACAGAGTACATTTACAATGAATTTAGCTTTCCCTTTAAATGGGATGTCTAGTATTTCATATTTGAATTATATTAAAAGTACACTGTAAGATTCATTTAAGCAATATGACAAATCTGTACCACTCCAACAGTGCTATGAAGCAGCTGTGACCCAATTTAGACAACTAAGTTAAGCCAGGTTTACGCTTGTCCTGCATCACTAACGCAAGACACAATAATTAGAATGTACCAGTTAATCTGAATTCTAATTGCCATTACTTTATGAGTTAATGGTGCACTGCACTAATACTTACAGAGGCAATCTCTCATCATATTTGCAAAACTGAAAAATGCTGCCAGACATCACAAGGCATTCACGATAGCTAGCTAATAGCAATACAAAAAAAAAATACATATGTATATAAAGTATGTAAGTACTGATTCAAAAGAAGCAAATATGTACTTCCCCATGGAGATGGATTTTTTGTTTGTTTGAAGTGCCAAAAGAAAGTGAATGACTTTCATTGAAATTCAAAGGAACAGGGTACCTCATCTCCCTCAGGCAATTGAAAACCTCAGCCTTTGTAAGAACATACGTTTGTCTATGCACAAGACATGGAAATTACAGACCAAATTGAGGACAGTTGGAAAAATAAATTAATTCCAGACTTGTCATTTTAGAGCTAAGGAATACT
>VZSV01000356.1:285847-309041 GCA_013398735.1 Nothocercus julius
ACACATTAAAAAAAAAAAGTCCTCCCATGGACTAGCTGATCTACACCTTCAAGGACATCTACTTTTGCAGGATTTTGTATAGCAATAACTAGACAAATTTACTAAAAGGGCAAAGCAGAAAAGTTTTGACTTCATCTCCTCTCCCTGGTAACAGCTCAAGGGCAGTGCACTTGTCTGGGACTTCTGATGTCCAATTCCAAACTGGATCAAACCATCGAGAGAGGCACATGCAACTTAAGAATGCAGCAAAGGGTAACAGTATCCAAACACATCAGGCACGCAAGGCAATTGAGCTGGGCACAAGTGCTCAGTACCCTAAAAGCAGACCCAGAAAACTCTCAGAAGCACTGGAAAGTCACTGCAGAAGTCATTTTTTCCCCAAAAGAAGTTTAAGAGCCAGAAAACGCTTCCACATTGCGTGATGCAGTCATGTGCATGACGCACCTATATATCATTTTTTATTCCCACCATATTGAAATCCACAAGCCCACGTAGTTTTTTTATGAAAGCCAAAATATCTAAGGAGGGGAGGCGGAAGCCCTTCACACACACTTGCATTCATAAAGAAAAGAATTCTCAGCTCCAAAATCAGCCTCCTCTTCCCTACCCCCATATAACTAAAGCAAATGCAACAGAAAAGTAGTTTAAAGCAATTTAAGTTATTGGCTGCATCTCACCATTGTTGTGCTATTTTGGCTGAACTTGATTCCATCCTCTAGTGTTTTTCCTCCCCCGAAAGTGGTTTAATTCTCTTCACTGAGTAAATGTGCTTCAAGTAATTCAGTAACTAATTCAGTAAAACACGCAGTTGTCTTATTTTTATATGCAGCTGGTGAACCTGGACAGTTTTCCTAAGAGTCCAGAAAAAAAATATGAACTTTGCATGGGGACAGATGGATGTTGATATTAAGGAGGTCAAAGGAAAAATTTCTCCCAAGGTGTCTGGTGCTGTCCCTCATCCCTTCCCCTTGGGGAAGCATGAGTGATACTAAAAAAAAAAAAAAAAAAAAAAAAATCCTGCAGTGATGCAGGAAAAAGCTGGTCTGTCTGAAGTCTCCACCTCCAGAGTGAAGCCTCTTGATTAATCTGCAAGGGTGTTGGCTGATCTGGCAGACATGCTAAGCGCTCACTCTGGATCACAACTTAGAGAAGATGGAGATGCCCAAGAGAGTCACAGAATTAGAATACAACCATAACCACCACTTTTACGTACTCTTCATTAAAAAGAGACATAAAAATCAATTCATTTAAAGATAGTGTTTATTGAAAAAAAATAAAAGCAAACTATGCTGACCAACTGCTGACAAAAGCTCAGTTGTTCCAGGGTCACAGAGCAAATATTTGGCTTCCTGGCCAGCAATTATTGCTGTTGCTCACTCCTGATCTACAGAACCTAAATGACTGCCCAAAACTAAAGGTAGCTATTCCCTAGCTAGTAGTGACTACACAGAAATCACTGCATTTGTAAAAATTGTGCAAAGTTCAAGCAGCAAGTCCCTGAATCATCCATTCCCTTGTAAACTGCACATCAATATCCAGCTAAAGAAAGCAGAACCAAGCTTGGCTACATACTCAAGTGAAACCAAGCTTTCACAAGGCACTTACCAGATACTGAACAGCTCAACCCCCTTTTTTTATACATTAACAGACCCTTTCATGACTTGTTTTAAAAATAAAAATGACTGCTCAACTGAGAGGCTCATTTCATAGCCAAAAGTTACTGGAATGTACTGGGCACTCGAGCATTTGTCTCAAATGAAAGGACAGTGATTTAACAGAAGGCCTAGTAAGCTTATTTCAATGCACAATTCGATATCATGAAACATTTAGAGCCCTGCAGCAAGTTCATCCCAGCAAACACTAACAGAACCTTCACACATAACAGATATGAGAAAATCCACAGGAAATGGGTATGAGTAAATATCCTGCAAATGTTACTGAACTTTTCAGTCTTTCAATTTTAAAAGTGTTATGGCAGAGAAGGAAGCCTTGGTTCTCAGTCAGCAGGGTGTTGAGGAACAAAAGAAATATTTTTGTCAAGTTGCATTTTATTTGTTCAAAAAAGTATGAAGCTACTCAAAAGTTTTCAGCATTCAAAACTAAACTGGATGTGATTTAGAACAGAGTTAAAATACATGACAAAAAACACATGATAAAGTGCAAACTATCACCGATTTATGCAATTTATCACATAACATCATGACACCAGCGACAATTACTGTGTCTCGGTTAAGCAGACATCAACAGCACCTACAATGACCTAGTGCAGAGCACAAGAGACTAAAAGTGTTTGCATTCTTAAATATAGTCTCAAAAGAACAAAATACTTTTTTTTTTTTGAAGTATGCTTTTACAAAAAAAATTTTATACTACAGGCCAATACCTGTTTCGCTAGTTAATGTTTGCAATCAACTATCTCTGCAGCTTCTTTACTCCTAAAAAAAGGCAGAATAGTAGCATACTCATGAAAGGAGAAACATAGACTTGGTCTTGACACTACTCTGTCCACCAACTTTCTTTGCATGAGTCACTCAGACTAGATAATCAACAAGCAACAAGAAAATTACTGCCTGGGTAAAGTATAGTACATAAGCCTGGACTAACAATCCACACTACGCCCAAACTAGGTGGTCTTCCAGACTAGAGAACGGTGGAAGGTGCTGGCACACCAGAGTGGCACTGCAGAAGCCATCAGATTTCAGGTACATTTCAAGGACCATCTCAAAAGCCAGGTCGGTTGGGCACTGCTTCTGCACCATGACTAGAAGCTGGTTCTGCAGAGCTCTCCTTAGCACCTACATCACCTTTTTTTTCCTTCCTCCCTCCCCCTCCTTTCCCTGTCAGTGTTCAGTGTAACAGAATCCTCCAAGTGACTCAAGGGAAAGGAGTAACATTTCACAAGTATAAGTGAAATGAGCAATCTGACAGTGAAGATTCAAGCAAGCAGTCTACATTTTATAGCTAGCCATCATCAAAAAATAGTTGTTCTTCAATGACATATTACAGAATAACTCTGTGTTCTTAATTTAAAAGATGCTAAGTATTGGGGTTATGATATATAAACAAATTATCACACATGGGCCACTTGGTAACAGCCCTTCATTCCAGGATTCTTCCCCGCTATCCCCAATTATCATGAGGCTGCCACTCCTTTCACCAAGTAGCTACGAGGTACATAGTGGTGTCCCCTGCCTAACAACCACCTCACATTAAAGAGTTACCATGGAGAAACTCATGTGCTGCCCAGTAACATTCGCTACTCTGCATTTTTTACATTGGAATCTAAGGGCTCCAATCTCAAAAAAAAAATTTATCATCGTGATTAACATTGGTACTAAGCCTACAATGCATGTTATACTTTATTTATTTTTAATGTTTTCCCCTAAGAGGGGAAGAGGCCTAGACTGTCCTACAAGGGCATGTCTAAAGGGAAATAATTCTGTGTGAACCCATATTATTTTTTCTGCTTACAAACCACACAGCCAGCTGTTTTGATAGTTAGGGCAAATAAAATTGCTGTATCATCAAGTGTAGAGGTTATCATTAATAGCAGAGGTTACCCCCTCTGTTTTAACAGTTTTGTGTCTACCTTAAGGCATACTCTCTGTGGAGAGGCCTGCAGGCTATAACAGTACAAGCTTCCTTCTATTGAAAACAACATTAAAGAAGTCAATAGTTATCCAAGGAAAAAATAGGCAGCCAAGGAGGGCATGTAAAAATTGAGCAAACTCTTTCCAAAAACATGAAATATGACAGAGACCCTTGTGGCATCGTGTCCAACGCCAGAAACGCATTTCCCGCAAGGCTGCTGAAAAGAAGTTTCCAAATTCACCAAAAGCGCAGCCCGCTGCGCAGGGAGTTGTCTCAGCGTCGTGTGCTCAGGGATGCATGATATTGGGTAACAGACAAAAGGGGATCACGATTGCTGCACAGCACATTTCATTTGTCAGCCGAGACGGAAAAAGTACCTTCACAGTTATTAAACAGCATACAGTAGTAATTAATTTCAACAATATTGCCAAAAAAACAACCCCATTTCCTTCTGATTAAGTAGCTACCAAAGGACTGGTGCAAAGCAAAGTATTCATGGAAAAAGTAATTAACTGCCCAAGCCTGGGCTTCCTACCAACGTCCACCACAGACATTAACATGCAGAAAGTAATGTTTGTTAACGCATCTTAATCTGCTTTCCTGCAAAGACTCAGCACCACAAATTCCCAGAACTCTCTCTAGGAAAACACTGTCTTTAGAGAAATCTCTCAACTAACAATTGGGATTAAAAATTGTATAACTAGAATGCAGACAAGTATCTAATTCCAGGTTAGAGAGTAGTTCCAGCAGTGAAAAACTAAGTTAACATGGATATGAAAAGGAAAATAAGCTCTAGAAGTCTTGCCAACTGAATACCAGTTCTCTTTTTTCAAAAGCAGATTTCACAAAGTTACAAAAAATGCTCCAGTGAAGTTTTTAACCAAGTTTTAAGATTATGTATTTCTAGGAGAATTATTTCTATTATGTGCATTAAATACAGTCCTGAAGGCTAGCACAATTTTTCTTTTAAATGTAAATCCTTGGCTCTTGTGATTGAAAAGCAAATACAGTTTAATTGGCAATGTAGTCTTTGTGTATTTTGTTGTATTTGTTTCAGTAACTAGCCCAACCCAGAAGGAAGTGCAAGCTACTGCTGTTCCCTATCACCTACCTCAGGGTGGGGAAGACCAGTCCCAAGGAAAGAGTGACTTCGTTTTCCTATCCAGGACAACCCCCTACAGCCTTCCTCAAAATGGATGGTGCTGAAGCTATTAACAATCCCAACACTGTTTCAATGTACAGGTATCATAATTATTAAATCTGAACTTCCACAATACTCAAGTTAGAGTTCTTACTGCTTCTTGTTAATTTAAGAAGATATCTGGAAAGAAATTAAGGTACACTAGGGAATTTTAGGTAGGCAAACATACATTTATTTTCATGATTTAGGCTTACATTATTCCCACAACATATTGTGCACACTCACTAGAACGCAGGCTATTAACTTAAAGACAAATAAGTAATTAAAGCCAGCTAAAATATTTTTGTGGTAAACAGAAGAAAAGTATACATTCAACAAAATCTAATCTATAGCACTTCGTTAGAGAACTTTCTAAAGTGTTCAAAGTAATGTAATGCACAGGAGAAATTTGTTAGTTAGTTCCACCAAATCTGAAAACTTACCATTTTATCTAGATGCTCAATGGATCTATAAATTTCTCCTTGGGATTCATCATAGTAACTGTAACGGAACCTCTGACCTTGAAACAAAAATCACGTATAAAATAAAAAAGGGAAAAATCGTAGCTAAAACACTCCCTAGTACTTACTATTTGAAATGATAATATTTGTAAAGTAGTAATCTTCATTTATTATACTTTTAAGCTCCAGTGAGGAAATTTGAGGGCTATCACCAAAGTACCAGCCCAGAAGTGAAGAAAAACACTTTGCAGGCAGATAAAAAAGCCCTATTATGGAGAACTGATACTGCAGTATCCCTTATTAATTGCCTGCTAATGTCTTTCAAATCCAAATCTATAAAGCAGCAAGTAAAGCAGCATTTCTTTTCACTAACCCTCCTGATGGAGTCAACTTGGAGTCAAGGTATTTCTGCTTGTACAACTCATACCCACAGTAAATGAAGGTTAAAAGAAAGTGACCATGACAATTCAATAAACGGTTCTAAATGATGGTTCATTAGCCACAGCAGAATCCAGGTCATTCTTATACAGCTCTAGCTATTCCACAGTTCAAAGATGAGTAAAAATATGAATTACATAAGGTGATCAAAGATGACAATTACAAGAAAGGTAAGATCCGTTGTATAACATAAAGCATATTTTTCTGAAGTAGGTTGACCCTTTCCCAGCTATTATCACATCCAGCTAAAGAAATAAAGAGTTAAAGCGGAAGGACAGAAGTCAAGGCTTCTGGAGTCTTTTTTAGCTCTGCGACCAAAATTAACTGGAATAACTCTGGTGAATTGACATAAATACTCCACCTTCTATCTTACCCAACGGCAAAACATGTACAGAATTTACTTCCATCAGAGAGATGTTGCCATATCCAGTGAATTCTTAGCTGATTAGTTTGGCAAGTTGCTTTGAGATGCTTAGAAGAGCAAAACACCAAGAAACTCCAGGCACTTATTTCATTGCCAACAGTGAAGAGATGCATTTAAAAGCTCATATACCTTCACCACTTACTTCCTCCACTACATTGAAAACACATTGCCACATTATTTTTTTCACCTAATTTTATAAACTAAAAAAGAATCCTTTTCACCTTTACAAAAAGCATTTAAACTACAAAGACACATTTATTAGAAGTTAAAAAGCTAAATTATGTTTAACAAAAAACATTCTCTGAAAATAACTACAAAATATTTATCATGCTGCTAGAATGAAGAGATACGAAACTCACCCCAATGGCAAAAGTCAGAAGAAACGACAAAGAGGTTACTAGGATCAGCTAGGTATTTACTGAAGAGTTTTCCAAATTCCTGTTCTTTTGACTCACTCAGTGCTCCAACCAATACAGGAACAATAGTAAACTCATCCTTATGGCTTATAAGCAAAAGAAAAAAGGTTGTAATTTTTTAGGCAACATCTGAAGTTTTTCAGGGCTTGCTAACTGAAACTGCAGAATGTTTAAAAGGATACTATTAAAGTGAAAATATAGTTAATTTCATAATGTCATACTAGAATGCTTTCAAACATGAAACCACTTCAATTCCAGAAGACAAATCCCTCCCCAAAATACTGTTTATGCTGCAAAGTGAAAAGACAAGTCAACCCCCCCCAAACAAAAGAAAAGAAAAAAAAAAGACACAGTGAAGCCAATAATAATGCAAAAATGAATTTCTCCCCATAGAAAAGCAGTACAAATGCCGTACAATTTTGCAAGACAAATAAGAGCCCTCAAGACAGTGTATAGGAAGCATCTAGATGCATATTGGCACTCCAGGGAAAATTTCAAATACTGTGTGAGAAAAACTAAACAAAACAGGGAAAAAAAAACGATAAAATCACCTGTTTTTTTTTAATCAAATTTTTTATAGTTCTCACCTGAAATGTGTAAACAGAACCTTGATTTCAAAATGAGTATTAATACTCTAAAAAAAATTTTAAATGCCACAGAAAACGCATTAATATTTCAAATTCTTTTAGAGTTGGGAAAAACAGATCAGCGAACAAAAAAAAAATCCTAACACTGAATTGCAAAATTTAGATAAAGTAAAAAGTGATTAGGTCACCTCCCAGGGCAGTACTGCAAGCTGCACTTGCTCTACATTAGTAAACAAACTAACACTTGTATTTATTTACCCAATTAGCAAATAAAAAAAGCATATAAACAAACAAACAAAACCCACTCAATGCTAACACACCTCAGGTCTTACAAAAAAGGAGGAAAAAGAATTCAACTTTCGGAAAGATCCCAGGTCGTATGTCTTAATATGAACGCTATTAAGTTGATATTAACATATGAACTCTTTCATAAGAGGCATTACGATTTCATTTTTCCAGTGTTTGTTCTGCTCACAGTCTCTATAGTTCAGCAAGTAATAATCCTAGTGTCTGATTGCTCCCTCTCTCCTCCCTCAAAATTTCTACAGGGGGTGGAAGGGGTGGAGGAGCATAGGAAGGAAATCCTACGTAAGAGTATTATTTCCTCCTATTACATCTTACATATAGCTCAAGAAATTAATGCACTATCTTATACAGCAAGTAATTAGCCCTAGTACCTTTCCATGGCTTTAGCAGTATAAGGCAAATGCATTTCGATACTGTGTTCATCTTCATCTGTCTGTAGAGACATACGCTCAAACATTCCAGTCTTCCACAACTCTCCATAAACTGAAATGAATTGAAGATTAATTTCTTAGTTAAAAACAAAATGGTAAAGCAAACTATAGCACATCTTTACTAAAAGTAGTCCATTAAAATGTATTACTTGTCTTTAAAGACTGTGACCATAAATCACTTGTTATTTTAAAATAAATTTATGACTAAATGCATAAGTCATTAAGATACAAATGCAACAAATACACAAAATCGACATGTTTTACATCACTGCCTTTTTTGGCCACTGATGCTAACATCACTAAAAAAAAATCCAGTTACGATACAAAGTTTAAACACACAGTAAAATAATATTTTAAAATATGTACCAATCCGCCTAGTCCTTTGATTCTTATTTTCACAACATCACTATACATCACAAAAAGTCCTCATAAGTTGAGCCATTGCTGAATGCATAAAAACATTTTTCCTTTACTGCTTAATATAATTTACTAACAATTGAATTATGAAATTTAAGGACAGAAAAAGCAATTAAGTAATCCATGCTTATAATGCATCTTTTCTTCTCTCAAATAGGCCTGGATGTGTGCACACAGAGGGATCTCTGCACATACAAACCCTCCACTGAATGCACAGTTTGAAGTGGGGCAGTGCTTAGCTCCCCATTCCAAAGAGGAGTGCTACAAAACCTAGAATACATCACCTAAGGAAAAGTCAAAGGGCTAGGGAGAAACTCTAAACTAGCTTACTTAGCCTTGCAGTCATGGTATAATGGCAATACATTTAGGCTACTCAGCCTAGCAAAGAAACCTGCTATTTAGATAAACCTTGAGAACAATGCGGTGTTTTGACCTGCACACACCTTCATTGCGTCTTTAATTTTGATCCAAAAACCTGGTATTTTATGGACTAACAGCTAAGTTCTGTAGGTACTCTGCCAGTAAAAATGAGTAGGGTGCAGTAACGCATCCAAGGTAAAGCCAGCTTTTTGTTCCTTCATTAAAAATAAACTCAAAACTAAAGCACTGTCATTTTTTGCAGACAGAATTCTTCAGTCATAGAACAAGGATGTAACATATTACTCAGATGCAACAGAAATTTTAAAAACCCTTCTTAAAGGCACTTTTTAGGGGTCATATACTGTGGAAAAGACATGATGGAAAAGACAAGTGAAAACTGAAAATTCTTTACTTGCAGGACCACAACAGTCATTTTAAAGATTGTATACAGTAATGCCTGCAGCCAGCAGGATCTTTTAGAAGTTAACTTTTATTGGAGTAAGAATAGTACTACATTTGTGTGTCACTTAGAAGTGATAAAGCTCATCAGCAACAGGGTTCTTGGCACTACAATAATACAAATAACACCAAAGCCTCATCATTCTACCAGATGAGAAAAAGCTTCATTATTCACTTACTCTTCTGGTCAATTCGAAGATCATACAGAGGTGTTCTATAAATGTCCACACTGGAAAGTGCACATCGGGAAAGGGGCACGTGATGGGAAGGCCCAAGAATGAAAATTTTTCGTCTACAATTAAACGCAAAACCCCCAAATTTAGACGTCTGTAATTCTACTGAGACACTTGCTTTAGAATAGTAAGTTTAATAAAAATGCTGACATGCAAAATAGCAATAGAATTTTACTCTAATACACGTAAAACAATGGTCAATCCGTGATCCTGCCTTGTTCCGTATATAAGAAATGACCATGAAATCAGTTTGGTAACGCTTAGAATAAGCTTAAACCTCTTAAACACGCTATATACCAGAGAGCACTAATCAGAAAGAAAGCCTGTCTAGCTGGACTCCCTAGAAGGCTTAAGTCTGGATTAAACCCTAACCTAACTGATTTTTGGACTCCCTTCTTGGAGCAGAGCTTTCAGCTCCACATCACCTTCAAAAGCTAGACAGAGGTGCATGCTCTAAAGCCATGATTCTAGATTTTTAGCTGTTCAGAACTTGATTTTATTAGCTCTACTTCAGGCTTCAAACTCAAATTTATGCCATTCTCAAATGCTATCTTAATCCCACTGAAAACAAGAACTTGGATATTTTATTTCTTACATATGAACCACTACAATGAACCATATCGAAACACTAAAAGTCAGTAACGAGTTTTAGTTTTTCAGTATAGCTTGCTATAGCTTGGCTTGCATTAAAATGACATGTCAAGGGAGTAAGACTGCACAAACAGACAAACTATTTTGTCAAATGCTAACTATACCATGCAGTAGAATAGAAATTGCTACAAAAAGTTTCATCAACTCAATAGCATTAAGTTTGGGGAACAAAACTTGCTGTGAAAATTCTTAACAATGCAGCTTTCTGTCACACTGTAAATCACATTCACTTGTTTATAAAATTTTAGAAAGAATCAGAACTGTTGTCTTGGAAAAAATATTACAAAATATTTCCTCATAAGCAACGATAAGACACAGCCAGTCTTTAATATTAACATTTACCTACAAGTTAATTGCAAAATACATACTTTCAGCAAGTACTTGTAGATATTTTAAAATTTAAACTTACATTTTAAAAAATATTCTAATTATTTTTAAAAATGTTGCAGGCAGCAAAATACATAAGAATTATACGTTAGCCTAGAATAGCTGGCTTCATATTTTTAGAAATGAGCACGAATTATGTTTTTTATACTTGTGCCATTGTAAACACATATCTATTTAAAATTATTACAACAGGTAACTTTCACTGACTTCAAATGTCATATACACACAATGGTCACTGTTCTCCACAGCAGAAGAGAATCCTGGTAGTATTCAGCCCATAATCTTGCACTGAGAAACCAATGCAGAATCATGGTCAAATTTTTTTTTTGCATTTAAACAGACACTCATACGCAAAAATAAAATAATCCACACAACCCTGAGACAGCTAACAAATAACTCAATCTCCTATTGCTTCATGTTTCACTGTTTTTATAAATAACAAACATTATCTGGAAACACAACACCTAACCCCTACCCTTCTAAAGGTAGCTTCTCATAGTTCAAGACTTTTAGAAAACTATTGGTTTATATTTTCTTTTTCAACAACATTACAACATCTTGTCTTTTGCAAGACTCAATTTGAACACTTTTATGACGTTAAAATGAAGTGGATAAATAAAAGACCCAAAAGACAACAAAATAAAAATGTATTTGAGCACTTCAAGGTCTAAAAATGTAAAAATTACATTAAACTTTTCCAAGTACTGCAACAGGTTCATCTTATACTTTCCATTTGAAAATAAAAAGAGGATGCTTTAATACTTACGTAATATTAGGATCCACTTGTTTATAAGCATGGGCTGCACAAGACCCACAATAGGTATATCCTGCATGGCTGCAAGGCAAATAATACTTAGCACAAAATGTTAATGTATTATTTAACATATTTAATATTATTATTAACTTAACACATAAATATTATTTATCTTGGCTATTTAGTTCCTAATGAGCTAGAAATAAAGAATGATAGCAAGCAAGGAAACAAACAACAACAAAAAAAAAAACACCTATGACAGAGATGGAATGCAAGTAATGCTCTAGTTAACAGTGGATCAACAAACAAAATTTAATACAAAAAGTACATTGGATATATTTGTTAAGAAAAAAATTCTTGATGATTTTTCACTTGAAAGTTTTAAGTAGGCCTCCAGATCCAAACAACTTCTGTTATTTATAAAAGACACTATACAACTGTGTATTATGAGAACTTCAAGATAATGCTAAGTGTGCAGCCAGAAGACATGGGAATAGCAAGTTGGGAACAAAGAGGTCTTCTAACCACACTCTTGGCAATAAAAGGCTACATGATACAAGAGAGAAACAGAGAATGGAAATGCTCTGGCAATGAAAAGAATACCTCAGCAACAAAACAGGTATAAGGAAAGCAGTGGAATGCAGCAAAGTAATCTGTACTGTGGAGAACAAGACAGATGCTGGAGTCTTTCTTGTCCTGGGTTTCTGCTCCTATCGTGCTCCAGAAAGGACTCATAATTACTCTGACTACCTGTTTCAAATATCATCTTCAGATCCATCCTTTTCAAGACTGTTCTAAACAGGAAGAGGGTCATTTTACACCACAAAAAGCATTAATTCCAGAGAGCACTTCCCAGGGTCCCAGGCCAAGCGGCAGGGAAAGATCCAGGCCAGGCAGCAGCAGACGGCCGTGCCCACACCGCCCAGCGCGTGAGTCACGTCTCCTTTAGATCTCATCTGCACTGCCTGTGACTCCAGGTCAAGCACTCCCATGGACTCTGGAGTACACTGAACACCACAGCTACAGCATTCCCAAGGGGGTCATGTGCATACACATGTACATATGTACGTGTACACAACTGCAGTGACACCTGGAACAAGCCATCCTCAGCATTTCCCCTGGGTTTTACTTTAGAGGCAATTAGCTCAACCCTTCTGAAGAGCTCAAAAAAGTCCTGGCATACCCACTACACGTTAACAGGAAAGCAGACTTAAGTGCAAGCTAAGTTATTTGGTAGTATCAATACACCTTCCAAAAGATTCCCTCTGCAGTAAGCTTTTTCAGTCTTCTAGAAAGTTTTGATTAACTATATCCCATTTTACAACTGAAACAGCAAAAGCACAAGTTAATGGAGTAAGTTTCTAAGACCACAGATAGATCTCCAGTAGCTCTAGAAAACAAAACAACAAACCAACCAACCATTTTGGATAACTGAATAATGTTTTATCATCATTTTTGTAAGTTTACAAACTTTATGTACATAAAAATACAAATGCATGTGTTATATACACCTATGTATGTGTATATATTAAAAACGTGTGTCTAGTAGATATGTTGTTACAGATACATTGAATGAAGTGTCAATTTTAGACTACCATTGTAATCTCTTACCTGGCTTACACGCACAGATGAATGTCTTCGAACCATCTGTAAAAGGAAACTAATCATATACAAAAAAGGCGCACACATTTTTGCCATTTTCACACAACATTCAAACTCCTTGAAAAATAGCGGACATGCTTTTCGCCTAAAGGCGAGCTTGCACCAGACTTCAGAATCACTCATAACAAAGAAGCATTTAACATTTCAAATATTTAATTTAATAAACTTCAAACTTACGGTGCAATAATGGCTCTAGCAGGTCTTTTTGTGGACTGTACTTGAGAAAGCCAACCTTCTAGTTGTGCATTCAGCTGGGGTCCTATGAAAAGACAAGGGAATAGTGAAGTCATGGAAGAATCTAGCATACCAAATAAATCAACAAATAAAGTCCAACAGATTTAAAACTATCATAAATGTGAAGGCTTGTGTTTCAATGTCAAGAAAATAGACTCTAAAAACAACACACCTGCAAAACGCAATGTTACTCTAAGCGAGTTTCAAACTTTTACTCCCTTAAGATCATTTATTACCTATCCATGGAAACAGATTCTTCTGTTCCAAGGGAGTCCAATTGGAAAGATGATAAATTACAAAGACCTTACATGCTGAGACGATGGCTAAAAGCTCTAATATTTAGTCCCTCATTATCTGTAAGAGCAGAACACAAAGCACACTGAAGACAAGAAAACTGCAACTAAAGAGGAAACAGACAGAACTGTGGAGGGGGAAGAAACAGTTATAGTGATTCCAGAGCAACTTTTGGTCCAATCAAGCACATAACACTGCAAAAATGTTTAACTTTGATGATCAGTCAATCTAATGTTTAAGTCTTGGGTTTGTTCTCTTTCCTAAATCCTGCACATCAGCAAATGGCAAATATTCTCAAATAAATTAGCTGACAGGTGCTAAAAATGCCTTTAGAAATAGCAACACTTAAAAAAAAAAAAAAAAAAAAATCCACAACACCGCACACCACACATTCTGGTATTTTTCATTACAAAGAAGATTCTTGGTGTCAAGCTATACCTGAAGGAAAAAATTTGGCATATACTGCACAACACCTTTTTATGAAAGAATACAAAATAAATAAATAAATCCTTTAAAGTAATAAATAAATAAATCCTTCATCTGCTATTTTTGAAGTAGCATAGCATAAACGAAGAGAATAAAGATACACTTTTTTTCTGCCATTACACGCCTTTGACAGAATTTTGTGTTAGCCAAGTTTATTAGTAAGGTATGATACAGTGAGCTGTCTCTTGTACCATCCACCTTACACTTTTTTTTTTTTTTTTTCCCTTCTTTCCTCTTCTAGCTCACCCATGCAGGGGAAAGGATATGTAACCCATAAAACCACAAGCTGTGAGGGTAAATTAAATATCAGATTATTTCACAATCATGTTCCAAAACAGCCAGATCACAAGTTGACAGCTTTCTACGAGCCAACAATACCTACAGGGAACCTATGTAGGGATGTCAACTTTTGAAGAATCCAATCCCTAAGACGGACTGCAGAAAATGCCTTCTCTTATAAGTAAGCAACCAATTTTCATACAAAACTTGAATTTATGTATTTCCTGAGAAAAGGACATCCTCTGCTTGTGGAATGTATAAGGTTAATTAATTCAATATTGTTTCCCTAAACCTCAAAATAGTTCAGCTGCCTTAGATGTCATTTGCATCTGTAACAAGGCAAAAGAGTCACACAGATTAGCCACTGCTGTAATTAAGTCACCTTAATGAAAACATTAAATTGTCCCAAAACATCCCACATACACCAATTCTGCACTGCTGCTTCTGATACTTGGAAAAATAACAAGCAGCAGAGATATGCAACAGAGATAAGGATAATAGCATCCTAGAAAACAGAGGATTTTGGAGAAGTTATGTAGCATAAATAGATGTATTTTCATCTTTCTTCTAAGCTACTACAGCACTAACAAAGCAGTACCCTATAAAAAAAAAAATTTTTTTTTTTTTTTTTAGATCTACACTTGAAAATGAAGAGACAGAAATCACTCTGGAAACAAACAAAACCCCCAAAAAACTAACTTCCTAATTCTCCCAAAGTATGTAAAATGATAAAGTACTTTCTGAAACACATTTCCTTCTAAAGTACTTTTCTTTTTCAAACAGTTACTAACCTGAGATTTATAAAAAACAGATTTATACAAAATGTGACCCATCTTACCCCTTTTCCCCAGAAGGGCACCCAGTAACAACACAACAATTGTCACGCAAAAGCCTTTTGGGCAAACTCAGACAGACCTGTAAATCTTTCCAAACAAGGCCCGGTCTTTGGCATTCCTCTGCCCTTTCTTTTATATCTGGCTAAGAATATGTTGAGCAAATCAGATAACCTGCCGTGCAATTTAAAGATAAAGCTCAGAATTTCTGGCAGCTTTCTAAAAGCATGGATGACTGCTCATAATTGGCCAAGATTTCAGATCTTACAGTGCAGTAGAAGAGTAAGAAGCCCAAATTCCCTCAGCCTGCTAGTACAGACACAGAGTAACAAACACTCAGTTCTCAGAGTCAGAGAAATAAAGAAATCAATATAACCCAAGGGATGACGCTTCGTCAGTATTTATATACGGACAGGCTATCAAAGTTGCTTTCAATTTTCTCCCTTTAATGTGACGCTAAAATGGCTTTTTCAGATCATTAACTGTGATCTAGTTTAAGTGCCCATACCAGCTGATATTTTATTAAAAGAATGCAAAAAAAAGTATGTCATAAAACACCTCTCTGTCCAAAGGATTAACGTAAATGGAGAATGGAGATTATAACATATCCTGCTGATCTTTCAGCTAAAGGGAAAGGGGAAACAAACAAACCAAAACAGAAAAAAACAACACCTCAAAAGAACTCAAAACACCTTTCAGCTTCCCATTCTTACAAATACTTAATACAGATATTCTAAAATCGCAATTTTCCTGTTACCAAGTTACCTAGGGACACCAGGCAACACCTAATACCACTTTTAGCTCAGGAAGACCTCAGAGAGGTGGTTCTTCCAAATTATTAAACATGACAATGCTCCAGACTAGAGTCAGAATATATGAATGGGCTACACAAAATATAAATAGATAGATTATTTTTTGGATACTCCTCTCAGAGTTTCATATGGTAGAGCATAACTTCTTCATGAGCAGTCCTATAAGCAAGTTTTTTTCCAGTTTTACTCAAACATATGAAGAGAGATTTGTGCAAATATTGTTGAGATAACAGGGGTTAATCTGTCTCTAGGTAAACAAACATGAACACGGAATAGCACTGCCTATCTTGCTACTGCGAGGGAAAAAGTCTGAGAGGTTCCTGCTTCTTCAGCAGTGTGGGAAGCACCCAACTTGGGAGCTTCCAGAATGAGTAGATTTATTTATTTATTTTTAAGGCTAACCTGGAGGAAAAGCTGCGGGGGTGCATCTTCTATGAAGAGTCAGTACCCTTTAGCGTTAATAACATAAGAACAGTCCTTTGGCCAGATAAAGATAGATCAGCAAAATATGATGTTTACTGAGGCACATAATATTAACATCCATAATTAAATCCTATGAAAGGCATAAATGTAAGCATGAAAACAAGAATGCTGACACTAGTATCTGCGGACATTTCACACGCTTTTTTACTTAGGAACTGGCAGTAGTTACACTAAGTTTAAAAACAACTTCAAGCTTAAACTGAGCTTCTATCAGACAGGTTTCTGGATTCATCTAAGGGCAGAATTTGTTCAAATATCTTGTCTAAAGAGAGATTCTTTGCTTTTGTTTTGTCAACATTACCTTAACTAGTTAAAAGCCTGTACCATGAACTAGCACATATTTCCAGATAAGGAGAAACTGGAATATTTAATTCAAACTTCAGGCAAACTACAATCCAAAATGTGACAAAGGACTAAGCCGTTGCCCTTCTCATTTAAAATCACAGAAAACACAATAATTTTTTTTAAAGTGCACAGGCCCCACTTAATAAATCTTTGTTTCTAACTGCGATAAAGGCTAAATCTTTGAGTAAAGGACAAATGATATCTATGCAAAGACTAGGATTTGTCAGAAACAGAAAATGAGTTTTGAAGATGCATGCTGATGAGCACATTCCCTACTGGTAGTATTTATTAGCCTTCCATCACCAAAAACTGGATGAAAGGATGAAACAAAGCAATCGGTCTATAAGGCAGAAATTTGTTTAAGCAAATTACAGGATTAAAAAAGGAACCATAAAGTATACAAATAAGGACCACACTGATGCTACATAAGCTCCTGTTTCACATATTCCAAGATGAGCATAAAAGAATAAGCAACGAGGGAGAGAAAACTGAAGCCACAAGAGAAGGACTGCTTCTGCCTTGGAGGCAGTTATCACTTGCATGTCTCGACCTTCTTGCATTTTACTAGCTCTCCAATTTCCTCTCAATGGAAGTTATTAGGAAATAAATAATCAAACTGCATTCCCAGTCATTAAGAATATGGAGTAATATTCATGTAAGTGGCTTTTTAAGACACCTTCCCAGTTAGGTCAGAGACCCAAGCAAATGACCATCTGTTTACTGGCTCCAGGAAAACGTTTCATATCACAGCCAAAATTACATGTTAAATGCAATCTGAACTTGCCAAAGTATTCACTAGGTGACACCCCCCAGACTATGCTAATAATACCAGCAAGATGCCAAATGTAAAGTGTGTTTTAAAATTCTGACTCTTAGTAAAACCGAGTTTGTTATGCACTTGGCAAATCTTGATTTAGGCAGTACTTCAGTAATTCAGCAAGAAATAACAGCCTGGAAATTGTATTTTAAATTATTTTGATATACTTTTGAATAACACAATGTTACAATCTGCATACTAATATCTTCCATGATTAGCTTGCAAAAGATCCAAAGACATATGCATCTTCCACATAAAATTCCTACACTGCACCCTGCCTCTCCCCCCAAAAAAACACTGGGAGAGAAACAAAATTTAGTATTTAACCTTGCAAAGCACATTCTCATAGATTTGCAAGGCAATATAAAGGTTTGCTTATAGATTGTAAGTTAAGAACTTATATTTGAGTTGTATTTGAAAGCTCCAGCTTATGCCATATCAAGACTTTGTTATTAGCACATTAGTTATCCCACTCGTGCACAAAGCTCCTTTCACCCAGATCACTTGGCTCCAGTGACTCTCCTGTGCTTCTAACGCTTTTTCTGCAGCCACTTGCCCAAGACCATCTACAAACAACACACTGATGCTGCTGGCTCACTGCTTTTACATTATGTTTACCTAGACTACCAAGTGAGCCTCACTGAGTTACTCAATGAGTTATTTAAAGAATATTCTCAGCACAGCAGAGTCCAGTACTTCCAGAGACCTGTTTTGTGGAACAGGGACTGTCTTTCTGAAATACCTCCTCGCATCACCACACAGAGTCCAACAACCACACAGTCCTCTACCCTTCCATGCATTTCAGCTACTGCAAAGACTCGCATCACTACAGAGAAGTGGTTTTAAGGTAGGATGCAGCAGCTCTGAGCATGAGGAAAAGACATCCCAGAAGCAGTGTTAGTGCCTCAGAAGCAGGCAACAGGGGAGATGGACAGACTACAGATCCTCAGGAAGAGACAACCATGACTGCTGCACATGCTTTCCCCACTGCTGATGGGAGCTCCAGCTCAGGACAATAGGCACACAAGTGCAGGGATTACATCAGTATTTATGACAAATGGACCCCTTTTTGTCACTCTGCAGGGCCCCCAAGCTGCTGAACATGCAAGTGAGAAAAGCTGTGCCAGCTCAGACCCCCATCGCTTTGGGGTGCTGAAGCTGGGATTCTAGAGAGCTATAAATCAACAGTGGGTGTTGGCTAAATAAATCCGCATTTGGAGCAGAGGCAGTAAAAAACATTAATGCAGGTTTTACTGGAGGATTCCCAAGGAGTAGAGGTGCAAGCCCTGTAAAAGAGCAGCTCCCTTGGAGAGAAAAATCATCTCTGAAGTGATTCATCTGCCTATTCATTTATTTTCTGTTCAACCGAAGTTCTTCCGAGTAGCATCATTTGCAACTGCCCTAGACATCAGTGCTCAGACCTCAGAAAGCTGGAAAGACAAGTTCTGAACATCCCTGCACATTTCTTGCCCAAACAAGTAAGAAGCTTTAATCCTTACAAATACTATCAAGATTTCTGCACCTATGCACTTTGGGGTTTTTACTCATAAACCATAACAGCAGGAGAGAAACTCTGTACATGAGAGCACCAGAAGTTTAAGCTCTCTTCAAAAGTTTATGTGGAGACAGACCGCGTACCTGGCTCATCATACAAAATACTGTTTGGTAGAGAGTAAAAGCCCCATGGCATTTCAAACCAACCCAGCAGTTACCATGTCACTCCCAACAGTATGGATAAGGTTGCAGAAACATAGGTTCTTGTTCATAGGACAGGCACTAGAAAGCCCTGACCACTAAGGCTGGGTGAGGGAGAACAAGGAAACAAGTCCTACCCAATATAATGATGAACTTGTTCTGCAGGGCAAGTTTCAGATCACAGTGTTATTTATGCATCCGTCTTGACTTGCTTTTGCTGATATTGCTTGGAAGAGCTTTCTAGAAATCTTTGTGTTTTGACTGTATTGGCATTTCACTGGTTGGGAAAAAGCTGCGGCAAGATTTATCAAATGTTTTATTAAAGAGCATGATAGGATTCAACTAGCTCTTGCAGGAACCAAGCAAGACAGGTCAGCTGCCAGTAAATAAAGCATGTGAAGTGCCCTGACATGTGACATCTCACTTATGACGTGCTATGCACAGAGCAAGGAAAAAGGCAGGCTGATGCCCATCAGCCATTGACTGTTTTCATTTCAGGAACGCATGGATTGCCTCCCAGAAGAGCTGTCTGATGCTTACAGAATCTAATAGCATGAAGAAGTAAACAGAGACGGTTACAAATCCTATCCTGCAAATAGTCCACATTCAGTATAGTGCCCTGCATGTCACTCATGTTTCATTTCAAGTGCTCCTTTTGTATCTAGGAGCATGGCTACCCTGCATTCAAAGCTATGGAAAATTATGCTATTTTTGGTTTAGGTTGTCGCTATTCTTCCCATTCACCCTTCTAGTCAACATACCTCAAGAGGTCTATATGGCTGAATTCACTCAGCAGGAGCAGGACTTTCTACCAAAAATAAACTGAAGTGTGATATTTTTCACTACAGAGAGATGAGACCCTTTAAAAAAAAAATAGAGAGAGAGAGAGAGAGAGAGAGAGAGAGAGAGAGAGAAGACAGCAGTGCAGCAGGTTGATACACTTGTCTACACAACATGCTTTTCTCTCTCTTTGCAAGTGTAGCTAGCAGCAACCACATACCAGGTTGCTAGCCCACAGAAGTAGAACGATGCCACATTCCAATTTTCACTATTTTAAAATGGACATATGGATCACGGTTGAGTACAAATATATAAGGTAGCTGGCACGGCAGGCTACTATCAACAACAGTCATAACACTACTGCAGTTTGGAAGCTCAGCTGCAGATTTCTATCTTCAGTGTGGCTGCTAAGAAGAAGGAGCAACTTTTTTCTAAGCCTCTGTCTGAATGCAGCCCATTGCTGCAAGGCAGATGCTCCACACATCTGTGGCTGAAGGCTACTAAACAAGCTACACAGGCTGATATAGAGCAGACAGGAAACTCCCCACACCAAGAATTCTGGAATAAATGATATGTAAAATTTGATCGAGATAACCATGACACTGAGCTCAACTGCAGACACTTGCTAAAGAAGTTGCTTTTTAAAGTTTTCTTTACAACAGCATATTATGGATGAAGAACACATGGGAAGTTAAATGGCTACCATGGCCCCTATAAGGCCTTTTTTCTTTTTAACCTTCTTAGTTTCATCAAGTAGGTAGGAACTACTAATACTTCCAGCCTGGAACCTCCCTTTCCTGCTAAGGACCAAGCTGATGACTTACAGATCGAGATGCCATTCTTGCACCTAGACATGCTTGTGTGTCTCACTGCGCAGCCAGACACACCAGCTCTGCAGAGTTTACTGGTGTCACACAAGCAGGTGATGCACGCACACTGGAACTAGTTTACAAGGCAGAACCTAAGCTGGAGAAAATAGTGCAGAAACCAGGGAAGTTGCAGAGTCCCTGCCCTCAGCTGAGGCAACAGCTGCTCCACAGAACTTAGCAGTCTTAGTGAAGACAAGGAACACGCACCTTCAAACCCCTGCACATACACTGCATTCACACTGCTTTGCATTCTGCAGTTGTTCTTCATCCTCTGCTCCCACAGCTTCCAGGGTTCCCTCCTCAACTGACTTCGGCCCTTCTTCATCACGGAAGACTTCTGTTGTCAGAACTGGCAGACGTTACATTTCTCAAGCACAGCAATGGGTTACATTTCTCAAGCACAGCAATGGGTTACATTTCTCAAGCACAGCAATGGGTACTCTGCTGCTACAGTTTTAAGTGCCTGACACAGGGTCCCCTGCATCATTTTGGATATTTTGTTGATATCTTCCCCTCAGATGGCTGGCATCTGGTCATCCTCACACAGCCTCTTTGAGATGCTTTCAGAGGAAGTAATTTTGAAATTTTGAAAAAGACAGACAGAAAGACAGACAGACAAAAAACACTTTCTTTCTCAGTGTCGTTTTGGACAGTTAGCAAATAGGAGTGCAGCCATAACTGCAGTAGTAACGTAATGGTAGCAGGATGAGAGCCTCCAGGACACCTGTTTGCCCTCTGTACCCAAACTTAGCTCCATAGAAATAGAACAGTTTTCAGGAAATGGGAAGCTTAAATGCTGGCCAGTTATAACCTAGCAAATCACTCCTTGTCCCAAATGGTAAGCAGGAAGAGAGTAGGTAGGAGGACCCGGCAACACAATCCCTGGAGAATTACAGGAATGCCCTGAAGAATTGTTACAATTCAAATTTGAATCCCTGCCACATTCGCATCCTTAAAGCTATGCAGGTTGAAACCATGTGAGAAAACACAGGCTTTCTTCAGGTAGTACAGTTGAAGAAACCAGCCTATGTTAGAAGTTTGAGACAGGAGATGGCATTTCCTTACCTTGTTAAGCAGGAAAAACTTCTGTCATGTACCCTACATAAGCTGCACAAGAAACCTAACAGAGAGAGACATAACAGTGCTGTTTTCTCACCAGAGGAGAACCCTACGGTGGAAAGGATTGGGAAAGTGAGGATTTCCTCAAGTTCCAGCCACTGCAACATCAAGTTCTACCCCCAACAACCCACAATGCAACAATTACAATTTACCTTGTTAGAGGAACAGCCAGCAAAGCTAGTTACAACAGGCCTTAGTTTAATATTTTTCTCCCGCTCAAAGTGCCTGGGCACCATTCCACACTTCCTCAGCAAGCAGTAACCAGAGGGCAACCCAAAAGCAACTGGAGCAACACGGCTTTAGATGTCCTATCACAGAGCAGTAGTACTGGCCAAACTGGTCACACAGACTCACTGGGTCTAGTCTCAGTCCAAGAAAGTTATACACAATATACAAATATAGTACCTGTGCTGCTTTAATTACAAGCGAAACAAAAAAGAAGCAACAACAACCACCACCTAAAGCTCTTGCATAAGCATCCAGCAGTAACTTGGTGTCAAGTCAGCATCAGACTAGAATATTTACATGTAAGGCCATTTGGCTGTTCCACACTGAATAGTAATTTTCAGCTTTAATAATGAATGAAAATATAAATAGCATGAGTAAGTTTAAAAGGATCATAACACCATAGTAAAGCCATAGCATTTTGGATACCTTGCATGTTTTTAAAGATATACATTCAAGATGATGATGTTGCCTGCTTTCTGTAAAAAGAAATTAATATCCAATAATTATACTGAAACTAATACTGAAAAAAAATGCAGAGGCTATCTACTCTCTACGTAGATTTGATAGGAGTTTTGTAATGGGCAAAACAATAATGTTCTGAATGTTAAAATACAAAGGAAAACAATCACCCTCTATTGTTATTTTGAAACAGTTTACCGCCATACCGGTGCAGCTACTTATCTCACAATCTCCTTTTCCTGTATTACCCTCCCCCGTGTATTTCTTTTTTACCCTCTGAATGCCTGCCATATGCTTTATCCATTAACTGAAGGAGGAGAGAAGGAAAATTACCTATTGTAGCCAAGAAAAGTGCATGGTTTAATCACATCCACTTTAAATTTCCGTTTAGGATTGACAATGCTTCTGTTTTTCTTTGTTGTTGTTTTAATGACACCTCTCCCATCCTTTTGGGCTCAAAGCATCCTTTATGACAGCCTCCACTCACCCAAGCTCCTTCACTCATGGAAGTTTGGCCATGATCTTCACTCCTAAGGCCAGTAGAAGACTGTGCCTTACGAATGGCCTTAATAATGACTGTGAAAATACAAACATCCATCTACAACTGTAGAGCTGCCTGTTGCCCTCCGCCCTGTTCCAGGAAAAGGATGATAAAGCTTATTTTGAAACATAAGTGCTACCAAGCCATTAGCCCAGGTTTCTCT
>VZSV01000356.1:310135-323131 GCA_013398735.1 Nothocercus julius
CGCGGCGGAGGCGAGAGGACCAAAGCGCGGGGCCGGGGCCGCCGCCGCCGACTCCGCGCCGGCACCGGGCGAACGCGGAGCACAGGAGGCCGTGGCAGCAGTGAGGTTTGGCCCGGCTCAGCTCCCGTGCGCTAGGGGCCACGGGGAGGCCGCTCACCCATTGGACGCGAAAGCAAAAGCCTCTCTGCCATTGGGCGTCTGCCCTCCCCGGCCCCGCCCACCCCCTTGACAAGGCCTGAATGGAGCGGCGCCGCCTCGTGGGGGGGAGGTGAGGGGCAGGAAGGAGGGCGGGGTTGGGGAAGCAGAGCCGCTGCGGATTGGCCGGCCGCGTTGCCGTGGCAATCGTCTCCGGCCCCGCTGATTGGCGGGCTCGTGTCTCTGTGGTGAAGGGAAGACTAGGAGCGCGGGTCAGGCGAGGGGAGGCCATGGCTGGGCGGGGGAGCGCCCCTTCCGCCGGCGCTGCCCCAACCGCCGCGCGGCCGTTGGAGCCGTTGAAGCACGGGGGCACCAAGGCAAAGTGGGATTCCTTAGTGCCCCGGGCGACACTCTTCGAGGGGGGCAAATTCACCACATGGCAGCGCTTCTGCTTTCTTGGCCACTGTTAACAGGACAGGAGCTAGCACATATTTTGAGGACGTGACAGTTATTATCTCAGGTTCCTCCAGACTGTTGTTTTCAATCATTGTTCCTTCTCATACATCTTGCTGTGCATATATTTACACTAAGGCACACGGCAAGGCCTCTGGGAATACATCTATGTGGAAGGCAGCTCCATAATCCCTTTCCATTTTCTCCTTGAATTTTTTTACTAGCTCGGTGACCGGACTGCTGCCATGGAGACATCAAGCAGTGACCTCCTCTCTCAAAAGAGCTAATAAAAGTCAGAGCTGGTAGGTGAAACACAGGCAGTAGGAATGGGGGGGAAGGGAAAAGGCAAGGTAGCCACATCAGAGAGCCAAGAGAGAGGCTGGAACAAGGAAGCTGGCACAAGGAAGATGAGGGGGCTGCAGCCGTTAGGACAGTAAGGCAGACTGGTGCTTTGTAAGGTGGGAAGAGCCTGGGCATGGACAGGATGCATACTTTCTTTCCCCGCACATGTAATTTTATTATTTGAAAAAAAAAAAAAAAAGTCCTCCAACAAAAGCTGTAAATGCATTTAAAATGTAGATCTTATAAGTGGAACACTGTGCCTCCTTCAAAGGAAACTGGGGAAAACGGACAGTATTTGCCATATGTCCTGAGATAAAAGCCTAGTGCTGCAGAGAAACGACTGAAGTCATTTTTATCATGGAGCATCCTCCTCAGCACCCATGACACTGACCTCCCAATGAAACTGAGAGGGAGCGAACGAAGAGTCTTCACTGCCCTGTCTATCCTTACACTACTCGACTGTTATTTTAAAAGTGTTGTACTTATGAAGGTTAATGTAGTTTACAGCTGCCTCCTAGACTCTAGAAGCACTATTGCACTGTTTCAACATAAAGCTATCTGGCAGCTACAACCCCTATTTAAAACTCCCAAAGCTTTTGCTTCAGTACTGGGAGTATTTCCTGATTAATCCTTCAATAAAGTTAAATAATTAATGCAGCAGAGGATAAATTTTCCTTAATGAGTAGTAATAAATAGGAGAAATAAATGTTGCAATTATATAAAAACATGAAAGCTCATGTTAGGATATCATTCAAGTTTTTGATGCACTCCTGTTCTAATAGGCACCAATAAGCGTTAGAGAAGCCTGCTGGGACCATTTGTGTAAGGGAAGTAAGAGGTTTTAAAAAAGTCTTGAATTATCAAATACTCCTTTCTGTCATTTACAGAAAGAGCTTTAATCACCCTTATGGATTTTCATTGCAAGGAAAATAAAAGATAAAACCTTCCTAATAGTAATTTGGAGATTTTAATGAGTGAAAACACTGCTATTGAATTAATATTTCTGTATAAGAGGCGTGCACCAATACCACAGAATCCAAGTACCTTGTGTGTTTCTAGACACACAAATATATCCACATACGCTCTTAAAATCTACCTTTAATATAAAAAGTAAATTATTTGCCTTTCCTATACACAAAGATGTAAATCAATTGTCATAGCTCTAGCTATGCCCTATTCTCATATGTATTCACATAGGTATTTTGATGTGTGAATTACCCTCTCACAATGTTTTTTTTTTTTTTTTTATACGCATGTTAGCTTTTACAAGTATTTTCTTCTGTTTTTACTACCTTTCTTTATCTAGTGTTTTCTTTCCTTTTTGGCTTGCCTTCTTACAATTCTTCAATATATTTTTTTGGTTGCATTCCACTTGACTTTGATCCCCGTTCTCCCTCTGCCTCTTTTAAAGTTTCTTTCACTTCTTTTTTTCACCTCTTTTTTTCCTTGCATTGTCTCCTCACCTAGAATCGGTGTAGATTAGGATAAAATCTTTACATAAGATGAGCTGCAGAGGACCACCTATAGCTCAGTGTTAGTAGGTCACAGAAAATCTATACCTTTTACCCATACTTAGGTGGTGGCACATGCCAGATAGTGCAATAACTTCTTTTTCTGCTGGGTCTCCTTCCTTCTCTGTGATCACTTAGCACTCCCAACGCAAGGTCAGGCAACCTGCAAGGACATTCTCCTCAATTTCTACCTATTTCTGTTGAAGCTGGTCATCTGTAGCACTGCAGTAGCATTACTACTTCCCAAATAACATAATAGCATCTGAGATCATGTAAGAGGGTAATTATCCATTTTATAAATCCCTCAAAGTATACCAGAGAAAACCGCACCCTGTACGCACTCCAGCGGAGACTTTCCAGTCATCTAACAGCCTTTTATCGGTTTAGGCTCCTCTCAGAAAACTGGTTTGCAAAGCAAACTCTGAGAGGAGAGAGAAAAGCACATTGAGAAGAAAAATATGACATATGACAAAATATGACAAAAAAAAAAAAAAAAAGAAAAAAGAAACAACTAATATTCCTTAATTCCTGGTCAGTGTTTTTCTGGCCTTGCTTTCCCCTCCTTCTTCACTGATGTTTACATTTTAAATCCTCAGTTAAAACTTTAATAGTGAACATTAGCAGAAGCTGCACTGATAACTTTTTTCATCAGCATATAATGTGTATTTCTGAAACTGCTGTCATTCTGTACTTCTGTGATCTAAAATATGCAGTCAATCCTCAGATGAATTCTGACTGTGAAATATTAGAACAGGGAACGCACAAGCTAAGACTTGCCTAAGAATAATTTGCTATATAATTAGTACTATGATAAAAATAAATCAAAACCTGTATTTTAGCAAGCCCCGTAGGCATAGGGATTCTTCTAATGTGTTTCCATTCCAGCCTACTGTTTTCAGTTGCTTGTATCTTTCAGAATTTTCAGATTTCTCCTGTTTCTGAAAGCAATTGTTTTATACTAGAAAGTTTGATGGAGGGCAGGCTTTGCAAATTCTTTTGACCAGAGCAGACCTCACATTGGCCACAGCACTTGAAAGTAGACAACCCAAAGAGTTGTACTGACTTTGCAAAACCTCATTGATAAATGGGAGATACATAAGAAAATCTACCAAGGTTTGTAAAGTCAGACCTGTTGTTTAAAGCGGGAACTGACTTCAGAAGATGTGGAATCCTTTGATCAGAATTGCTTTTAGTGGGAAATCCTTTCTTCTATCACTGTCCCTTTCCAAGTAAAAGATAATGTTCTCAATGGAAGTACTTACAAAGGCAGACCTCAAAGTACTGCATGTTTGGTATATAATCCTTTCAAAGTTAAGGTATTTTGATATCTTGGTATTCAATTTACATTAAAAATAGATTTAGTCCTGAAGCCCTGAGATGTTCTTTTTTTGAGGGGTGTGGAGAATAACTCTTTCTGAATTAAATTAGGATAATGTACACGAGATGTATCTTGACACAGTTTTTACTGCTTTGTAGTGGGGGAGCTTAAAAACAAGAAAATGCTTTGGACATCTGAGCATCGTATTACGTCCCCAGCCTTGATATCTGCATTAACCTGATACGGTTCTGATAATTGTAATTTGCTTTTGCTTATCCTGTTACACAGTATTGCTTATGCAGCAGATAATTAATCGGTGAATTTAACAAGTAGAGTTGTATTTTTCGTGTTGACTGGTCATGCCTTTGTATGAATCACTGAAACTTCTTCCTTGGAGGTGGTGAGCTTACTGGTCGTATTAATGTTTCAACTTATTTTCTTGGTGGGAGCCTCGCAAAGGTGTTACAGTACATCCCATAACAGCATTACCTTGTGAGCTAGCTGATGATTTCTGTTAAGCTGTTCTGGATGGGAAGACAGCGGCAGGTGACACTGTGGACCCAGCTTTGGTGTTGGCTTGTTGCAGGCAGGGCAGTTCTGCTGAAGGTGCTGTGAGATTCCAGGCTGATGCATGGGCTGGACCGAAAACCATGGTACTAAGTTTTGTGCAGCCGCATATAGGATCATATTGCAAACTGAGAAATCAGATAGCAATTCAAACAGTCTTGAGACATTTTCACCTGTGGATGAAACCTTGAAATGCTGTTTTAGCAAGAAAAATAGCACTACTAAGACACTCCTTATGGTCTGTCCCCTCAGCTTCACTCATACTCCTGGAAACAAAACCATACTCCGACTTCTGTTGCTGCCTTTCCACTGTGTCTTCAGTTATATTTTCAGTTCCCTGTAAGTAATATCTCATTTCCAGATTGCAGGCTCTTCGTGTTACCTTTCCTTCCTTTCCCCACCACGCTCTCACAGGTCTGCCTTGAGTGAGGCAAAGAATCGGTACGAGTTAACTTGGCCTCTGTTACTGTTTGTATTAATTGTCTCAATAGAATTAACCCATCAATTTTTAAAAGGCTACCAGGGAAGCCGCTAACATGATTAGTTCTTCAGTGACATCTGTGAAAGCAGCTTACCCTACAGCAAGAATCCTTCACTTTATAAAATATTAACAACTAATAATATTATCCCTCTGCAGGGATCATCTGTAAACAGAAACAAGTGCTAACAAAACTTACTTTCAGTGATAAAAAAAATCAATTGTTCTCCGCTCTTACTGCCCTTAGAGTACAAGAATTCAATGTTTATCTCATAGCATATTAAGAAATATTAAAAATGTTGAAAGATTCTTTCTAGTAGGAACAAGAGCCAGTTCTCCTTCCCTAGCTCCTCTAAATTCTTGGACAACTGAAGTTAGCGATCCCCAAATGATCCATCCTCTCATGACTCTTATGCCTGTGTATCTAAGCTGTTAAAGAAGCAAGACCACAGTAAAATAAGCTACAATAAAACCCTCCAGATTAGGATAGAAAAATCATCTGTATGTCAAATCTGAGGGGAAATATTCTTATTTGTGCATTGGGAAACCTGAATATACTTGCAATTTAACAAGTACAATGAACCTCCTTAAGTCATCACAGGGAAAAGTCTCATATGAGTTAAGTCACTTTTTGTAAATCTATGCATAATTACCAAACTGCAATCCATTTAATCTCTTACAGAAAGGACCTTCAGCCCTTTCCAGAACGGCAACAGACCACAGACATCTGTCACATCGCATACCCAAAGGAAAAGCTCTATAGTGCCTGGGAAAGAAGCAAAAGTATGAGGCAAACAGCAGGTATATTATCAGGCAATGAGAAAGTCTCCATACCTGTGAAGAATAAACCTAAGAATGCTTCCAGAATCCTAGCTGTTATTTTCTGTTTTTAAGAACCTAATCCTAGAAATATTGCACTAATACTTTATTTTTCTTTTCCTAGTCTTATCAAATTATCAAGTTATCTGCTTTTCAAACTATAACTTCCTATCTAAACTACTGCTACCTTTCAAAAAACCTACATAATGGCATCAAAACATTTAACTGAACTGGTTTAACATAAGTTGTTAAAGCCTTGTAGGAAACACAGGATGGAGAAGGAAATAGTAAGATGGCAAGACTGAAGATGAAAGATAGAACTGTGCATATACAAACATTATAAGAACCTTGATTAAATGAGCAACTCTTAGAAGCCAAACTTAGTATTTCTGCTACTATCAAACTTAGAGTCATTCTACAGGTCCCTAAAAATGGGCCATGCTTAATCTGGATTGCAGTATCCAGGGTTAGTGAGCACTCCTTGTTAAAGTGAAATTTAAATTAAAATTGTAAAGGCTTAATCTCATCCCTGCACTTACTCCCTGTAGCCTGATGGACCTGTTTTTCAGCTACAATATTCAGATTTTTAGAGCTCTGCTTGTGTTCTGCTGTCATTTCTTGCATTGTACAATGAGACCTGAGGTCTTTGCTCACTACTGAAAAAAATATCAAGAAAAAGAAACATGAAGGGTTCAGAAAAAAAGATCTGAAAAATGTTTGGGCAAAAACAGAAATAGAAAATGTTTGTAAACCTAAGGGAAAAAAATATCAGAAGACTGTAGGTGTTTAAGTGGATAATAGGTAAATTACCCGAAATACAGAAATAATATTAGAGCTAGGAATAGTAGTAGCAGCAGCAGTACAAACGCTCGAATTTGCACAAAGACGGGAATTACAGAATTACTTTAAGTCCTTTCTAACTTTATTCTATGTCAGTTAAATCCAACATAATTCAAACAACACATCAATCACAGGAGATCAATGATAAATGCCTGAACAGCACACGTCATTAATTTAACAATCCAAAGTGTTAGAGATTGTGTGCAGGTGATCTGTTCAGCTACTGAGCCAGACTGATTGTCTGTTTTAAATAAAAGCATTTCAAGGTCTTCTGAAGCAAGTTCTACCTATCTTAGTCAATCCATCCTTAAAAAACAACAACAAAAAATCTAAATCCTCGTAATTAGTTTGCCCTCAGATTTTTAGGTATCTTGCACAAGAGAGGTGCTATAGAAAATGAAATTGTTATCTACAGTATCATCTGTGAAGGTACCATAAGAGATAGTTACCTTTTGTTTCATTTATTCAGCTGATGTATGATGTATCCCGATGGAATTATTCAGACTTCCATCCGGCAGTGCAGTTTCAGTACTTTATTTTGAAAGTCCCTTAATAGCTAGTTTAAAACAAGCAAGCAAATGAAATTTAAAGTGTTCTTTATTAAATAAATCTAAAGGTAAAGGAAATTGTACGTTTAAGGAAGACAATGTCATGGTTCCAAAGAAATTTTACAGCAGAAAATGAATTGCGACAAATGAGCATTTCAGTATAGCAGCCAAATTGTCCTCATTTTTATGGAATCAATTTCGGTCCTCAAACTGTGACTTGTTTTTTAAAAGATATGCTGCTAGAAATTCAATAGGATTTGGCGGTCTGTAAAGAAAAAGAAAATCAAGAGTACTTACTATGTGTTACATATATACGTAGCTATAAACCTGGTCACCTTCCTTTAAAGGCAGCATAACTCCTCTCAAACATCTGTATGCATTCACCCGGGGATGACTTATTACCCAGGCTTATCCAGTACATTACCAGGTTTAGGTCTGATGAATACATTTTCAACACATAATCTTAGCTACCACTGGTTCAATATACTGTTCAGGGTAAATTCAGTTTGAGTGAATACTCACTGGAAGCTCTGTGCGTTTGCCTATTTCTTTAGATTGTGCTACACAGTAAAAAGGTAAGTGGTAAAGTAAAAATAAAGCTTTCTTGCTTCATTTTCTCAAAGTGGTTATTGGATAGCTTATGCATTAGAGTTGTCTTCATGGCTTCTGGAAACTGCTGGTTCCTTTTAAGTTAACATCAAACTTCAAATTGGAAAAGCAGTGTTAACTTGCAAGCAGTTAATAACAAAACCCTCTGAGTCACTGGCCTTACTCTGCAAGTGTTTAAAAATCTCCTTCAGCTATTGTGCATGAATCCTGGTAATGCTGAGTCTGTCCATGGAGTAGATCACAAGGTTATTTACTCCAACCAGGGTCACAGAAGAGGTGCTGGTGGTGAGCAGACATGCCTATGAAGAGCATGGAGAAGTGTGCAAAGATACTTCTCTGGAACCCCCTCTTGGCCTCCAAGCCTTACAGTTCTCCAGCTTCTCACACTAGCCCCTTTAGTAGCCCTGGGTGGATTTCTCGTCCATCACTTCGACCAGTTGTCCCATAAGCGCACAGAAAACGTGCATGTCCTTAACCTCCTCATGCACAAGTTTGATAGTTTATGAGACTGGTGAAGAATCACCTCCTTCTGTTCCTTAGCAATTTTCCCCCCGCTAGTTTAATTTAACTACTATAGGGGAGGAGACAGTGAGTGCCCATTTAACAGATTCCTAATATATTCCCTCTCGGAAGTCTGTTTTCCCACTTGAACGATCCTTGTTGGTCATTCCATACCTCTGATCACCCGCTTTCTCACACACTCCAGCCAACCTTTTCGATAGAGGAGAAGTAGAATTACACACACTATTCAAAATACAACTGCACTTCCAGTTTAAATAGTGACCTTGTGTACATTTTTGCCCCTTCATTTTCTAAGTCCTAGCTTTTTTTTCCTTTTTTTTTGACTTAGCTCAGCATTATCAACATCTTAGCAACAGTATTAGGATATTTCTTATCCTTCCAGATACATGATTTCTGCTTATCTGTATGTATTTTTATCTGTCATTTCCCCAACCAGTCTTCCCCAATTTCACATCAAGTTTATAAAGTTCTTGTAACTTTATAAATTATTTACAATTATTTACACTTGATTAACTTAAATCCAACACTACCATCTAGTATCATTAGCAAATAATTTTGTCATCTGTTCTGTCAAATCATTGGGAATGATCTTTTGCAGGATCCTAGTGGTGGACTCATCTCACTATCAAAATTTACCATTTACTTTTACTCCATCTTTCATCTTCCATCCAGTTCTTCACTCATATAAAGGCTTTTCCTGTAATCACACATCAACTTTCTGAAGCACAAAGCAACTCTTTGAAAGCCTTTAGTGAAAGACTGTGGCATAAGCTTTGGAGAGATTTAAACCAACCCTATCCTCTGGATTCCTGTTTATGAGTGCTTGTTAACTCCTTCAACAAATACCAAGAGCAGCCTCAGCAATTCAATACTGGTTTTTTTTCCTGTATGTTCCACAACCTCTTCCGCCAACATTTTGATTTGAACAGTTTGCCCCTTACTGTACTGACACTGCACATAAACCTCATCCATTAGAAAGTCTTTAATCTACTGTAAAAATGTATGTCAGACCTGATTTCTCTTTCTGTTCTCAATGGAATTATGCAGAACTTATAATAACTTAGTAAGGAAGCTTGTTCAAAACTAGAGAAACTTCTTGCCTTGTTTCTACAACGTGAATTATGTGATAAATGAAAAAAAAAAAAAAATCCCTCCAAAGCCTTGCTATAGCACATGTCATTGGGACATCATAAATCTATCAAATTGATCAACTTGTTTGACATTACTTTCTTACAACTATCAAACTAGCAAAATTGTTAGGTGTTTCAGATCTGAAAAGGTAACAAACTATCCAAATTTGAGCACTTTCTTCACGTAAGAGCAGTAGGAACATTTAAGCGTCTTACCTCTCTTTTGCAAGAACAGCAAGTCCCTGTAGTAAGATGGGTACAACTGTCTGATCCAGGTAGGCACGTGTGGGCAATGACTGAAGATCAACCTTCTGCTTTGATGTTTTCTCTGCATTTATTTTCTCGTTTTCTACTATTCTCTGAATTAAAAAAAAAAACAATATGAATGAAGATTGATAATGAATATTGATCTACTTCAAAGACTGAGGGAAACAAAGTACCTGTTTCTCTGCAAATTAGCTGAAAATAACTCCCTCAGATTTTAAAATGTATTTTAAATGCATATTTTTCTTTGGATAAAAATCTAAACAAGAGAAACTTTATGCTAAATTCTTATGTTTTGGGGAGAAAATTTTGGAAGTCATAAGTTGTGTAAAACAGAAAGTACCTGATCACTGTAATTTTTCTTTCTGCTTCTACAGTCCCAGATTTAATTCTATATACGTAATTACAGACAAGAAAGACTAACATCAGTGGTCCAAGTTAAACAGCACTTGCATCTTATTCCGGCACAGAACTCTAAAAGCGAAAGGTCTTTTCCCCACCAAAAATTCAAGAGAAGTCTAACAAGAGGAATGTTATGGAATCAAACACTCTGATACCGTGCTCTATTAACGTGTATGTGGATATGTTAAGAAAACAAACATTGAATCCTTCCAGGTGCCTTTTGTCTTTTTGCAGTGTATCTTGATGGTAATATTATCATATGCTACCTCCAAATAAAATCACATTAAAGGGTTCACTATTTGCTTCAGTATCACTTACTACAAAGGAAGCAGCACAACATAACATATATTGTCAGCTGTGCAACAAACTGGTGGTATCTATTAGTGGGTTTATTTCCACTTATCTTTCAGGGAGCATCTACATTTTTTGGAGCTACACTTGAGATTCAACACTTTTCCCCTAGATCAAGAATGCGCACTTCTACTGTAATAGACAACAGTAACATCATCTTTACCTCTACATTTTCAGTGAGACCGTATTCAGCATGGGGGTTTTCTGGAACCTGTAAAACAATACATGATCATCAAAGGGTTTTTTTGTTTGTTTGTTTTTTTGTTTTGTTTTTTTTGTTTGTTTGTTTGTGTAAAAGGATGCACATGGAACACATCTTGCAGTACCTGTGGCTGTCCCTCCATAATCTGCTCCGCCTCCATGACTTCAGAAGCAGAAATCCCTGGATATGCAGCAATCTTGAAGGCAACAAAATCACCGGTCAGCGGCCAGAGACGAAGACACGCGTGGGCGGACCCCAAAGCCGCCCAGATGTCGCGGACCCTCCCCCCCACGCAGCTGCGCTGTGCGCTGCGCTGCCCCGTCCCGTCCCGTCCCGAGCCGCAGCCGCAGCCGCGCTCGCGGCGCTCTCACCGGCGCGGGGGCCTGCGGGCAGCTGGGCCGTCGGAGGGGCTCCGGGGCCTCCGGGCAGCAACGGCAGCGCGGGCGCAGCTGTCGTAAATTGTTTGGCCGTAAGTGGAAAGGTCGCGCTGCCACCGCCGCCGCCACCAGGGAACTGCGCCTGCGCCGAGCCGTGACGCACTCCCTGCCTTCCGCCTGCCGGCCTGAGGGGAGGGCGGCGCTCAAGCGGGCCTCTGAGTGACGTCACCAGGGGCGGGTCTCTCGCCCTTCTCGGCCGCCCCATTGGTGGGCGGGCGCGGGGGGCGGGCCCTAGCGGAGAGTTGGTCTCAGCTTTACCTGACGTTTATATCCTGTGTTTTTACGGGGTTTTTGCCATAGTGAAGTGTTGGGAGCGAGGAGGGGTTTCCTTTTGTGAAAAGGAAGGTCGTGAGGCCACGTAGCTGTCCCTTCCTGATCCCTATCATCTCAATGTTTTGCTGTGATATGGTGTTTTATCTCCTGTATTTTATAAGCCTTCAATCCTAAGGAAGAAGTAAAATGATTTTTTGTTTCTTTGTTTTGTCAATGTATTAATTTCATGCCACATTTTCAAGTAGAGTAGTTTATGGACAGATGCAATGCTAGCTAGCTGCAGTGCCAGAGCAGATGCTCCGGCTGGCTAGCCAGAGTCGCTTGAACTGGCGGGGAAGGTGATTAAATTGACTTGCAAATCACTGAAATATTTCATAATGATAAATCTTGAAATAATTCTATAGATGCTTGCTAAAAGCACTATCGTGTTCAATTCCTGTTTGCTGTCTAGTTTTTAAACTGTTTTGGTTTAGCAAGTTGCATATTAGTTGCCTAATATGTGCATTGTTTATTCCTACATAATTTTTACATTTTATTGCCATAACGTAGTTAAATGCCTTTCACAAACGCTATGTTTTAACATATATATACATTAATGAAAGTAATGGAGTAGAGGGTACTTAGGCTTGTTTGAGACTTGATACCAATGAACTCTTCTAATGCCATTCAGGTTTTTTTTTCTTCAAGTAATGAATAATTTAGTCCTTCAGCGCCTTTTCTGTTCTTTTGTGTGGGGTGATACTCTGGATGGCAGACAGATAACAGACAATGACAGTGCAGACTGTAAATGAGCAATCTATAGGTATATGGTTGATTCCAAATGATTTTTTTTTAGTGTTACATAATATCAGAATTGTTTTAGGTTTCTTCGTTATTTCCAATTTCATTAGATTTTAAGGTCAGTAAAACATTATGTCATATTTTTAAAGGCTAACTAGGAATATGCAGCAGTAGAATATGGCTTAACCTCAGGTTATATGAATGGACTGCAAAGCAGTTCACTATATTTTTACAATAGAAGTGCATCATCCTGATTTCCAAATATAGAAGAAAAATACATAAAGAACTGTGCTGCACTGTTACTTTGTGATGTTAAGTGATGTTAATAAGTGATATTAATTAGGAAAAGAAGGTAATTTGGGACTAAAGCAGTGGATACCAGTAGCAAAACGAGGATGAGGAAGTCCTGGTCAATGCCTGCCTGCCCTCGTTCATGACACCAGAGCTTTTGACAACAGTTCAGCTAACAAAAGGAGAGGAAAGCTGTGCGCTCTCTCCCATCAGGAGAGATTCGGAGCAGTGCAGGTGGGTAAATAATTGATAAAGGTGATGTGACATGTGTGTCATGAGGGTAGAGCAAGAGTAAGTTTTTTTGTTTGCTTGTTTTCCGTTTTTCCGATGTATAATGTGTGTTCCCTGCAAAGGGACAAAGGCTGCCATTTCAATTACTTAGATTTGCAGTAGGCAGGGTACTTTAGAGAATATTCTCTAGGGGGCAAATCTACAGTGGCAGCCAGAGGGAAGACGTAACCTGCTGGCTCCTACCTATCTCTCACCGAGGGGCCTTTAATTTTGCCAGAGAGGAAATTACAGGGGAACCCTGCTAATCTGAGTCTAAAAACCACTGTAAGCGGTCCAATTTATTTATACTGTATTAGCCCGCAGTGTGATTCACAAGCTTGGTTGCAACAACTCATCCTCTAAATTATTCACCGCGTTTCCACCCCTAACGGACGCGGCGCGCCCGGAGGCAGCAGGGCCTCGCAGAGGCGGCTGCGGAGCGCCCAGGGCCGGG
>VZSV01000356.1:323601-355867 GCA_013398735.1 Nothocercus julius
GTCGCCGCACAAGCGCAACCTCTACTACTTCTCGTACCCGCTCTTCGCTGCCTTCGCCCTGCTGCGCTTCGTCGCCTTCCAGCTGGGGCTGCTCTTCGCCTGGCTCTGCGAGCGCCTCTCCCGCGGCGCCCTCATGGCCGCCAAGGGCAGCAGGGCCGCGGCGGGCGACGCGCCCGAGCCCGGCGGGGCGGCCGAGGCGGTGCGGGCCTGCCACAAGCGCGCCTTCGAGTGCATCTCCATGGCGCTGCGCATCGACGAGGACGAGCGGGGTAGGCGCGGGCGCGGGGGGGCTTCTGCCTGTCATTTACTTCTTCACTGGCGCTGCTGCCTCCCGCCTTGCCCAGTGAGCGCGTGAGGTGCCGGCTCGCCCCAAGGGCTGCGGCCCAGCAGCTGCTCATATGCATATCTGTCTAGCTGTGTGTGTATGCACACACCATTCATTTATTTATTTTTGCTCGATGCAGAACAAGCCTTTGCATTTTCGCTTTAATAACCATCAGTTCAATTTTTTGGTTAACAGCTTAGAGTAAGGTGGTTTTAGAGTTAAGGGGTGTTTTTTGTGTGTGGCTGCAGCTGGGTTTAGATGTCACCAAGCCACCTGACCCCCACTCAGGGTGATGATGGAAGCGCCTCCTTTAATGTCATGATGTGCAAATGTACACAAATACTCAGGTGAAAATCCCAGGAGCTTGGCTTGCAGTCTGCACACATCAGGTCAGCTGGCTCCTAAGGAAAGAAATGGTTATTCATGTCTTGTTGCTTTTTTTAATACTTTTTTTTCCCCCCCCTTAAACTTTTTTAGCACATTTACTCCTAAAAACATTGCTCTATATTTAGTGGACTTTCAGGAGAGTATTTAGCACTTGACTAAGTAATGAAGTATAATGTATTGTCTAGAGAATTCAAAAAAGAACAAAAATGAGAACAATTGCTTATTCATTTCATTTAGCTTTCTGGTCTAAATGCAGCAGCACAACTCTGGCAGTGACTGAAAAGTCCTCTTTTGAGACATGCTGTGCTGGGTTTTAAACTTCCCTGCAAGCATCTTGTATTTCCTCATGTATGGCCTAAAACTTACTTGTAGAGAAGGAGACTAGGAAATACTTAGAGCTGGAGCTTCTGTGAAAGCCAAATGCTGGGTGCACTCCCAAGCAATGAGTGCTTCTTGCTGGGCATTGATAATTTGGGAAGAGCAAACTAGAAAATACATGTGCAGCAGCGTTAGGTCAGAAAAGACCTAAAACATGGAGAATCACGGGCTACAGGAGTACGACAATAAAGAACTTGAGTTTCAAAGTAGCTTAAAACTTTAGTGTTGTTGATGACTGCTCTGAAGTGTCTTCCAAAGAGTCTTAAATTGCCAGGCACCTGTAATGCTCTTGTGCTTTAGAACCATTGATACTTATAAGATTTGAGGCTTAAAAGTTAAACTTTCAAATCCTGATTCCTGTCATATTGTGCAACTCCTTATTTTTGCTCTTTCTGCAGTTGTCGTGTTTGGATTAGTTCAACAAAGCGAACATCTAGTAAGAAAAAAAAAAATCCTTACTGCTAACACAAGCAGCTGCAAAGTTGCTACAGCCCTGCCACTGTAATATTAATTTTGCTGGGAAGGAATGCGCTTTGCTTTAATGCACTTGTTATTGCTTGTATGAACTTATTATTAGAATATTTATTTTTATTGGTCATAGCACTGGAATACATACATACCTCTAAAGTTTTTGTTTACTTTTTTTTGTAACTTCAAATAGAAAGTAATATATTAGGCATAGAATATGAAATGATTAGTGTTTTTTAAGTGTCTCGTATCCTTTAATTATGTGGAGTTCTTACTATTCTGCAAGGTGTATGCTTCAGTAACTACGAAAACACTGCAGTGTTAATTTTTATGCTCCTAAATTGTTAGGGGATCTCCTTTTGAGATCCCCTAACAATTGTCCCCTCCAAATGACTGAAAACTAGTAAGCTACTCTGTGCGCATTTGGAGCATTTTCTTCACCAGCAGGCTTGGTGTTTCGCTTTTAAAACTACCCAGTTTTAAATTGGGCATGGGGGTTTATTAAAACCCTTGGTGTGTTTACAACTGCCCTCCAGATTGCTATAGGCGAAGCTGACATGAATCATTTTTAATTTGATTTGTAATAGCTATAAGCAGCATTAGTCTTGCAATGAAATCGAAACTTTCTGTATGTGACAGGAATGGGGAGAAGTTAAAAGATGACTGCAGGGAGGATCAAAGACATTTAACGTCCATCATTTCGTTTATATAATGTTGTCCTTAATGATGGGGATGTGGGAGGCTAGCAGGGGAAGTACGGGAAGAGAGCAATTCCCAAAATGCAGAATGTACATGACTATGGGAAGATGCTGCCCCAGTAGCTTACACGGTGAGGAGAGCAAAACATGGATTACCAGCACAGGCCAACTTGCCTAGTGCTGTGAGCAGGTGTTGCAACTAGAGATGAAAAAGAAAGGTGCTAAGAAGATTCTGGAAGTGCATTTATATATTTTACTGACACTTAAATTTTCTAGAAAATAAGACTGGAGTTATCAAAGTTTGAGGGCAGAAGCAACAGTGTTGCTCATAACTGGCGCTTACAGATAGTTTTGTGAAAGTTGCATCGCGTCTTGTTCTAGGCATTTGTTGCCTCATTGAGCCCTAGTAGCTTGTTAATGCTTGCCAGGTTTAAATCATAGAATCATAAAGGTTGGAAGGGACCTCTAGAGATCATATATAGTCCAACCCCCCTGCACAAGCAGGGTCACCTAGAGCAGGTGGCTCAGGACTGCGTCCAAGTGCGTTTTGAAGATCTCCAGAGAAGGAGAATCCATGAGCTCGCTGGGCAACCTGTTCCAGTGCTCTGTCACCCTCACATGTGATGTGTTTGTATTCCTTTGTGGAAAGGGATTCTTGCTGTAATGTGCTCACCTTTCAAGAACCTATTTCAATATGCAATGCAGTATCTCCTCAATGCAGAGTATCTACAGAAAGGGAAAAATATGCAGTAGAGCTGAATATCTTTCAGTATCTTTCCTTTGCTGACATAGTGTCAGGCAGCCTAGGGTAGGTGCGTTCATTGACTTATTTGCTGTAATGTCCATTTATGAAGTTGTGTACTCTGGTGTGCTGTCCATTCTGCATGGATTGTGTTTCGTGCTAAGGTTGCCAAACACCCGCAGGGTTAAAAATTCATCATAGGATTAACAACCGAGGAAGTATGCCCAGGAAAATCAAGCTGATGCTCTACAAATGTTAGCTAAAGGTGAAACACTGTGGAAGTTGACAGCGAGAGGAAAAGAGCACTCTCATTGTACTCGTGCAGCAGCTTATGCTCTTTACTTGTCTTCGTGAATTGCCCTGTTCCTAGTGTTACATCAGTATTGGGTGTCACTGGAAGATTTGGAGGAATATTTTGATTTGGTATGCTCAAAGAAAACCTGATAACTTCAGTATTTCTACTGAGAATGTGTAGTTTAGGGCTTTTTAAGGGAAGTGATACCTTTAAGGTGGTTGGAGAAGTATTCTTAAAACAGGCAAAAGTGATCTGAGGCCGGTGTAATACTTAGTTTTAATGGAAAAGCTTATTTGAATCCAAGTAGAAATAAAGTTGACAGTGTCCCTTTAAGTGTTTCTTTAAATCATAGTTTTGTTCAAACATATGCTCCATCCTTTTACTTGTTATATGCAGTATTATATGGAACCATTCCTAAACTTTAATTTATTACAGAAAATAATGGGTTCAATTCCTTTTTAAGCAGGACAAAAGGAACAAGCTGTTGAATGGTATAAGAAGGGAATTGAAGAACTGGAAAAAGGAATAGCTGTCATAGTAATTGGTCAAGGTAAGCCAGTTTTGAGTGTTGTGGAAAAGATTTGCTGCATTGATCAATACTGGTTTATGACTTCCTCAAAATGAGGAATCAGTAGTGCTGAATGTGACAGGTACTAGGAACTGTCTGCTCTACTGAGCACATAAAGGTGTGTCTCATTCCTGTTTGAGCTGTAGGTGAACACAGGTCCATTTCTTTGTTTGGTCTTAATGTTGAGAGCTGTAGCTGTCCAAAATCATAAGCAGCTTATGAAAATATTGAAGTAAATCAGCTAATTTCTCAATATTTTGGCATTCCTCTTATGCAAGTGCCACTTTGCAACTAAAGCAGTCGTGGATTAGTTTGTGTTCTCGCACCTGCAGAGTTTTATATACTCTTTAATATAAACAAACAAATGTTTTTGGAATGGGCTAGTCTCAGATTTCTGAATAGCTTATGCCAAAATATCTGAACACTTTCAACAAAAGAAGAAGCTGTCTATTGTATAGGGAAGCATTTTAAGCTCTCTTACAGAAACAGATACATACATTTGTAGTACATTGTAGAGAAACCTTTGTAGTGAAGGGCTTACTGAGAATCCCAGTCCTCAAAACAACTCCAAACATAAAATGACCAAAACCTAAAACCTCACACCTGAAGCTTTTTTCTGGGTTCACTATTTGGTTTGTCTAATGTATTTTGGAAATTTTACAGACAGTATTGATTGACATGCTAATTCTAAAACAATAGCCTGTCTAAATGAGTATTTTTTTTTTTAATTGAACAGGCATTGTTTATTGGAAGTAATATTGCTGTCTGTAATCCCACATATCTTGAAATGCAAAGGGACACAGTCAACAATTGAATTTTGTTAATTTTGCTGAAGTAAATATGTTTTGAATTGTACTTGCCTCTCACTCACTTTTTGAACTTACAAAAAATGTTTCTTACTTAGCAGCTGTTTAGAAAAATACCAAGCAAGTAGATATTAGGCTAGCATGAGACTTTGGAGAATGTGCAAAACAATGCACTGCTCAAATTGCCCACTCTGTAGAGTCAATGTTTTAAAGCAGATAGTGACAGCTAATATCAAAATCTTGAGTAAGTAGACAGCTTTTGGATAGTTTTTCTGATTTTTGCAATAAAGTTCCAGTGTTGAGGGCAGATAAGGGGTGGGTGAAAGAGGAGGGAAAGATGATGGTATTCTAGAACTTAATTTTTTTAATTTGACAAATTCTGATTTAATATTGATTTTTCTTTGTAAGGTGATCAGTGTGAACGGGCTCGATGTCTGCAATCTAAAATGATGACAAATTTGGCAATGGCCAAGGATCGCTTGCAGCTTTTAGGTACCAGTTCCTATTCATGACTTTGGAAAGTTTGTTGTTGTGCACAACTTCATGTAATGCAGTCTTTTAAAATATTATTTTGCAAATTTCAGAGTGGAGGCATCATTGCCTGTATAGAGTCTCTTTAAGTTTGTTTATAGCTGTGAGTAATATTTTTCAATGCTGTTCTTGGCTTTTGAAGCCAGAATTTCTTGGTTCACTTAAGTCTTAAACAGGTGTAAAAGCTACTGAGAAGTCTGTACAGAGTAGTGTATTTCACAAACTGAGGAGGTCTTGTCTATGTTGGAGCTAACTTTGAATTCCTGTGTTAATAGTAATACAATTTATGACGTATTGCTCATTTTGAGTACTTAAGTGTGTCTATTAAGTGTAATTATTTCCTGTTACTGTTAATTCTGCTTTTATGTTTATAGCTATTTTCTTGACTATTGGCGTGTATTGTAAAAACAGTTTTCAACATTATGTAGACCATAAGGCTATGAAATCCTAATTCTTGCAGTCTTCATCTAGTCAGGTTCTATTTTAAGACCAGTAGGTAAGATCACTTCTTTTCAGAAGCATAATATTGCGCAGTTTTAGCTCTACCAAGGTTAGTTAGTATAGGTGACTTCTTAATGCAGTTACTAAAACAAGGAGCTTGGAAAAGGCATCTTACTGTGCATGATAAAACTCAAGTACGTATGTTAGCTTTCCTCGAAAGAGCAATAAATATCCTTGTTCCCATTCTACTGGCTGAGCTGGAAGCAGTTCCAGAGTTCTCGGATTAGAATGCCCAATACACAGCTCTGGGCTTTTTGAGATGGCTTTTTGGTTGTTTTGTTTAAGCTTGTGAATGTGCTGCTTTACTCTTGCATTGTGCTTAGAGTGCTACTACATTTGCCAGAGAAACCTAAAGAGTGGTCAGGACAACTAACCTTCCTTCATTCCTTTCTCCTGCTACCCCTAATAAATCTTGGGTCTTGATCAGTGATTGACAGGGAAGTTATGATGGCCAAAAGAAAGTGATTTTTTTTTTTTTTTTTTTCCCCCCTGAAGTTGTTCATGTCCTTAGGCCTTTTGTTTGCATGTGAAGGGAGCATGGGGTGGAGCATGCTTCCAGCTTCTAGTTGAGCTTTGAGTGTTAAAATCTCAGTATATTCAGAGAAGAGATTTTCTTCTTACTATGGTGTGCTGGCTCCCAGAGAGAATAAAAACAGGGGCAAGAAAGAATGGAAGTGATTACACACTAACCATAATTGACAAGATATGGCCTGTTGCTGACATTCTCATTAATACAAGTAAGGAGGACTTTTTAATGTTCATGTTCTCTAAAACTTGTAGTAGCAATGTCTGTATTAATCTTTGTGGGTAGTGCTTCATGTTTGCCTCATTGTAGTAGCTCTTGTAAATTGCTTATTTACTCCATTCTGACTGAGAATATAAAAAGGGTAGAAATTGCAGAAGCACGAAAGTCAAGCTAATGTGTTCAACTTTAATGTCATAATGCATGGTCATATGCTCTTTGTGTTCATTTGGATTGCAGGTTGAAAGGTGAACGGATGGAGCAGGGTTTATGGTATAATCAGTTGGTGTTGAATATGGGTTTTTTAACTTCTAAGTAATTAATTTGACACTAGAAATTATGTGAAATTTAGTACTTTATTCTGCATAGGTTTGTCCAACTTAACCAATATGAATCTGCCTCAAATGATTTATTTGAGAGAAAAAATAGGATAGCAAGGAGCAAACGAACTGCACGTTTTTAATGAAGGAAAATGAGGCTCTTCAGAGAGATTTTTTACAATTTACTTAATCTCTGCAAGCTTGAATTGTTATGGATTTGAGCGATATTTGTTAAACCATGTAACACACTCTAACCATGTAACACACTCTAAACTATTTAAAGCATCTGTTTTTGCATTTCACATGTCTTTTTTTTATGGACACTGTGGAAATGCTAGTTCGGAGTTGCATTGCATGTTTCTATGATCTTAAAGATGGCTTTTGGTTTGTGACCTGTAGAAACAGAATAGTTGGAGCTTCTGTAAGATTTATGCATCGTTAAGGAGATAAAGGAATGAGAGTGTGTGATTTTAGTTGTTGTCTTCTGGAGAAAGCAGAAAGCATTTAAGTGGGAAGAGATAAGATGTACTGTTATTTTCTGGGATGACATTTAATTTCTTTATTCCAAAGGGCTGTACAGGTATGCCACTTCTTCAGAAAAGAGGTGCATTATTAAAATGGCAGATTAATATGCAGCATGATGGGAGGACACTGTAAATTCCAACAGTACAAGAGTTGGATTGCACAGATATGCATGGATTTCTATTGCAATTTCTAAGTTCCTGAATATTTGGAACTGCCATGGAAGTATAAGAATTGATCATCCTGCTAAAACCCCAGACTCAAACTGTAGTGTTGAAGCACTTGGCACTTGAAGAATTCCTGCCTAAGCCAATTTACTGGGGACACTCCCTAGAGTTTCTTTATAAAATTGAGAAAGGCTATCCAAAACTGAGCAGATTATCTAGTGTTCTATCAAGTCTTGAATGCTTACTTTGTTTTGTGAACTTCTCAGTGCTTGCAGGTTGAGTTGAGCAGGGAGTGGAATGTCCTGCCACCACTTGCAGCTGCGATGCTATTTCTGTGGGCAGTTGTGCATCTTCTTACAGAAATAAAGTTATGGAACTTGTGCTTGTTTGCAGATTGCTCTTGAGTGATTTTTAGTTTTGCCATGTTCAGTGCTAGAACTTCAGGTTTTCATACTCACCTAGTTAGAGTTTTCGTGCTAACCTGCATCTTGTTCAATTTGGACGTTATTGGTACGTCATCATATAAACATCTATGTGTGAAGATACATTTTAGGGAAGCTAGGCTATGAGTGATCAGGAACAGGCAGAGCAAAGAAACGAAGCAGATGGGGAGGAAAGAATTGTAATAGACCAATAAATGGAGCTAATGAAGCGTTTTACCTTATTTGTAATGGAGGGGCTGGGGGTGTATAAAGGTGGGAGAGGTTATAAAGGTCCTCAACTTGAGACCTAGTGGTTTTCTCTGTAATGAATAGTAGAGAACAGAGTTTTGAAACTTAATTCTTGTTTGTTTGTTTGTTTGTTTTTGTGCATGTTTTTTTGTTTGTTTTTGGAGCATTACTCCTTTCAGATTTATACTTTGACCAGTTTAACCTGATTTTGTGGAGTTAATTTTTCTCTTTAATGCATAATCTTATAAATCTTGTATTGAGATGTTACCAAGTTAATTCTCTTGGAGAAAATGGTTTGGATGACAGTTTTATTTTACTTTCTAGTCAAACGTATTTCTAAATACTCTTTTTTGAAAGACCTCACTAATGTGTAAGTGATGTCTTGCTTGAGCTGATGAGATATCTGTAAGAAATGGACTGGTTGTTACTATTTCGGTGAAGCAGCCTCCTGGAGAACTCTGAGAAATGGATTATTAACACAAATCTTTTAGGAGAATTGAGTTAATTTTGATGACTACTTTTGGGAAATAAGTACGATCACTAGACTAGAAAGGTTGTTTTAACTAACTCGGTCAAAAATGGCTAGCTTTAAAGCTGTTAAGTCATGTATATGCTTGTAGAATTTAAATATGTAGATTAGTCTAAACATGTAGATGAGAGTAATATTTCTTTTATCTTTAACCCTGTATCAAGTAGAATAAAGCCAAATTAGACTTCTGAGTGTTTGAGATACATGAACTTTCTTGGTTCATTTTTGTTTTTTTATTTGTTTATTTTGTCCTTTTTCCTCCCCACTTCTGTCTACTGTGTAGAGAAGCTGCAGGCAGTTTTGCAAATTTCCAAGCCGCAAATGGAGGTCTATAATGACAGTACTAACCTGGCATGCCGCAATGGACATCTCCAGTCAGGTGGGTTTGGTTTACCAGGGCCTAACTGTTAAGGGGATGTCTCTCAATTTCTGGTATATTACAAGAAAAAGAAAAAAAAAAAATGCAATGCTATTTTCTGGCCCCAGGAACTTTTTAAAATTTTCATATTCTGTTTTGTATTTCTGTTTTTAAAGGCTTTATATAAAATATATTCCATCTTTTCTATGGCTTTGGTAACACTGTTCTATTTTGTAGGATGCAGTTTGGCCTTAAAACAACTGTCCTTATTCCTTATTAACTCATATATTAGAATCCAAAGCTATTGACCAGGACAACATTTTAGCAAATATTTCTCATGTTATGCACTTAAAGGAATTAAGTTATAATTGCTTTAGAAATGTCAAAATCAAGGGCATCAGCAAGCTACCAATACTTCTAGTGACAGTTTTTTTTATTAAACCTGTATGTATAGTTGTATAGTTCTTGCTTTATAACATTGTGAGAGTCAATGTGCATTTGCATTAAGTTTTTTTTTTTTTTTTTTTTTTTTTCTCTCTGAATAAGTGATATACAATTAAAACAGGAGGGGGAGATCAATCTTTCTCAGACAGGAAGGAAGAATTATTTTTATCCTTCCCCAACAATGTTTTGTTAGGCACTTTAATCATTATTTGGTTGGTTTGTATTTGTAGATAAAATGGCTCCTGAAGAGAAGTTCTAAAGTAGATTAAACTTTTGCTTTAAAAGGAACCAGTACAACTCCTATGTCTTTACCTAGTTGGCTAACTGGAGATTATATGAGTAGACGCATACATAGAAATTGATAAGATGCTCCATCTGATTCCATATGTACGATGCTTTCTTTAAACATTTTTCTTTTAGCTTTATTTGCCTTATTTTTCCACCTCTTCTTAGAGTTTGATGCTGCAGGAGAAGGCTAGCCTGAACTTCTGTTTCTCTTAAATCTGCTTAAATCTGTCAATAGCAAAGCATGAGGAGAGTGTTGATTGATTGGTATCTGCTTGAAGTAAACATATTGCCAGTTCTGTGGCAGGTGTTTTTCTGAAATTCCTGCAGCAGGGAGCGATTGCTGCTGGTAAACTTCTGAGAAGTTCTATACAGAACTTCTGTATAGAGCCATTCTAAGGGTCTTTTAGGAACTGCTTCAGAACTGTGCAGGAAGGAGTAAAGACACAGCTGCAGGGGGCGTAGATCATCTGGGGGTGCCTTTCCCTGGCAGTTCCCTTCTTGCTTTCCAAGAAGCTTATCTTCTCCTTCCTCCAAGGTTGCTCCTGAATTTGGAGAAGTTAGAAGCTGTTGCAGATGTGTGTTGCAGGGGCCATCCTGGGGAAGTGCTGGCTTAGAGAAAGTTTCACTTACCCACTTCAGTGGGATCTGAGAAGAGGCAGAGAGATTAAAAAGCAGACCATAAAAATAGTTAAATACTGAACTTCTGTCATCTGGTTACTTTGGACAAGCCTGGAAGATGCTTGCTGCAATTCTTCCAGCAGAAAGTAAGCTTCAGGTTCTCAGCAGCTCCTGAAAGTCAAGAGATTTCCCCAAAGTACTGACTTCCTGCAGTTGTGGGATCCAGGACATTATCAGGAAAGCCAGCCTATTAACTGTTATGTGAATTTCTTAAGAGTGATGCTTCCTCTGGGCTTTGGCTTCTCTCTCTCTCTCTCTCTCTCTCTCATCTCGTGCTGCACTTTCCTTTCTTAAAATACAGTATCTGTTGTGCTTCCGTCTGTCTATTACCTTATCGGACATTTTGTTCTAATTGAAAATGTATATGATATGGTTATGTAAAAATTCATTATAAAGGGTAGGTCCCAGCCTTGATTTGCAGGAGACTTGCACTTGCCCTAAAAGAATAGTGACAAGTAGACATGACCTAAAACTTTATTTTGGAGAATATGTATATTTTTTAATGTTTGTCAATCTTATTCTCAGAATTATTTTAGATTAGATGCAAAGAAGCCTGGATTTTTTTTTCTTCAGACGTATGTATTCTCCTATATTTCTATGTCAGTCTTGCCAAAGGCAGTTTTTGATATATTTTTAATGAATTTAATTTTTATTGCCATACAATAGTGGTAGTATTAAAGTAGTTCCAATATATCATTTCATGTTCAGCATTAAATCTCAACCTTCTGGTTGCGGAAAATTAATTGATAATACAGAGAGGTGCTTCTTTGTGTATTTTTTTTTTTTTTTTATCTCCCTTTTTTAGTACTTCCCAAATGGAAGAACGAGTAGTAATATAACATCCATTTTTAACACCACAGTTTGACAACAGTAGATGTTTTACTCATGTGGCTCTGTCAATTCAGAAAGGGGAACTCTCTCTTTGACCCTTGTGGCTACACTTCTATGCAAAATGCAGAACAGGATCTTCTTAGTTTCTGAAGGTCTTTTTATAGAGTTATTCTAGTCAGTGGATTCAAGTAATTGGAATATAATCTTAGAAGGAATTATTAATTTGGATCTATGATGAATGTTTATCCTGAATAACTACTGGTCTTCCAGTTAGTGGGTGTAATTCATTATGTGATGTTAGCAGGAAATCTATAGCTAAGCAATTAGAGTGACTAAGAGAAGTTATTTGTGTCTGTTATCAACAGGCATGTGTGAGGAATTTCTAAGCACTGCTGATTTGGGGGCTTTGACTGTAAAGGCTGGACACTTCTGCTGCATTGGAGCTGTTGTTTTTTTTGTTTAGATTTTTTTTTGGTGTCTGAGAAGCTTAAAACAGCATAAGCTTTAAGATCTGTCTGTCTTGATTTTTCAATGCACAAAGCAAGAAGAGTCTGGAATCAGGCACCTGTGTCTGTAACTTCTCATAATTTAACCAAGAGAAAACCTCACATGGGTTTTTGCTGCCTGCTTGATCATAATCTGTGATGTGTATAAACTAAAGTACCAGATTAGAAGTTTCAGGAATGCTCTTTGGACCAGATAGCCATCTTTTTTGTTCCGGTGATGTTAACTAGAAGCTTTACAGTAAATTAGTCCAGTCAAGAATTAGAGTAAATTCAAAATGATCAAGCCCATACTACTGTCCTCTAACAATAAATACTTGAAGTAGAGTGCTAAATTATTCAGTGTCTTGAATATACTTGAAATACGGTGATTTCTTTTGTGATTAGCACATGTGCTAGACACTTGCTCAACAATGAGCAACAATATAAAACAATGAGATGTTTGGCAAAAGGCTGCTAGAGACAAGTTTTAGCCACTTATGATAGGTTTTCAGTCTTAGGGCTGTGTAGATGATGTACAAAAAGATAAGAAATGTGCTCTGAGGGTTTTGCATTTATTGCTGCTACAAGTAAGTTGAAGTGAAATATTAGAAATTGAATGAACCATATTTGTGTTTTTAGCAAGGAGTTTTTTCATAGGTTAAATAGGTAGACTGAACTTTCTTGGTTTCATTTCTAGGCTTGATTAAAATCTTTGTGTGTTTCTTCATTGGGAAATTATATAATGAATGAAGTCCCCCTGTTATGCTGAAATAGAGCCCCTACATTTAAAAGTAATTCATTTGCACTTCTTTCTTTGTTACCCATCAGGAATGATTGTAGAGCATGCCTAAACTTAGTGGTCTTGATTCCTGGAGGTTCTCAATAGATGGAGATTGTTTGGAAAAGGTTGATAATTCAGCAACATGTAAGGGTGAAGCAGTTGGGAAGGCTTCAAAAATCAAATAATTTTTTTTTCTCCATGTTGTCCTTAAGTCCGTACAAATGAGACTGAAAAATAGATTTTGAATGTTTTATTCAGTGTTGGATAGCTAGTTTTTGTAATAGATTGATATGCTGCTTTTTGACTTTGAGAATTACAAAGTAAAATAGAAGAGTTTTTCTAATTTGGAAGTTCTTGTTCAGGAGTGCTTAAACTTACCAGCTCTGTGTATCTGAGTGATTTAGTCAAATAGCTCTTTTTACAAGAACCGTTTTACAGCTATGTAAATGTGGTTGTTTGTATGTATTCTTCCAGCTGCCTTGTATTTTGCATGTTTATGCATTTCCTGCTGTGTTTACGATGACCCCTGCAGAACTTCTGTAGCTTCTTAAAGGGCTAGCCTTCTGTCCGAAGGAGGGCTGTCTACCTGCTTGTTTTGGAAGCTTCTTGGGCTAATAGGTCGCATGGATAACTGCAGGCTGTAAAAGAGTTCGCTCCTCATAGTATGTGGAGTAGGTTTTTTTATATATTTAAGAAGTCTTTAAACATGGTAGAAATTAGTTAACCATTCTAAAGAATAAAGTAAATATATTAAAACTAGTAATACTTTTTCCCTGAAGTATCCCTACTTGATTTTTTTAAACACAGCTTTCCAAGTAATGAGGCTTTCTACCTTAAAGTATTGTTTTTTCTCTGAACTACAATTTCATAAAGTAAAAATGCTTCATAAAACTTTTAATCTGCTTAAAAAATCATCATTCTCCGGCCCATTGATTGTCTGTTTAAAAAAAAAAATCTTAGTGAAGAAACTTGTAGCTCAGGTCTATTCTTGAGCTTCTTTGAGGCTTTGGCCTTCTACGTAAGACTGTTTAATTCTTTTTATAAGTATATAAAATAAGGCATTATTTACAGCTTCCATTTCAGCCAACAATGCTAAGAAATATTGCCGCCAGTGCTGTATTTGCACAACACAAACTGCTGTGGTACTGCAGTCATTAACTACCTTGGCCAGCCTGGGTGCTTAGCTTTATAAAGGGTGTTCTTACCTCTAGTCTGTATCCTTATGCTTTATGTTTGCCAGCTCTGAGCTAATGAACCTTGATTTCTACATCCTTCATGAGGGTCTCATGGAGGAATAAGCACTGCCTACTTCTTTTCCTCTTGATCAAAATAGCCTTTTCTTAGTTTTATCATCTGTGGCCACTATGTTGAACTTTCAGTCATCAAATCTGACACCTTGATGCTCCAACATGAAGGTGAATTTGAATAAGCATGAAGGAAATGATGCATCTTGTTTGAATTTAATATTTTAAAGTTTATGACTAATTTTGAAAATAGAAAAGGTAAGCTGCTGTGGAACTATTCATTCAAAATTAACTTACCCTTTGAAATTTCTGAAATGAATTGAAGTTGTAAGCAAAAAGCTTTTGATAGTTTCTTCCAGTTATAACTATTACTTTTCCCAAACTAAAACCCTTAGTAAAGCTTCTATGAGTGGAAGATACTTGGCAAATTGTTAGCTAGCATCCAAAGTAGCAAGCCGACTTGCATCCCTTAAGGAATGGATGCCCTGAATCTAGTGGATTGAAATTTGGGTATTTATTATTAATAATAATAACTTTCAGAAGTTCTGAAGGAAATAATCTTTTGGTCTGTGTTCTGTCTGCTTCTCAAGTAACAGCAGGTGCTCTTTCCTTGTTGCAGGGCTTCTAGTTGAAGTTCTCCGGTGTTTCTAAGATAGCTGTAGATTTTGAGAGCTTCTAAAAATATTCAAAATTTATCAGAAAGCTAAATAATTCCTTGAAAGTGCAGTAAGCCTTTGTATAGAACCTACGTTATTCTACTTCTATGTTACGTGCATGAACAATGTTGTCTTCAGGTTGAAGTTCATGCTAAAAGAATGAGTGCTGGTTAGTACAATTGCTGAAACATCTTCTCATGACGTTGATTTTCTTTGTAGAGAGCGGAGCGGTTCCGAAAAAGAAGGATCCATTAACACACACGAGTAATTCCCTTCCCCGTTCAAAAACTGTTGCAAAAACTGGATCCACAGGCCTTTCAGGTCACCACAGAACACCTAGCTACAGTGGGATATCGTCGTCTTCTGTATCTAGACCAGCAGCTAATCCTGCAACATCAGCTCACAAGGTATGCTGAGGATGGAGGTACTTAGACATGCCTGGACATGTCATGCAAAATCCTGAACAAACTCTAGATTTATTGTTTTTACTGTGGTTTTGTAGTGGTATGATAACAAATATATGTTTTTGTAAAATTAAATGTTAGGCTCTAAACTAAGACTAATTTTAGAGACTCTAGGCTAAGCTGTGGAGCCAGTTTTAGAAACCAGTGAGTGAAAAAGATGACATTTAACTGTAATGGTAGTAATGAACATAATGCTTTATTTTGAGATCTGCATGGAAACTGAGGAATACCTAACTAGACTAAAGATGGCTATTTTCCTGGTGTATAAATGATATAGGAGGTAAATTTTAGTTCAGAACTGCAGAGTGTTTCCCATAAGTCCTTTCACAACCTGAGTATGCATGCACAGATTGCATTGCAGCCACATTGGAAGGCTAGCTATGATTAGATTGTGATTGAAATATAAAATTAAATCATGTACTAGTAAGGCAGAAAAATGCTGCAATTCTTTTGCTTCTTATTTCCATCCCCTTCCCCTACCACAGCAGAGTAGAAAAAAATGGGAAGAAAAAGAAAAAAATGGGGAGAAAAAGAGCATGAACTTCAGTAAACATTATTGCTGCTGTAGTAGGAGGGCACTTAAGGGGCCTGTTATTAGGATATTACAGTGGTAGATGTTTTTGTTTGTATGTTTTGGGAATACGTGACTGCCTTATTTTTGGTGTACACCTTAAAACTAATTTTTGTTATAGATCTGAGTTTAATATTAGAAAAAGACGTCTTCTGGAGTCTAAGATGCTGTATCTATGGCTTAATAGTGTGATTTGTAGTAAAATGCAATATAAAAATGTCTGATATTTGTTAATAAGTTAGATTTTTACATGAGAAAAATGGAGTGTAGATTTTTCTTTAAACAATGTACTATAAAATATTCTTGTTTTATTTTTCTTTTCCATCCCTCCCACTCAAGGCTGCTCCTAAAAATAGCAGAACAAATAAGCCTTCAACTCCTACCCCTGCTGCTCGAAAAAAGAAAGACACAAAGATATTTAGAAATGTGGACAGTAATCTTGCTAATCTCATCTTGAATGAAATTGTTGACAGGTAAGTCTGAGGAGAAGTGGGTTCTTCTACACTAGGGTATCTTCTTGAATTTTTTTCTGTATTTCATACAATCCTGGTCTTCTTAGCAATTATAAAAAGCACATTTTCTTTCCACTTGATTAAAAGAATCAAAAGTTTTTTTGAAAAAAAAAAAAAAGCTTATTCTGTAAAATGTGTAGCATAGCAAATCGTGCTTTGCTTCAAAGTAGTTCTGTCAGATGCAGTCAACCAGTCAGCTGCAGCCAAGAAGTAGCTCATAGTTGGACTAATTAGCCTTTCATTTCTTTGTTAGTGGGCCAGCTGTCAAATTTGATGATATTGCTGGGCAGGAACTGGCTAAGCAAGCTTTGCAAGAGATTGTTATCCTTCCTTCTCTTAGACCTGAGGTAAGCAATTGAGTATTGTTATGTTTCTGGGGTAGAATCAAAGAAGTGTATTGTACTTCACACATGAAGTGGTGATTCTTGAATTGTGTCTGTGCTGCTTGTGATGGCTTTTGATAGCTGGGTAGTGATAGTCCTCCTGAAAAAAGAGGACAAAGAACACGTGTCAAAATACTACCATGAAGTTCTTACTTTTTCCCGCATTGACTAACCAAAAGATTAACTGAAGTGTGAGCTTTCTAACTAATTACGTTAAAAAAGAAAACTGGGGAGGCTGACTGTTGCAGATAAGCTATTCAGCCAACCATGGATGAAAATGTAAGAGGTGAAGCTCAAAACTGGAGTGAAACAAATGAGATAATCATAACTCATGCAATCTGATGGAAAATACTGAGTTGGTGTTGTGGTCACATTCTCCATGTGGGTTTTTAGATATTCTGGAACAGCGTGTTCTCAACAGGGAAGTACAGTACTGAACAAGCAAGTACATTCAGGTATATAACATTTTGGGGTGGGTTTAATCTTATTGGACTTAGTGGGAATGGGTTATTCAGGCTTCTGTTAGGCTCAGGTCTGGCCTGCATCACAGTGGAATTTTATTAGCCGCTTTAGGGGGATTTTGTGTATTTTAATTGGTTAGCTGCTAAAAGTGTTGATCTTGCTAGAAATTTACAGAAACTGCACACAGGTTTTTGTGTGTGTGAAAAAAAGACAGAGATACTGACTGTTAATTGGAGTTGTGTTGTCTTCCAGTTTCCTTTCAATACCACTTCTGTATTTAAAAGGCAGCAGAAAGAAACCCAAACCTGGTATAGAATCACAGAAATCATAGAAAATTAAAGCAAAGCCTTGACATCAAATATACATGTTCTGGTGTCATACAGAAGGAAAATCTCGTTCCAGTGTCTCATTGTTAGAGTGCTTTAGGTGCTTTAGAATGTTGAGTTTGCTTAGTAACTCTTGTACAGTGAGCTGGGTGGGAATGTCCTTGACATGGGGGGTTTGAAACAGTTATGGCTGTTCTGAAAATAGCTGGTAGTTTCAGGGAGGACTTTTCCTTAATTCTAGAACTTTCAATAGGCCTGACCTTGGAGTAGTTTGAGATGCAGAGTATCTGTACAGGAACAGAGTAATGCATAATTTTTTAAAACCTTGTACTTTAGGAAAAAGTGTATTGAGTTTTTTTTTTTTTTTTTTTTTTTTTTTTTTTTTTTTTTTTTTTTTTTTTTTTGAAGGAGGTGATGGCTGTGGCAACTATAGGGGAGTGTTTATTCAATTAAATACTACTGCAGTGTTAATAGTAATAGCCTTTTGGGTCTGCATCTTTATATATAAACAAATCAATGGTATTTTTTTGTAGGAGAGCAAGAACTGAGGTGAACGGAGAGAATCAAGCATAACCTAAATGTTGTGAAAGATGAAATACTAGGGGGAAAAAATGCATGTTGATTATCTCAGGGTAAACTTGTAATGCAATCACTTCTTATAATGGAATGCCATCTGAGAGTGAGACTTAGATATGGTTTGTATTGGTGGTTCTTGTCTGTCCCAATTTTATGCTAAGGAATTACTGGAGGCTAAAATGGAGTAGTAAGTGTGAGGTCCATAAATGGTTCTGTAAAACTCTCTAGAAAGTGCTAAGGGATAACAGACAGCAAACAAAATGGAGATGCAGTGAGAGCTTGTAGATTTGGTTGCCATAATGCCATCTGTGATTGGTGCAATTTCATACTGTGTCAAAAAAATATATTGCAAAATGGGAGGGAAGAGATGATGAGTGATAAAAGGGGATTTGGAGGGAGTAGGTTCTTATTAAGTAATATTTCAAGTAGTCTTGGACCAAAACCTAAGTTTCATTGGAAAAAGAATTGAGGCAGGTGGATTTTTTTCTTCTATCTGGAGTTAATAGGGCCTTTGCTGCTCTGTGTTCTGTCCCACATATATATGTGCATGCATGGACTACTTTTTTAACTTTAATTTGATGCTTTAAACTTAATGGACTGTCTGCCTTGAGGCATGTTAGTACATCTATGCACAAAATGATCACGACTTAGCTAGTGTGTGGGGAAACAATAGTAACATGTGCATTAGCTCCAGGTAGTAACAGAAAATAAAAATCTCCTCTGAGTAATTTATTTTTCTTCTCTAAGCACAGGTGATTGAAGTAGATCATGCATTTAAGAACTAAAGCAAAATAAGATTTTTATAGTTTTACAAAAACATACCGAGTCCAAGGAATAAGTCCAAGTGTACACATACTAGATTTGTCCCAGTTTATTTCTTTGACGGTAACCTGTGATGCATTTTTTAGTTGTTTACAGGACTTAGAGCTCCTGCACGTGGATTATTGCTGTTTGGCCCTCCAGGAAATGGGAAGACAATGTTGGTAAGAGAACTACAGCATGGAAGAGTAGATGGGCATAACAGATAACCATGAGTGGTGGCTTTCAGTGTCTCAACTTCAGTGTTTTTCAGTAGTGGTTTCTGTTGCGCAGTTCTCAGCAAATGCTCATAAGCAGGTGGCTTTTCATATGTATCTTGCAGACATTTTATTGTCTGCAAGAAGTTGATATTTTGTGTTTCAACATGAAGGATACTTTTAGTGCAGCGTTTGCGCATTATGTTGGAGCTGTTTGGGGAGCTACCTCCAATGTGTGCTTGTGTCTGAGTTCCCATAAGTTTTTGGAATATTTTGCTCACATTTTCAAAAGTAAAGTGAATCACAACACTGGAGAATTTTTTTGACTTTGAAGAGTTTGGAGTAAGCTTACTGTGGCGTACGCTGGAGAATTTATGACTGGAGGGGTGAAGGTGATGCTGAAACTGTTGTGTCAGTGGCACTGGGATGAAATCAACAGAGCACTTCCAGTCTCTGTTGAATGTGAAAAGATTCTTGGTGTTACAGGTGTTGTATTAGTGAGCTAAAAGCTCTTTCTGGATTTGTGCTACACTTTCAGTTTAATTTGAAAATACCAATTTTTCTTACCTGTAGGTAGTTTCTTTTTTGGGTGGGGGGAGTAAACTGCTAAGCTGTTCTTGAATTTAATTCTCTTCAATATCACCATATTTTAAAACTTCAGTTAACAAGTCCAAGCTTCTTTTTCTAGAGAACACAGTGCCATGGTAAATTATTTTTATCAGGGGTTACTGCAGGAGAGCCTGGCCACTCGTGCTTGGTGCCTGGCGGGACAGGTCAGGGGGCTGGAGCGAGACGGCTGAGCAGCTGCTGGGAGCGTCACCGTCCCCGCAGCGCGGTGGGAGCCGGGTCAGCGCCGCGCGCGGGAGCCCGAATGCTGCAGCTCGCTCAGCTTCCTCTGGTGCATCTGTTGTGCTTGTCTGGCCTCACAGTTTTTTATTTATTGGATAGGGTGAAACTGTTGTGAGGGTGTTTGGGAAATGTTTTGGCTGAACTGATTCTTTTTCCTAGCTTTTCTCTGAAAGCAGCCTTTGTAAGGATAGGATGAGAAAGAAAGGTGAAATTGTTAATGTAGCTTGACCCAACTAAATTATCACACTAATTGAATTTTAGCTGTTTTAAATGTTTGCTACATTTTGATACATTGATACATCAAACATGCTACAATGTTTGATACATTTTTGAGAGGCGTTGGACACTTGTATTCTTCAGCGAGCAAGTTATATTTGGTTATAGACCTGTGAGTAGAAAAATATAAGGGCATCTCTAGTGGTTGGACCATTATCCATTATTATTTTTAAGCTGCCTCCATAGACACTTTCTGTAACATTCACCAGGTGTTCCCTTTAAAGGAAAATGTTTCTTTTTTTATCATCAGTTAGAACATGAGCGACAGCTTCAGAAGCAGAGAGGTTTGCAGGTTTGATAAGCTTAGTCTGAAATAACTGCTTGCAAGCCATCTCAGCAGTCTTCAAATAGTAATCAGGGGGTCACACTATATTCAGAGAGTGTATAGAAATGTATATGTATAGGGTTTTGATCTCAGAACTGTGTCAATATGGCTGTTTGCTTTCCCACAGAAAATGCATTTACATGAAAGCTGTTTAAAATTTTTAAAAGAAAATAACTTACCTTCTATATGACATTGTGTTCTTTTTTCTCCTACCAGGCCAAAGCAGTTGCTGCAGAATCAAATGCTACTTTCTTTAATATAAGTGCAGCAAGTCTAACTTCAAAATATGTAAGTAGCAGCTGTAAGTCATGTTAATTTGAAAACAATTATATTTGTCGCTTAAGAAGGCGAGGGACTTGTGAGGAGTCCCTGGAGAATTTGTTGCACATAACTAGAAAAGTGGCTGATGAAGTCAAGATTTTCTTCTGTGCTTGTAATACCTTAATGTTAAAGGATTTTCTAGTTCAGGATGACCCTTGCTGTCAAATAGAAAGAGCATTTGTGGGTCTTTCCTTCCCCATGAAAATGTAAAGGAAGAGACTGCCTAAGCTCCTTTTGATGTGTAGGCACCAAACTCTCTTTAAAAATTCTAAATGAAATAACTGGTAACGTTCTAGTGTTTCTTTTATGACTGAAATAATGCTACTCTATGTTACACTGAACTGGTGGAAATCTGAGGAATATAAGAATGGATTGAGCATCACCATTTGTAAGCAATGTTTTCTGCATGTCCTTATGTTAGCTCTCTGGTAATAAATTAAAAAAAAAATCACCACAAAAACAATTTATTGTTGTTTTTAGGTGGGTGAAGGAGAGAAACTGGTGCGTGCTCTGTTTGCAGTAGCCAGAGAACTTCAGCCTTCTATAATTTTTATAGGTAAGACCTTAAATGCTGTTGATTCCCTGTGTGTCAAAAACATATGGGCTTTCTTAGGCTCAAGTAAACTTCTGGAGGGGAATTCTGCAGTCCAGAACTAGAAAGGTAAACCAGTCTCAGTGATAGCTGGCAGGCTAATCCATATGGACAGTTCCATATAGACAGTGCATTTGATTTCTATTTTGTTACTCAGTTGGTGTTAATACCCAGCAGGAAATGCCCTCAAAAGCACTCATGTTGTACTACCTCTCCAGAGTGATTCCTCTTCTGTATTATACTGGAAACATAAAAATGTGTTTTACTTGTGCCGGATGCAGTCCATTCTCCAAAAGATTTTTTTTTTTTCTTTTTATCTGTAGTTGGTAGTGTATATTTGAAGGGCAACACATGATGGGATGAGAAATCTTCTTAATAAGATCTCTGTTTCCTGGGGAATTAATATTTCAGCTTTCTTGCTGGAGCCTTGTATTAGAGAAGTAACTTAGGCAAATATGAGGACTTTAATTATGAAAGCGTAACTAAGACTTGTTTCTTTATTTTTTTCTGTTTAGATGAAGTTGATAGCCTTTTGTGTGAAAGAAGAGAGGGTGAACATGATGCTAGCAGACGTCTTAAAACAGAATTTTTAATAGAATTTGATGGTGTAAGTATCTAGTCTTGGGTATTTGATTTAGCTGAATTGGCTAATGTACTGCATGTCAATACAAGCTGCAAGTGAAGCACAAATAGGATTTGGCTGTTCAGGTTTAGCTCTGTTAGTTTTTTTTTTTTTCTCTTTGCTGTTCATGTTTTACCTGCTAACTGGAAAAGTTGGTCTAGAGTGAAGGGTAACAGTGAGTAATTTGGAGATGAGCTGAAATGGCAGATTGAAAGACTGGTTGGACAAAGAAGAGAAAAAAGGATAACAAATAGAAATAATAAAGTAGCTGTGAGAACAAATGTTCTTACAGGGCAAAGGGGCCCTCGTGGATCGAGCAGTTAAATCCTTGTTTGCAGTGTTGTAGTGACGTGTTTTGCTGAAGTGCAGATCTTCAGTCTAGCAAAGTAAAAGAACATTAATTGGCTTTTCATAATGTCTTTTCTTTATTGAGGGGTAAGTCATAAAAGCATGTGGCTTGTAAAGAGATAATGTGAAACTTGGGGATTTCAAACTGACTAGTTCTGACCTTTGATTTTTACTGCTCTAACACACATCTCTCTCAGTATGGTTTTTACTGAGCTATTGATTTCTCTTTTTTCCCTCATCTAAACCCCAAAATGTCGAGATACAAAAAGAATAATAAAAAGCACATGCAATACCCAGGTAAAGAAACTGGGTATTTAGGTTTCATGGTTATGTGGCTTGGAGAAGAAAAAAAAAAAAAAAAAAAAAAAAAAAAAGCAAATGAAAATTGGAATGTATTTCTGTCAAGTAGTACTGTTTGTTATTCCATTAACATAGTGAAGGAGGAAGACTGGAAGGGTACAGGAGATGACAACTGTGGGCAAGATTGGGAGAAATTTGTCTAGAAGGAGGTGAATTGGGATGGATAATGCAGGGTGACATTGATGTGCAAAAATAAGTCATATCCCTTCCTCTTCCCTCCATTTTTTTAAAAATAAAGTGAATAGGGGAAAATCGGACATAGTAAGAAATCTTAAAATCAAGATGTATTTGTATTAAACAACTGTTTTTTAATACTGGAGCTTATTGCTGCCTTAGTGTGTCCAAAGATTTAGCAAGTCCATGAGGAATTTGACAACAGATGAATGATGTGAAGTCTCTGATAGAGAGAGATACAGAGATCTGTTTTCTCTGTAGTCTGGAAGCTGTAAGCCTTCAAAATCTTGGATATAAACCAAGTCTTGCAATTGACTACAAATTTGTGTCAGTAACATATTGAATAACTACTCAATTTGATTTCTAGCTTCTGACAAAAGTCTTGCCAGCACAAGCTTGGGCTATGCTTTAGCCCAAAGTTTTCATTTCTTTATTTGTAGGCTTCAAAACAATCTTAGGTATTAAAAACATACAAGTGTTTTGCTTTTTTTTATTTTTTATTTATTTTTTTTTTTAAATGTAACATTAACTATTTCTGGATGTCTGAATTTCGGAATGCTTTTGCAGTCTTTCTCCAGTGTTACAAAGTGTAATTGCAGAGCAACATTTGTGCTCTTGCAAGACTCTTTTCAAGGAATGTACCTGGACAACAAGGTATCTATGAATAAGGAGAAGGAAGTTAAATACAGAAAGTAAACTTTTTCTTAATTTGTAGTTACAAAGTGTAATGCATGTGAGCATTTTTACAGTAAGATTCCACTAATGCACTGAATATGTGACAGATTTTTAACTGGTTTTGTTGTATTACTAAATATAAACCAAAAGCTGTTCTCCTGCATTATAGGTACAGTCTTCTGGAGAGGACAGAATATTAGTGATGGGAGCAACCAACAGGCCACAGGAGCTTGATGATGCTGTTCTCAGGTATCAAAATGTCTCATCCTTTGTTTGAATACAAGAATATGATGCATATTATGAACAGCAGGTATTGATACTTAGTGTCTGAATGTTTTAAGCTTTGAACTATGTGAAAAAAGTTGTTTAGGGATGTCAAATTTAGCTTCTCAAAGAGGTGTCCCTATTCTTCTAGCATGCATGAACACAAGCACAATGGCCTTGAAGTCATCTGAAAACATAGTGTCTGGTGAGACAGAGTCAACATTTCATAACCTGTTTATCTTATGCAGCTTGTTCCTATGCTTGCTCTGTGTTTGGATCTTAATGGCAGGCTAAAGGAAGAAGTTTGACTAATGAAATCTAGTATTGCTTCTCTGAACATTGGATTTGTGCAATTACAGGCAAGCAGTGGTACCTCCCATTCACTTGCATTAGGCTTGCCTTTAGGCCTTCCTTGCAACAAATTCTCATACTTGATTCTCCATTTTTGACTGAGGGAAGCTGACTTGTCAACTGTAAACAAATTTAAAAATGTTAATGATTCTAAAGGCTGTTTTTGTGCAATGAAGAGATGCTGCATTTTGTTGCTGAACCTTTGGGAGGTTTTCAGTGTGGAAGGAGTTTTCCATGACCTTGTTAAGAATAAGGTGAAATGGCAGTTCATGCATTTGATATGAATATTGACACATTTATCAAAGCAAACATGGTTTCTCTGTGGACTGCAGAAATGTGTTAGGTTGGCCATAGAGAGAGCTCCCTAGAAAAAGCTTAGCTGTTCCAATGGGTAGAAAAGTATAGTCACACAATACAGTCACTTAATGCAAGGATGGATAATGAGAAGGTTGTCCCATACACTTTAGGCTGTGATGCTGCCTGACTTAGTCCGCTGAGAAGCGGAAACAGTAGCCAGCAACACTCTGCTGTTTCTTGTTTTCATGATTCCACTAATGGGATTAGTAAGAGTAATGTCTGTTCTGAATTCTGTAATTTCATACTCAATATTTGTTGTGAACACAGTTGATTTTGTTGCTGCTAACACACATCATATCCAGGTCAAATGCCTCATCTAATGACGAGAGGCCATTAAAAACCAGTTCTAGGATTTGTTTGTTTCTCTTTTTACTAATTCTATTGATTTCTGACTTTTTTTTTTTTTTGTTAAAGGCGATTCACCAAACGGGTGTATGTGTCTTTACCAAATGAGGAAGTAAGTATTGATTTACATTCATTTTCTTGTAGATCGATTTGGTGAAATGAGCTGTATTTTATAGACTGTGCTTAACTTGTCCTAGTGAACGATCCCAGATAACAATTTGGTGAAATAACTGTTGATCACACTTATCCATATACATTGTTCTTTAATTCTCATGACTATTTTAAGCTGCTGCATTTTGATATGCTTACTACTGGTAAATCCGGTAGTAATTTTGTAATTCCTCCATGTTTCTTGGTTAGTGAGGTGTTGCTTATACAAGCAGGCACAAGCAAGCCTGGAATAAGGCTTGCAGGAGCAGGCTTGGCTGGTTAGAGAGAGTTCATTGCAGAAGATGAAAGCAGCTGAAGAACACTTCTTTCAGAAAGCTGAACATCAGATCAAGGCTTTTGATGGTGATTCTAGTGTATTATTTAATGCCTGTTTAGAACTGGAACCTTCAACCAGTTGGACCTTTGATCTAGTTATCAAATTTATCTTTTCCTCTCAAGAGATTATCATATACAGTGTAATGAAAAGCTTTATAGGCGAGTTTATACTAGTGAGGCACAAAACCTAACCTGATAAACACGTAGTTCTATTATTACAAGAGAATGTAAACCGTATATCACAACAATAAGTTTATTTCATCTGATAAATGCATCTTCTTTTCAGACAAGATTGATTTTGCTAAAAAATCTCTTAAGCAAGCAAGGAAGTCCACTGACACAAAAAGAGCTGGCACAACTAGCTAGGTGAGTACTTTAACTAAATATACTCTTCTACTGTGTCAATTCATACTATTTTATTAATTCCAAGTGTAACTGATGTTAAGCATCAGCTAGCGATGAAACTTTCTGAGAATGAATTGCATGCATTTTTGAGAAGACTTTATAAGACTTCAGAAAAAGGTTTTCCTGTCAAGCACATCTGAAAATGTGCTTCCCAAATGCTTTTATATAAATGGTGTGAATTTGTGCCCCCTCTCCCCCCCTCCTGCCCAGGTTTATTGTTGAAACATTTCTGAGAAGGGAGTGAGAAGTATTTCCCCACCCATGCCCCAGGCAATCCAGCTTTCTTTCCTGATGCCAGAAGACAGTACTGGTTTTCCACTTGAAATGGGTTTTGAATAAGAAACAGCCATTTTGTTTGTTTGTTGTTTTGTTTTTTCCCTGCTTGTCTATTGCTTTTTGAAGGCATTGCCAGCTAGTAAGCATTGGTTAACTTCAATTCCGCCCAGTATCTTAATTAATGTTTTATATTTGATTGGAAAAAGTATCGGTGAAATGCCCTTCCTATTATGGAACTGTTATTTTAATATTTTCTCATTATTAAATTGATAGAATGCTACTGTGTTTAATCCTCAGATTAAATACCTGTTTCTCCTACACAGCATTTGTAATGGGTATCATGTAAGCTAGATGGAAAAGTAGGTAAAGTGCAGAAGGGAGGGGAAAAAATACTGTGAGATACTAAAAATGTTCAAGTGGCTGCAGTTCAGTCTCTTGTTCCGTTTGTGATGGTACTCAAGGAGCGAATACTCTGTTGGATGTGGTGTTTGTCCATCTCATTGTGTTAGTAGCATTACAGAAATTGGATGTATAATTGCTGTGGTTTGAAGGGGGGCAAATTTAGTAAGAGATGAATCCCCTTGTTTTCCAGCCGATCTTCAAAGGTTAGAGGGACTGGGGGCGCCTGGACTCATCTCGTAATAGGGATACCAAATACTATGTTAGCTGTACACCCAACTGTGGCAGTGTCGGATTCACCCGCAGTCTGCTGACCGTCAGTCTGTTCGCTTCCTTAGGAGTGAATTGAGTTCCCAGATAGTGTGATCAGCTACAAGCTTGACTCTGGCAGTATCGGATTCACCAACAGTGTGTTGACTGTAGGTCCAATTGCCTTCAAAACAAGTGGTCGGGTTCACGAATAGCACAATTTATTCAAATGCAACATTTGGAGAACAGGTTTCAGGTGTCAGTATAAGAAATTACTACAGTTGCGGGGTTCTTAGCTAGTGCCTAGTGTACAAACGCGCAACCGTCACCCAAGAAGATGGGAGAGGGCTCTCAATCTTGAGGAGTCTCCTCAGTCAGTGTCCTGACCCAAGGGGAGGAAAGGGGTTCAGCCTGTCAACTGATCCAGAAGTTACGATGGAGTCTTTCCTCTCTCCTCTTCTTTCTTAGTTCCTCTTCCTCTGTTCTTACCATCTCATTCTTACTTCCCTCCTATATTCCTCCTTAGTTCACCTTTTATATATTTTCTTTTACATTTAGGTGGAGCTTGAGTGACTCCAATCATATTTACTTTTGTTAAAGTTTCCCAAGTTAATCAAAAATCTAGAGAGCATGCTCAGTGAGGAGTTGTGCTCAGTGGGATGGGGTTGTGTATTGGTATTATAGTGAGATTAGAAGGAGGAGAAGTGTGAGCAAAGTCTGTCAGAAGGGACTGATTTGCCACCACTGTTGGCCCAGCACCAGACATTAACACTATGTGGCTTATGAGTGTGTGGTACAACCAGGTTGCCACCTCTGCAGGCAGTACAACAGAGCTTGGGTCTTCACTCTGCTCCACCCTCCATTCACTCGTCATCTGCATGGCACCATCAGATTATCCCCTCTGCAGGGAAGCCAACAGAGTTTGGCTGTGGTGTCTCCGTTTCTGCCCCACTCTTCTTTTACTCTTATTAATATGGGCTAGGAGGGCAGATCGTGTTGCCAAGGGAATAGTGGAGAAGTAGGTTCCACGCATATCAGCCATCCGGGAAGCGGTAACTGTCTCATCTCAAGCAAGCCTCTGTAATGGCGTAACTTCTGTTAGGCTCTGTTTTTCTCTAAGTTCCCCTTTCTCGAGCAATTCTTTCATACTAATTCAAGTGAAGGAATAAGGTCTGTACTTGAAGGAGAATAGCGCAGGTTGTACGTAGGCTGCTGTAATAGCTAACTGAAGAAAAAAGGCAGTGATTTGGATTCTAAATGCAGATTTATGCACCTCATTACAAGTGCAACATAAGCATGTAATTTTTAAAGAGTTTATGCAAAGTACTGAGGTTGAGGACACTTTCTTCTGCTATCTTTTGGTTAGAGAGATATTAGTGTTTAACAGACTAATTTTGTGAATTCTTTTCTCTTCCACATCTGTTTCTAAAAACTGCAAAAGACTGAGCAATCAGTCTTTTTGCCAGCCATGATTCTATAAAGCTGTTTTGTTTTGCTGTTTCTGTTGTTGCTGTACTTCAGGTAATCCTTGCTTTTACTTTTGCAAATTTTGGAAGTATTTATTTGATGGCCTCCTGTTTCATTGGATAACTTCTTTAATATTGAAGTATTTTGTCAGGTAATTTGGAAAATACACATTAAGCTCTTGGAGAGCAGGGGTCTTTGCTTTGATTTCTTTTTTGTGATTCTGAGAATTTGAATTATCCATATCTCTGCCTGTCATATTGTAAAGAAACAACAGATAACAATATATCTTGCAGTTCTCTTCAGGGGTTTTTCTTTTTTAATCAATTGAACTTGTAATATACAAGCTATTACTTACTACTATTGCTGGATCTGCACACGTGTTATCCTAAACAGATCACTGACAAATTAAACAACAACCTTGGCTATGAGAATTGAAATAATCCACCTGTTCATTAAAGAATGACTCAAGCTCAGTCCAGCTGAGGAGTTGCTGTTTAGGCACTCGGAAGAACTATCACGTGCCACTTGTTCTGAAAGTCAGAATGGAATAAAGAATGGAATAAATCAAAAGATTTTTGAATCTTACCTGATGTTGGCATAGGTCACAAAAAACAGAAAAATAACTCAAACGTCTGACACGTGCTCACCTATGCTCCAATTTATAGAACCCATTTTATTGAATGCTCATTTCCAAGCTGAAACATAATCATTGTTATTTGCAGTTAAATGTGAAAAATGTTTAGGCTTCAAGTACTGAGACTGTGGCTCAGACGACTGCAGCTGTGAGGAGTCTCATTCTGTTCCTGGTTTTTAGAATTTCCAGTTTTAGGCTGTGATCTTAACTTTGGAGTTGGTTAGCGAGCCAGACCAGACATTGTTACAGTTCCCATATGGAAAATGGGTCTCTAGACTGTTTTAGTAGTCTGATAAAGCACTTGGCCAGCTCCTCGGAGTGTGGTTTTCATCAACTGTGAGCTGTTCAGAATTTGCAATTTGCATTTCAAGAGCCTAGCTGTTACTAAACTTTCAACACCATTTTTAAAAACAGCATTTTCACCAGAAATGATACTGTACCATGGCTTTCCATGAGTGGCACACTGTGAAACTATTACTTGCAAACTCAGATAATCCTGTTCAGTTTGCAGTAATACTTGTGGGTGTTTTGCTTTCTGAGGCTCCAGAGTCAATTAAAACTGCATATTATTTATTTTTGTCAGAAAACTGATCATACCAAGTGCATTTAGTATTTGATTCTAGTAGTATTGATTGGGCTGAAAGAATACAGAAGAGTCGAGTTTCTACTTTTATATCAACCTGCAACAAAAAATAACTAATGGCAGGGCATTTCTTTAGTACAAACCATAATATGGTAGGGATTGGTTTTCATTTTCAGATCTTCGTCGATTGCTATCTTTTTCCTAGGAATTGAGTACTATATTTAAATTCAATCTGGAAAAGTCTTCTAAATACAGATCTGTCTGTCAAATGTACTACTTTGCAGAGTGACATAAATGGTGTTTCTTGTTGTAATCATCTGCTATTAAAATGGAGAGACTCTAAGCATTTATGTGTTTCCTTCCTTCCTTTTTTCTTTTTCTCCAATCTCTTCACAAAGAATGACAGATGGGTACTCTGGAAGTGATTTGACTGCATTAGCGAAGGATGCAGCACTTGGTCCCATTCGAGGTAAGCTGCACAACCTTAGATATAAAATTATAGGGGGAGAGGAAGAGAGGGAAAAAGGTTATGGTTTGATTGGCCTGAGTTCTTATTTCTAAAACTACTTAATACCAGACTGAGATTCTGGTGATAATTACGACTTAAATTGTTTTACCTGTTTTTGTTTTTCTTGTGACATATCCAGCTTTGCAAAACAGGATATTAATGCAAAATGAATGTTACTTTAAAATAAACAAAAAATCCTTTGTTCTGTTTCACTAGCTGTTTAGCATCTAGTAGTCACATAGAAAGAAGCTGATCTTATTGAGTGGGGATCACCAGCATGATTTCTGTGAAAAGATTGTGAAGACTTGATTCTAGTTTATCAATTTTCACATACATTAACCTGGCAGAAAGATATTAAGGGCAATCAGACTGAAATACTCTGCAATATCACTGTATTATGTGTAAATCAGTTGTTGCTCTTAAAAGTTTCAAGGGGAGAGGAGAGAGGGATGTGTGTGTGCTTTATGTAATATGGTTTTACCTATATCCATATGCTACGTCCTTGGAAATCGAATGCTTGTCTGTTATTTCCTTGACACATTTGCTTAAATGTTGAAATATTAAGGTGCATGTCCTAAAATCCTGTGTGAGAATTGGGAAACAGCTCTGTAATAAATGGCTCTCACAAGATTCAGGTCTCCTGAAGACTTTAAAAATATTTATTTAAAATGACTGAATAAATACATGCATTTAGCTAAGCAGACTTTCCTTTGCTGACAGATCACTTCATGTGCAAGTCCATTTTGGAGAGGAGAAAAAAAAAAATTGTGTGACCCCTTATTCCTTCTGTTTCAGGCTTCCATATAAACTTCTTTTTTTCCTAGCACATTCTTAATGTCAGCCTTGCTGATAATTTCTAGATTTTTTCTGTTCTTGTACCCACACAACAGTCTGCTGGAATGATGGTAACGCTGATACTATGGCACTGCTATAGGCAGAAACGTGTGATGTGCCTCAGGGTGCTAAAATGATCAAGTCCCACCAGTGCTACAAATGGCAAGATGCTGGTTGGTGTCCTGCCTGATTTTCCTTCTGTATGTTTGGCTGATCCCAGCTTTTTGTTTCATGGAAGTCCTCAGAATAGAAATACATATTTTTGAGGAGAGGAGTGGAGTTGTGGGTTCCAGGGATAAGCTGGGGAGCTCCTGGGCCTAGTTGCCATTCCCTCTACTAAGGTAGGAAGGAGGTGGTTTCACTTGTCCTGTACTGGGCACTCATGGTGGTGCAGGGTGAGACCAGGCTAGGTGTGGAGCTGATGCATGGGGAGGAAGCGCGAGAAAACACCATGGACCTTCCTGCCCAGAGGGTTTAAGTCCCGTGCATGGATCTGCATGAGTGTGCTGGGAGACGTCTGCTGAGCGGCCTGGAGGATGAGCAGTAGGTGATAGGATTTTATGTTTGCGTGTGCAGGCCTTTGTGTTTTTCTTGTTTTAACAATACCACATCGGTGAGCACTGAATTCACAAAGTACAGAAGTTGAACCTATTTTGGTTGGAGAGAAGACAACTGTACTAACAAGCAGAACGCTAGTTGGATTATTTTACGGTTTTCCACGTATCTACTTATGTTTACCACACTTTAAGTGTAGATGGAATATGATGAGACTGAGAGATACCATTTTAGCTATGTTTTTTTTCTTTCCCAGATTAGAGTTGCTTTTAACATGCTTTAGTTGTCAGAAGTGATTGAAGTTTTCTTTTGAAGCTCACTGACTTTTTCCTCTTTACAGAACTAAAGCCAGAACAGGTGAAGAATATGTCTGCCAGTGAGGTATGCTCTTCTAGCAGTTGTATTTTCCCCTTTGAGTAGGACACGTGGATACTAGAAAATGTTAAGATTCCTTTATTTAAGCATAGTACCATATGAAATACCTAGGGTGCATATATATGTGTGCGTGTGTGTGTGTATATATTCATATATATATATATATAGAGAGAGAGAGAGAGAGAGTGTTACCTTTTGAGTTTAGCACCTTGTCATTGAAGACAATTCTTTAAAAATATTCATAAGAGAAAATTCTCTGTAGTTTGGATATCGGGCTATAAGGCAGCCCTTATGACAGGTGATGTCTGCTGCTGTGTTTCATTAGGCTTCACTAACTTTTCACTTACTTTTAACTGCAGCTTGATCTGTGATCTACTGGGATAGTATTAGAGGCCTGGCTTTTATCTTCTTACAGTGTCACTGCTACCAAAACCTTTCCAGAAATATGTTAAATGAGGGTTTTTTTCTGCTATTTCTTTACATAGAACGAAAGTCATCGTAGGAGAAACTCTTTTTTTAATAGATCTGGTGTGTATGTGTAGTGTGTGTGTGTGTATGAGTTATGTATAAATCATTTACATAGAGCATTATAAAGTAGAAAAAATATATGAAGTACTTGCACAGATTGCATCTGTAAATGTCAAAAGAAAGATACTAGTCCTTACTACAAGTTCCTGTCCAAATATGTGTACACACTTTAGTTACGTAGGGAGAACGAAGGACAACTCCATTACTATGTTCAGCTGTAGAGTGTGGCGGCAATTGAGGAGCAGGGGGGCTACTGGCAAGGAGGTCAGATGGTCAGACAGCCCCCTTTATTTTTAGCAAGGTCAGGGTTTTATACTTGCGCGCGCTACACACGTCCGCCACGTACTCGCTCTACCAATCCTAGTCTGCCAAGTTCATGCATC
>VZSV01000357.1:43420-56064 GCA_013398735.1 Nothocercus julius
CCGGGGCTGCCGGGCGAGCGCGGGGCACCGGCCGCTCGAGGCCGCGCAGCCCCTTGCGTGCCGCTAAGGGCCGAGGCTCCGCGCGCAGCAGCGCGCCTCTCCAGCGCCCTTATTCCCCATGCGGAAAGTTGGCTTGCTGTAACCCGTCAGATTTCCCGCACCCATCTGATGCTGGGGTGCACCTCCAGAGCGGCAAAAGGAAAAGCTAGACAACATGTGTCCTAACTGTATTCACCCCATTTTCTCTCTCAGATGATGCAAAGGAGATGGAGCTGTCTCTGGAGCTGTGCATGAGAGAGCAACAGCACGGGTGCAGCAGATAGGGATGTTTTAATCAAGAGGAGAATGAGAAACTGCAGCTCTACTGAAAAATGCCAAATGGAGCTTTAACACGGAGACACAGAAGTGATAAAACGGACTTCCACAGCACGCAACACACCCTTGCTCCTGCACTGAATACGAACAGCCAAACAAACACTCCGGTCCAGAGCAGCGGCTTAAAGCGGCTACTTGAACCATTAAATCATTCCCTCTTGCACAGACAGCCCTTCTTTGGTATCTGTGGCACAGGTATCGTTCAGCAGTTTACAACCGCCCTTTACGCCGTGCGCACACGAGGAGCAGAGCAGCAGAGCCCTCCCGCAGGCGAGGCCCCGCAGACCTTGATGCAGAGGCATCTCCCCCGGGCGCCGTGCCGGCACGCAGGGCCGCGCCGGCCCACGCGGGCAGTGTCCGCCAGGCTGCGTGCCTGCGGCTGCAGCTGCTCCCACAAGGGAAGCGCCGGGGGCTGCGAGGGCCCCGCGGCGTCACTGCACGGGGGAACACGGGGCCAAGACGAGAGGCCAGAGCTGCGGGAAGACCGAAGCAGCTTAGTCGCTAGTGCCGCTATCCTGATGCTGCATCCCGGGAGCCCCCGCGTAGCATCAGACACCTTTGGATGATGAATACGCAGGTCTGCAGACAGTAGGTGCCCAGGACGCTCTTTCATATCTGCAAGATGCAGAAAAGACCAAGGAGCAGGCCCAATAAGCAGAATTTCTTCCCCTAATCCCTGAAGGCCCTGCCGTATTCCCTAAATCGTCCTTATAAAGGCAACAGTAGATGGAGCCTGTTCTTGCTCCTAGGGCTGGAGACCGAATGGCCTTCCCCAGCCTCCTCTTCATCACAGTTATCAAAATCCCAGCAAACTTCCCCATCCTCTGACAGCCACAGCTCCGCGTCCAAAAGTGGGAAATGGGAAACAGATAAGGTGAAAGGGAAAAAGGAGTCTCTCCAGAAGCCAATGAAATGCAACTATCAACATAGTTCCCATGGTAACAGCAGGATCCAGAGGAAGAAGAGGGAGTATAAATCAAATTATCAAGGGGACAAACAGGGCAGGACAAGCCACCTGCACCCACCTGCACCCACCAGCCCAAACCTCTCAAACAGCAGCTCACCTGAGCCGCGCACCTGAGAGGCATCAAATCCCTCTTCACCTTAAGAGGTGCCTGCCCAGCAACTGCTCGCGATGCTCCAGAGTTCCCTAGTGACAGGGAGGCCTCGGCAGCAGAGCAGCGTTTGCACAGGGAGCCTTAACGCTCCCCCCATGCCAGTCCCCGCTCCTAGGCCAGAAACGGTGCCGCAGGGTCAATAGCCTTTCCTCAGGCTGAGGCGGCCTCCCGACAACTGGTGCAATATATTATTTTCACTGCCTAACATCTTGAGCGTAAATGAGGAGGAGGCTCAAAAACACGCTGACCATAAAACTCCGAGAGAAGTAACTCACAAGGCCCAAGACTTAAACTCTTTCTCCCCCGACACCAGGGGAAAGAAAATACAGCGGCACGACACTCGGTGAGAACTCGGGCTGGGCAGAACAAACGCAGCGACAGCGAGCAAACTTCCCGCAGCGCCGGGAGAGGCGCAGCAGCTCACATGAGACGGATTAAACCAGTGCAGCCGCGAGCAGCAGAGCCTGTGCTCCGCGTCTCGCCCTCCGGCAGCGTTCCCAAGTTTGGAAACCACCTTCCCAGACTGGGAAAGAGTTAGAGAAGCTCTGCTTCCCTCTGCAGCTGCTACTCCCTTCACCGCTCGCACTGCTCCTATTGGTGCCTCTTTGCCTGGAAAGGGTTAAGGCTCAAAAGCACCTCCTGGGGTTTTGCTACTTCTTTTCTGCTCTGTTTTATTTCCTCAAAGACACAGAGATCAGCTGCCTGCATCTGGTTTGACCTCACAACAGAGCCTACGGCCGCCCTTGGTGCAGCACAGCCTGTCTGTGCGCACGGGGGCCGCAGGGGTGCGGGTACAGCACAGATTTGCTGAGCTCGAGCCCATTCGGAGACGGGTGTCAATATTGCACGGCGGGGGGACGGATGCTGCAGCAGCACCGCACACACGTGCACTTGTGCTATGCTGCCAGCGGCACGAAAGGACAGTGCCCTCCCGTTCAGGACGGACCCAAATCAGCACGGAGAACACCAGAACACGAGTCCTCTGCGAGTAAAGTGACCTCATCTGTCCACGTTTGCTCGGCAGCTCCTCCGCTACGCGCAGCCCCTGCAAGAACCTCCCTCGTGTGCCTGGCAGGAAAGCTGTAGGTGGGCAACAATAGGGCCCTATCAGGCCCTAGGATATCCCTAGGAGCAGGGAGTCCCATCTGCGTAGCGCGCTAGCCCCAAAATACAGCAGGTAACCAGAAACGAAAGTTATTTAATAACGGGAGGTCAGGTGATCCACACATGAAGAGGGGGAAAGGAGGCAGCTTTCCTCCTCTTGCCACACGAGCAATAGGTACCCAGTTTGCCATCACTGTCCCTCGCAGGGTCAAATGCTTTAAATTCTACACTGAATCGGAAGCCAGATTAGCTCTGTACAGGCTAGACAGCACTAAAATCTCCCCAGGCTAGTTCTAAAGAAGTAGAAACACACAAGATCCAATCGTAACCAGAAAACTGATCTCTAGTAGGGCTGGACTGCATTTGACACAAACTGAAGGGACCCCTTCTATCCAGACAGTCAGCACCACGTCACACTTCAAAAAAAAAGAAAACCTGGGTTGTAGATCACTATTTTGACTCTTCTCAACCTGTCAAGCCAGTTGTGTCTAAGAGTCTCTGAAAGTCTGACCCAAAAGCAGCAGGGCCAACTCGTGTCTCCAGAGGCTGCAGATGGGGAGAAGGGAGTGAAGAGTACAACAGAGACACGACTGCTTGCAGCAAGGCTAAGGTCGGTGCCAAAGCTCTCCTCTTCGTTTAGGATAGAGCAAGGACAACATATCGTGGTAACAGAGCGAAACAACCAGGAACCATATAAGTGACACAGGAGGGAGTATTTTGCTCCCAATAGCATTACCAAGCAGAGCAGATTATGAAAATGTAGTTCTAGGAGCAATCCTGCGTGCAAGCTCATTCAAGTCCCCGAAATTTCACCACTCGGCAACAACGCCAGCAGGAGCAACGAGTGAGATTTCTGCAAAGGGAGCCCATGGAGGACCACAGCTCCAGAGTTAATTGAGGCAAAGCTGCTTCGCATTTCTTGGACGTGAGTTTGAGTGGGAGGTGTTTGTTGCTGCCAATACATTTCTCCCGATATTGCAGTTCTTCCACATGAGGTTGGACTGTCAAGCGTTGACAGTGCATCTGTTAAGACTGGCTCTAGAAACCAAATGTTCTTGAAAATAGAGAAACACGCTGTGCTTGCCTTTCAGCTTCCCAAAATTCCAGCTCCCAGTGCCACGAAGGAAAAAAAAAAAAAAAAAAAAAAAAAAAAAAAAAAAAAAAAAAAAAAAAAAAAAAGAAAGCCACGCAGAGCAATCCACGTGCACACAGACGTCTGAGAGTGGCCGCGTTCAAAGCGCTCCCCTCCGTGAAAGGTGAGGCACACTAAAGAAGAACAAGTTTCCCAAGCGCGATAAGGCTCAGCTAAAGGGCACCGCCTTGGGACTACAAGACAATAGGAGACTTCAGGGGAAGCTCCCAGGTTTTCCGAAGGACAAGGGCTCTTCCTCAAGTTTCAAATTCCTCTCTTTTGTTTCTACAACTGCATTTGTTCTCTGCCTCCAACTACAACTACTCAGGGCTTACAGCAAGCGTACCCATACTCACGGGCAGGGCAGAGAGTGGGATCACCAAGAGCTACAACCACTGGAAGAGATTGTTCCTGCAACCGGTGAAAACACATGTTCCTCCAAGGTCAGGAAATTTTTCCTTCAGCAGAAGAAAAAGAGAAAGGCCAGCACAGCCTCCTCCCTTGACTCCCTTTAATTAGTAACCATCTGGTTTTGCAAAGAGCTCTCAACCAATGTAGAGAATTTGGCAAGATTCCTCAGCTCCTGCTCTCCTAACTTCACTTATTAGAAATGTTTTAAGACCTGAGATGCCATAAGGAAATTAAAAGCAAAGGAGAAAGCACATAACTGAAACAGAAGGGCAAAAATGCAGGACAATCTAGTGGACAAGGCAAGACATTACCGAGCTCTCGGAGTAATCACTACCCTCCAGAAAACGGGAAGTAACATTCACCCCATATGACAGAGGCCAGCCAATACCTGCACTGATGAAGATAATCACCCCATTGGTTCGGTAGCTGAAGCGGAGCAAACACGCAATGGACCAGTACCCCTATGAGCAGCAGCTCCCTGTGGCTGCCCCTATAGAGGCACGAGTTTGCCCGAGGTCACAAGACAAGCAGCTCCGGTGAAGGTCAGTCCAGGGAAAGGAGCCCACACAGGTGCTACAAACAAACACTGCTGGCCCTGCGCTGGCGAGGAAAGCTCTCGCCAAACCAGCTACGCGGGAGGAACCCTAGCGCCTCGAGCACCGTATTTCAAACAAGTCCCTACAAATCCCCTGCCATTTTCTGGAAGTCAGGCTGTGAGACTCGGGGCCCTAGCCAAATTCCAGCTCAGGTATTACTTTCTATCTTCCTCAAAGTCCCTCCTCCACTTGGATTTTTTCTTCTTCACTGCGCAACTGCTCCATGTGTCAGCAGTTACAGTGTTCCACTCCACTACAGTGCCCATCCACGAGGGATAGACAAGGACAGTCTTACAAATCAAGTGTGTCGCACTCTTTGCATGGAAGCTGTAGCACTCTTACTCGGTTTTTGCATTGATCTGCTCAAGTTTTCTCATGCTTCGGCCTCCTCCCAGAGGGTATAGAAATGCTGCTAATCCAAGTGAGATCGTAGTGCTGGTCCAACAGGGATTACTATCAGCCTGTCCCCACCTTTTCTCCTCGAGTCGCAGCAGTCCTTTAAGCCCTCAAATAGAAGAGGCCGGTTTTCTGTTGGCACCGAGAAACGCGCAGGTGCCAGGTCGTGCAGCTCACGGACAGAGCGGGGAGCCCGGCATGACAAGCATGACAAAATGTGTCTCCCCTCCAGCCGCCCCTCACCGAGACCATTCCAGGAGCTCTAACAACAAGAGGTCACCTACCCTGACAGCAGGGAGAGGGACATCTGATCCCCCTTCCCGAGGCGACCCCTCCCTTCTCGTCCCCAGTCACTCACTGCTCAGAGAGCCGCACGTCCTGGTGCTGTGCCAGGGATGGGAGTGAAGGCGCTGCTAACAGGTTGGCACAACGCATTGCCAGCACTGGATGCTGCCGGCACGCTTTGGCCACAGCCGAGGGAATGAGAATCTAAGGAGGCACAGAAAAACTACGAAAATCGAGGGGACCGTTTCAGAATCTCTTCTCAGAATGTAGCCAGTGGCCCCTTCCCTGCTAAAGATGACCCACTGCCAAACAGCGCTTACACAAGGTGCTGCAAGCACTTCTAGGAAGCTTAGTGTTCGAATCCAGCTGATTCGCAGACCTATGTGATAAAGACAGTGGAAAACTTTCTACCGAACCTCCAGGTGCTGACAGATGCAGCCGTGAGAAAAGCCATCACCTTAGCAAAGCAGCCAGGGTCCCTGTCTCTGGAGAAGGCAAAAAAAGAGAAATGCTTCAGAACACAGCCAAGTGAGAGCAGGCAAGAAGCTGTTTATTCAAGCACGGAGCCTGCTTGCACTCACACTGTCAGGAAGGCAGGTGGACAAGCAGGCTCAGACAGTCTGTCTAACGGGAAGCCAAAGCGGTGGGTGCCCCACTCTTCTACCGACTCCGCTAATCTCAACCCGATGCAATCGGTCAATACAGGGGCACTGAGTTTTGCGTAACGTCGCTCTTAGATTTACACGGCCTCGAAATCAGGATCGGCTCTCGGACTGATGGTTTTATGCAGCCTACCAACACTCAGAGGTGAGCAGTTGCATTTGTCCAGGTACAGGGTCCAGGAAATGAGCTCTTCATCAGTTGCTCCTTTGCATCTCAGACTCCATAAAGAATAAATCTCAAGCCCTCCTGGCTGTAACGCAATACAAATGGAACATCACCTTACGCAATGCTTGCCTTGGTCTGCTGGCAGACAGAAAATAGTGAGCTGCCCACCAACGGCTTTGTTCAGAAAATCCTACAAGAGGCCGCAAAACTGTAGAGATTTGCATAATCTCTTCGGAAGAGCATTTTGTAGTGCCATCTTACGTGGCAGACACTGGTTTTCCACTGGGACTCAGCCTAAAGACACGCCGATCCCTGTGCAAAGGCTGGGGGCACACGTCCGGCCCGTGCTTGGGCCATCTCTAAAAGCAGACAGCAGGAAGAATTTAGCTTTTAAGAGCTAGTGATACTTCACAGAGCCTGTATAACCCAGGGTCTTAGGCCAGAGGAGCAGCATAGAGGCAATACTCAAGGTGATCACAGCATGAAAAAAAGGTACGAGTGAAGTCCTATGAGTTTAGCGTGGAGTCCACTGCACAAGGACTGCCCTAGTCAAAGACATGCCTCAGCACGCTACGCATAACGCGGCCACAAAGAAGATCCAGAAATCCTCGGCAGGACTGCAAGCGTGAGCAGCAGGAGCGCCACGAGCACAGGGCGCGTCTCTGCTGCCTGCTTAAACCTATCCTTCTCCTCCTCCTAAAACGATGCGAGAAAGCCAAGTAATTCCCGAGCAACAGACTGTCGATTGCGGCGGGAAGGAGGCAGTGTCCCTTTAAATGCCACTGAAGTGCTGTCAATGGATCTGCCATGGTAGGAGAGTTAATCCCCCCTGGCCCCCCCAGCCCCTCTCAGCCACTGTGATGGGATAATTAGATGCGAGGGCTCAGCACAGATGATGCTCCAGTCGCTTAGCAACTAATGGTTTCCATGGCAATGGCAAAGCACAGCCTTCGGAGCAGTAAGTGAGCAGTGCAGCAGGGCAGGGAGCGCTGCCTTAAACTCCTGCGCTGATCCTCTCCTCTGGAATCACTCAGAGGCCGGAGGTATTAGGGGAATGCGAAGGGGGTGCCTTAAAGACACAATACCCCTGTTTCAAGTAGCAGTAGAAAGAAAAGGTCTTTTCTGCAGACGGAACTTTCAGCCAAGTGGCCCTCATGATCTCAGGGACTCTTGATGAGCGAGAAGAGCTAGGCTGCATCACACTGAATTCCGTGCTGCGTGAAGGCTTGTGCCCTGATCTGTGGGCCACGCTGCTCTAAGAAGGCGAATGTGATCCTAGCATCAGTCCTCGCTTCGGGGAAGGAGAGGCGAACACGCACGTTAACGTGTTGAGATTTGGGGCGCTGCCCAGCGCGGAGCCGGTAACCACGCATCCAGCATGGAGCAGAACCAACAGACAGGAGGAGATTTCCCCCTGGCTCCGCAGCTCTGCAACACGCAGGGGAGTGTCACGGGCTGTGAGACGTGGTCTGTCTCGCCAGAAAAAAATGGGCCAGACTTATTAACCTTAGCCCAAAGTCTGTCACATGTTATTTCTCTCAATACAACCAGTTCCTACGGCTTTGTTCTTGTTGCTCTCTGCACTAAGCATCCCAGTGTTTCCAAGCACTGCAGCTACGGCTGGTATCTCTTGAAAAAACATTGCACACACTGGCAGTGCAGCTGCACTGCTGCAGACGGTGAGCGTGGCATCTCGAAAGCCGAGCAGAGACAAGCCGTCTGCACTTCGATAAGAGATCTCCGAGACGTGGCGCAAGGGGGGCTGCAGATTCGAGCAGTAGGTGGTCCTCCCTGCGCTCACGCCCCACTGTGGTGCAGTGAGCACCACACGACAGCAGCAAACATCTTACAGCACGGGGTCAGACCCCGACATCAGCATCATCCTGGGCAGCAAACGCGCTCACCCGACGCAGGGGATCTGCACCACTGTCTGCTTGCGAGTGACACTGCAGCGCGTAAAGCTCTGCAAGCACCTCCAGCTCTGGCGCCCACAAGGCAGCATACAAACTTGCATCACTTGTAGAGGCCCTGCTGCCCTGCCCTCACCTCCACGCAGCCTTGCACTCGTGACAAGAAGGGCCCCTCACAGAGAGGGCCAACGTACTGCACATCTCGGGCATTTGCTGCAGCGTAGAGACACTGACGGCCCTTTTCCCACCTGAGACAAGACTGGCAGGATGTGCCCTACTGTTTAATATCTCTTCTTGGCAAAAAGGATGCAAAATGGAGGCCAACGTATCTACAGAACAGGCCCCTCCCAGAGCCGGTGGCTGAGCTAGGAGAAGCCAGGGCAGTCAGAGTGGCACTAGGCGCTGGAAACACCCCCTACGCACCCCCCGGTCTGCCAGGGTCTCCCCTTCTCACACGTTGTCCTTGACTCCGTTTCTCCGTGTATGACGACTGGCGCTTTGTCCTCGTCACAGACCGGGGGGATTCCGGCTGTTGGCTCCCCCGAGCCTCAGCAGGAGCCCCACCTGCCATTCCCCTTCTGCACAAGCTCTGCTAACGCAAGGGCTCCCCGGGCAGCGCGATGCCCCGCGCGGCAGCCGCCTGCAGGCGCGGTGCCGGCGCCCTGGCCCGGGTACCCCCGGCTCCGGCCGCTTCCCGGCGCGGCGCAGCAGCCCCCACGGCCACAGCCGCAGTGCTCTGCAGCCCCCCGGCCTCCCCCCGCTCCAGAGCTGCGGCTTCCCCGCGGGAGAAGAGGCCCGGGACTAAGAGGTGAGCGTATCTGCCAACTCAGGCACTCGGGCATCCTCCCGAGCGTCAGGCTGGCTGTGAGCTCATCTCCCTGTGACTGAGGTCTCCCCCCGCAAACCGCTGCCCTCCAGTCCGCGTGCCTCTGATCCACCCTCATCGGAGGGCAGCACTTTAGGAAGATATCAGAGAACATTTACAGGAAAAAAAAGTTGCAGAGCATTTCAAACTCTCTTCCCTATTGCTTTCAAGAGAGGAAATCAAAGGAAAATGGCGTGCTTTGTTCCATGGGGGGGCAGCGCTAAAGGTGAGCGGCAAACCCAGCAGAACCACTCGTTTGAATCATCTGCCAACTCACTTTTGAAGTGGTTTGAAAAATCTCAGAGGAGGGGCAAAGATCTGAGTTCAGCTCTTTTGCCACAACTTCACAGCATTTAAGGATGTGGGGGGTAAAAGTTTGCCCTTCCCCCTCCAGAGAAATAGTTTCTCTGTTCAGAGAGAGCCCGAAGTCAGGACACGCAGGGAGCAGAACAGATTTCAGGCAGCAGAGCGCTGCAGCGGAGCGGCAGCTGCGCGAAGTTCGGGCGCACTCAAGGTCTGCCGCTCTCCCGTCTGCTTGCACGGAGCCTCTCTGCGCCCGAGCGCTGCTGCTCCCTACCGAGACACTCCTGCGGGACGCGAGGGCAGTCCTCGCGTTGCACGGGCAGGCTACCGGCACCTTCACTTCCACATGGGATCCTTACTCTCGTAGCTGCCTTGGGCAGAAATAAGTGCTGGGCTTTAATCCCATCGCCAGGAGAGACGTGACGTTTTCACAAATCCTTCGACCTTCATTTGCTGAGCATGGCTAATAATCATCAAGTGTCCAACTATTTCTGCTGTGCCCTAAGATTACAAGGACGCTACAAATAAGTTCAGGCAGGAGCTGCATCTACCTTCATTACATACACGGAGACACACAGACATCGACAGGGGTAGCCAGGAACAGACACGGTCTCAGGTCCGTGAGCCAAGGACCGCTAAGCAGTGTCAACACAGCATGAGTGCCCCTGTGCGAAGACAAGGCAGGCAGCTGCAGTACACTCGGCATTCGGAAGACAGGGGAAAAGTGTGTGGAAATTAGTCTCTGTTCTAGCACAGAAACCATTCTGTGGGACACAATACACATTTAAGCGGCATTATCTGTATCCACAGGCCCCAAGGGCCTGCTGTGTTTGCTTCTATACTAGCACCAGCACGCAGGCAAGGCAGTGCCTCACGGAACACCAGGACGAGAAAAGATACAGTCACACCACCACACACATCCTGAGCCTTCACGGGCCACGCAACACAAGAGCCATTCTGCACAGGCTGGATGATGAGGGGATTTATAGCAGCATCAGCGCTCTGCAGCTCAAACCGAAGCATCACCGGCCCTCCCAAAGCTCAGCTAGGCCAACAAGCCCGCAGGGGAGTTGAGTGAAAATGAGGAATCCGGGTTCTTCCCAACGTAACATCTCATAGCATAAGTGTGCTGGCTCCCCAAAGCTCCCGGGCCGCCTTGAACCCCTCAGGGCTATCGAGGCTGCTCGAGCATGCAAATACCCAGCAGACGACACCCTCCTGCAAGATGCAGTCCTGCCACGTGGGCGGCGTGCCGGTGCCTTCGCCATTTATCCCTGCAACCAAAGCAGCATTCCCCCAAGATATATATATATTTTTAATATATATAAAGTTGGAGCATCTCTGCCCCTGAACACTGATTCAAATTTCAGATACCTAGCACACTACTAATGGCAGCCCTGATCATCAAACACTGCTTCTCTATGTCTTCCATGATCGCCACACAGCACCTGAAGAATTAACCAGCGACCCAGAGCTCACGCTCGAATGGCAGCACCGCGTCGGCAGCAAAGTTATAAAGCTGCTCTATGTTTGAAGGAGAGTGAGTGAGCCTGCGCACACCCTTCAGAAGCAGGAACAGCTCTAGTTTCCCTGCCTTTCCAAGGCAACGTCACACAGCCTGTTTGTGTGCATGCATGCGCTCAGGAAATCTGCAATTTCCAAAAGCCTCCCTGGAGTTCTTGGAGTTACAGAAGTGTAGCAGGAGCTAGGCAGACTGGTTTCCATCGCAGCACTTGGTGTCTGTGCAGATAGGACTGACCTGAGAAGAGCTGGCTTTGAGGAGTCCAGGTGTCCTGAGCCGCTACACCTCCAGCTCGTTTCTTACAGTAGTCTCAGCTGTCTTTGCGATGCAGGTGCTGGCTACTGGGGCCTTCTGCCCCTTCTCCGGAGGGACCAAGTCAGCAGGCTCTCTTCTGCTCCGGAGACGTGCTAGAGAGCAACCAGAAAAGCCAAGGTGATTTTAGGAGGGAAGCACGAGATTCTAGTCAAACTATAGAGGACAAGGACTCAGCACTCCTAGAGCTCACTTAGCACGGATTCACGGTACTGATTTGATCAAGATCCTTCCCACCCTGGAAAAGCACAGCTCATAAGATTCTCAGGGACTGTAAACTTTGACCCAAAGTACCTTGCATACAAAAATGACAGCATTCAGAACCTCAAATGCCCTAAAAGCAAAATAAGGCCTATTAGCCTTTTCTTAGACTTAAGGGAAAGGTCTGTGGTTGTAACTGTTTGTATGTAAAACATTCTTAGGCTCTACGCTGGAAATCTAAGAGTTCTGTTCCTGGTCCTGCTAGTTTCTTTGCATAGACTGGGCCATAGCTTTCATTTTTATGCTTTCCTCACTCCATTTATGCTGCAGAAGTCTTTTAAATGTCTATCACTAAGAAGTAATCCTTATCGCTAAGGAGAATGTTTTCCATCCCGACAGCAGACATTGGAAGCTTTAACAAGCTCTTTTCACTTTGTTTTTTTTTTGGTTAGGTCCCAGCACAGCTACTTGGCGCTTCTTGGGGCGGAGAGCTCCGCACCTCCTCCTCCCCAGCCTTACTTACCGGTTGGGCAGACAAGCCATCCTTCCCCGCGGGCACTGAAACTTGGTGCGGAGGAGAGAAGAGGAGCTCTAAGCAGCCACCAGTGACTCCACTCGCTGCCTTTACTCCTCTGCACGGGCTTTCGGTTGCCTGCCCCCACCCAGCCCAGGCAGAACTGGTTCTGGAGCAGCTTCAGGTGAATTCATCACCTCACCTGCGATACAGGAGGCATCAGCTCTCCCAACCACCCTCTTTTCGCAGCTCTGCTAGCTGCGAGCGGGGATGACTCGTGGAAGCAGCGAACAGGGCGGCCTACGGTGCTTCCACAGACAAGCCTCCCCTTTGATACTGTACTAGGCTATAGGGATAGGTGAGGCATTAATTGAAGGTGCACACAGATGATTACAAGCTTAATTAATTGCTAGGTCTCAGGTGACACATGATAATTTGTGCTTCACAAGAGCTCAGCTGCAAACAGAGGGGGTAAACCAAGGTGGTGGCACTCAGAGCAGGTCCAGTGATTTGCAGTAAGTTGTTTCATAGTAGTTGAATAGTTCGCTACGCATCCCAAGGCAAGTACGAGACTCGAGCTGCAGGCCAGGGAGCAGGATTGTGATCCGGGCCCTTGCAAGCCTCATGCAGAGCACGGCCGCAGCCCCGCCGCGCTCGGCTTCGCAGAGCCGAGCCGCGCACCGAGGAGCGCGGAGGACGCCGGGCCGCAGCCGTCAGAGCTGCGGAACGCGCTCCAGCACGAGGCTCCCACCGCGGCCGCCCGGGGCCGCTC
>VZSV01000357.1:73844-84888 GCA_013398735.1 Nothocercus julius
GGGCAGACTGCGCCTCCCACGTCGGCCGTCTCTGCGCAGCAGCAGCCCCCGCGACGCGGCCGCAACCACCACCCCCAGCAGCCCGAGGGCGCGCGCCGCAGCCCGCGCTCCGCCCCCGCCAGCCCCCATCAGCAGAGCTGCTGCCCCGTTTCCCTGCACACAAAGCAGAGCCTGTGTAAGAGACCGCCTGGAGGGTAGTTTTTATTTTTGGTGGAGGCTCATAGAGAACAACACCAGATGCATGTTCACAAGCAACTGTGACAGTCTGTCATGACTCCGCTCGTGCACTTTAGCAGCATGAACAGGCCCAAAGAACCAGGAGACCGCAGCAGGGACGTGACATTGCACAAAGAAGCCAGTCTGAGGTCGCGAGATGCTGCAGGGGGGTAAGAATTGTATTCAACACGCCCATTTTCCCTTGTTTTTAACCTAAGAGTGTGCCGCCTCTATGGTCCATTAGTGGTTGCTGTTCCAACTAGAGAAAGATGCACCAAAGTGTTTCTTCTTCCAACCTCCTTACCATTCAACTTTGCCATTTTTGAGCTTTTATGTTACAATAAACAATAAACTGAATCACTTGGTTAAAACTCAATTCACCCTTCTCCGACTCTGCTACAGAGCACAGACAGAGATGGCTTTAGCGACAGCTCATGGAAAAGACACATGCTTTTCTCAATGCCCAGAGCACCAGCCTCCCTGAACCCTAAGGGGCGTGCACTTCCCATGAGCTGAACCCACACCGGTTCTTTAGGCTAGGGCTTCACACACCAGACACCACCAGCTTAGCAACACCTTCCCGGAGTATTGCCCTTGACCTTCACCAGACGAGCTGTCCACAGAGCCTATGATCAAAGTTACCTCCTAAAGCTTACAGCAGTTCTTTCGCTGTTTTCCTCTAAAGAAAAGTCACTTCGGTGACTTCAGTAAGACTGTACTGAAACAGAGACAATTGGTGGTGAGCACACTGTCACCTTTAAACACATAAGAACAGAGAAATAGAAAACAATTCACTAAGTTAGTAGCGGCAAAATCCCTGGGGAAAAAAAAAAAAAATGTACATCTCTTGCATTTTGTTGTCAGACTGTTGTGTGCCTTTTACATCATAACTAGCCAGGTCCGTTATAAAAAAAACAGGAAAGTAACCCTCAAATAAATAGATGTTGACACTAATGGGATTTCAGGGGTGTTATAACTCATCATTTTTCCTGCTTTCTCCTCCAGCTCCTGCTTTCTTCTCCTTTTGGGACCCTGCGTAACGAAAGGAACCGAGTTAAACACCATAATAATTTGACAGCACACAAAGCAGTCTTAAATGCCACTGATACTCATCAGGAATTCACCAACTACTAAGCAGGCAGGAGTTTCTGCCACATTAAGTGCCCGCTACATCTGAAGGGCTGAAAACACATGTGGACAGCCTGCACTCTTAGCTACCAACCACCAGGCTGTTCGCCAAATATGCACCCACCTGAGTCTGATCGAGGCTCCTCACCTACTTCTTCAGCAGTAGGAGGTTCCTTGGCTGGACTGATATCCTCAGGTTTATCTACTTTGAAGACAAAAAGAACACAAATATTCAGGAGAGGAGGTGCAGAGCACGTGCCTAACAGCGAGGCCTGTGCAGAAGCCAACTAAGGAGCCTCAGCAGGACAGCACTCGCTCAGTTCCCAGTGCTTCTCTGCGGGCACTCGGAGGAACAGCACAGAGCTGCTCCCACTTGCTTGCTGCCAGGCTTTACGTCCCTAGAAGCCCTGGGCAGTCTCCCGATTGTGCAGGCAAGGCCCCGTTAGAGGTAGCTAGTACGGCAGCGCTCAGCCCTCTCCTCCTTACCTTCGTGTTGCCCCTCCGTGGGAGGGATAGTGTCCTCACTCTCGGACGCTGTAGTATTCTTGCCTGAATCAGCTTTTGTGGTATTCTTCTCCTTTCTGGGCTTGGGTTTTGCAAACTTGGCCTTATTCAGAAGGTATTGCACTTCCCTGTCCAGCGCTGCGATCTTGAGCTCTATATCCTTGGACAGCAGGACAGGTTTCTCAGCGGGAGAGAGCTTGTTCTGTTCAGCCAGAGTCTCATTTTTCCACACCTGGAGGGAGAAAGAGCAGGTGCCAATCTTGGTACATACTGGTTTTGCACACCGCAGCGCAGTTTGTCAACATCCCTCGTCCTAGGCCTCCTAATGTTCTCAGAGAAACACTGCTTCCCGCTGCACTTTTTCCCGTTTCTTAGATACAGGAATAGATACAGCATTGCTGTCCCCGCGCACCGCCAGGATCGTTATCTCCTCAGAGCAGTCTGCGGTCAAGCTGGGCATTAGAGAATACCGACCCACAAAGGGCGCAGAAACGAGACGTGCGTGCCCCGTTCCCTGACCTTGAATGGAAGTGCACCCAGTGCCTGGGACAGGAAGCCCAACTCCAACAGCCCCACCCCAGCAACCATTCAGATCTGCATTACCGTTGTTTCATTGATTGTTTTCTCCAGGGTACTCAGTTCCACTTCTGTGAATATTTGGTCAGACTCTGGAATCATTCGGGCTCCCCTCAAAGATACAAAAAAAAAGTTTTTTTGGGGTAACCAAACAGATCACAAATGGAGAACAATTCTGATTTTTACTGCAAATAAATAAATAAAAAAAAAACCTCTCTGCACATCAATTGCTGCCTTTTACACTTGCACCTCTTACATCTGCAGGAAACAAAGATGAAGAGACCTAAACCTAGCTCTGGATTCTATGAGCGGGATAGAGAGCAAGCCAGTGTAGCGATCACAAGGGCAGGACACGAGGGAGGATTAAACAACAACCAAACAGCAACAACGAAGAAAGAAAAAAAAAAAAAAAAAAAAAAAAAAAAAAAAAAAAAAAAAAAACAGGTTAAGAGGGATAGATCTGCCTGGAAAGAACATGCAGAGCATTGGACCCTTCCTCTTCTTCCAGCTTAAACACGCTTTCCTCGATGCTTGCTGTAGCACCAAGCACGAAGACACAGTTGTGGCCTCCTTGCCGTTAGAGCACTAGCACCTACTGAGCACCCTGCACAGGAATTGGGGCGCCCAGGTTTTGCTGCCACCTCTTAGGTCATCAGCCACACAACTCTTCTTTCTAACAACTTGCTCTCACTTGAGGAAGATGCTCGAGTGGTTGAGCAGACTGTCCAGAGCAGCCAGGCGTTCGGGCCACTTTCTCCTTTCCTCTACACGGAAAAAGAGGTTCCTAAAAAGCTTTTTCAGCTCTGAAAGCTTCTCTTTCAGCTCCTGCAAACGAGGGAGAGGAGAAAAAACGATCATTAGATTACCCAGTGTCAAAGCTCTTCTCCCGTGGTAATGCAGTAAGCCCCCAAGGCCAACGCTGCAAGTTTTGCAGTTCTCTACCAAACATACTATTTCCAAATAGTAAAGCAAGAGACACATGACTAAAAGCTTTATGGAGATGAATGAGCTTCTGCCAAAGCTATTCAGGCCCACGCGTGTGAACGTCCCTGGAAGAAGGAGGTCCGATTATATTTGGCGCATAATGCATTGCGGAGGCAAGGAGTTTTCAAAATCCAGATAATAAAGGAATGAGAATGGATCTCTACTCTGCCACGCTACATAGAGATGTTTATATCAATTAGAGCAGACTGATCTTGACTACACACAACAGTACCTTAGTTGCAGCTGCATAACCCTCCTCCTCCATCCAAGTGGAGGCTTCGCTAAGCTTTCTGGAGAGCTCTTCCCTCTGCTCCTCTGTCGAGACAAGCTGATATTCCTCTTGGTAAAGCTTATCCTGAAAAGAACAAAGCAACCTCCTTTCAAATACCACTGTCTGTGGAAGCACAACCAACCAGGTGCCCTGCCTGCAGCTCAGCAGCGGGGTGGACTCCTGGGGTGCTCTACAGTGACCAGGACATTCCGATTTAAATCGCTCACACACGCCCTTTCCAGACCTAAGTTCCTCCTCTTAGCATTAGGGATGATAAAGGATGGAAAAGCTGCCACAATCATCACTTCGCACACACTTCACTTCAGCCACCCTTTTCCCTGCCGCAGCCTTTGCGTATCAGTAATTTCTTTCCAGGCAGAGCACAAGGCCTCCAAAATTGACAGGCAACTGAACGCCAGGTGCGCAGGAAACCTCCAGTTTCATGTGTTGGCAACTCTACAGCGTCCATTCTACCAGGAGGAAATCTCCCTACTTCACACGGGCTGGGGTAAACGAATTTCCGTAGCAAAAGTAACTGCAAGACAAGCACCGGGCTCTTCAAAGCAGCCTTCCCCTACTCTAGCCTGAACACAATTCCCCCACATCCGCGTCTGCCGAAGCGCACAAGCCACTTCCACCTTCTTCACAGGACGTCTTATTTCTTTATATCCCTCTCTTACCTGGGTCTCAAAGATGAATGACTCCAAGCTGTTGGCCGATTTTTCTCTTTCCTGTTTCTCTAGATCCCTGATTGTCAAATCTTGGAGTCTAACACGTAAACAGAGCAGGAACCAAAGGTAATGTTACTATTTGCGTCGCATTCCTCTGGCTGTTTCCTGCTCGTCCACCCAGAGCTCTGGTAGGCCGAGTGTGATCTCAAGCTTCACTACTGCAAGCTCAGAATGCAGACACACGAACCCGGACAATTCAGAGCTGCCAGCATCAACCCTAGAGACATCTTCCCGTGGGTCACTTATCACTTATAGAGCTGCTAAGGGTAGCGACCTGATCTCAGAAAGCTGAGTACAGGCAGCAGGGAGCAAAGCAGCTCTGCTTCAGCAGCACAGTGTCACTTTGGCATAGGGAATATTTGGAAAGCATCGCCTCCTCTAGCCCCACAGCAACTCACTCCCTTGACCCAGCGCTTTACAGTTGCATGCCGACTTCAAACTTACTTTTTCACTGAGCTCTGGAGTTCATCCTCCAACAGATCAAGCACATCATTTACATCTAGTTCCATGGTGATCTCATGCACAAGCTTCTGCTTCTTGGGTGCTTTCATCTTCTTCTCTTCCTCTGTTTTGGTTGCTGTGCTTTCACCAGAACTTTTGGACGGTTCTTCTTCTTTCACAGTTTCTCTGTTCTCTTTAGGATCCTGTGACAGACAAAATACGTTCTCAGACCAGGAAACAGATTTGCAACACCTGCTAAAGAGTCTGGCAAACGCTTCTCATGCAACTGAACTCAAAGGACCTTTTACTCAAGAACACACAGGTCATTAAAAACAAAAAGCTCAGCCGAGTCTGCAGGACAAGGCTGGAGGCTTGCAGGCAGACACCTCCATAGGAAAAGCATGGGAATCTGCATGCGGACAGGGTTCTTGCCAACCCTATTCTCAACAAAGAATGGAGGACAGAGAGGCTTGCGGAGAAAAGAGATTTGCTTGTTGCAGCTGAAACCAACCCAGGCAATTCCTTCCAAGACGGGGCAATGGCAGGAAGAAGCCTTCCTCAACATCAAACACCAAGCACCAGAAGGTAACGGGAGGGTTATTCTTCCAAACATACCCTTCAAGTAGCAAAGCCACAGCTGCACTTCTGCAGTCTGCTGCTTACCTGAGGCTCCGATTTCTCTCCTTCGTCCTTTTGCTGTGACTCTGTTTCTGGAGGAGCAGCCTCTGGTTTGCCTTGACCTGGAGGTGGCGACTGCTGTTTCTCCTCTCCCTGCTCCGCACCAGCATCTTCTGCACTGCTCTTCTGCTCCTGTTTCCCCCCCTGCTCCTCTCTAGCGCTGTCTGCTAGGCTCTCTTCTTCTTCCTGGTCACCATAGGGAAGTAAAAGGGGAAGGAAAATACTTGCTTGTACACGGGAATTCCATGCAAGTGCTTCACCAAACAGGTAATCTGCACAAAGCTCTGCTTCACCAGAAACAAGTCCAGCCCATAATGCCAGTGCACCCTTCCCTGGATTTGCACATAAAAGGCCACAAGTTTCTCTAAACACACACCACACGAAGCTCAGAGGACTATGGGCTTTTGTGAAAAATGCATGTTCAAAATTCTGACAACTTGCCAGAAGTCAGGAATTCTGCTCATGGGAACCACTGCCTCCTTAGCACCCAAAGCACGAGCCAGGCATTCCTGGCCAAATCACCAGGGTGAGCACCCCGGGGCTCACCTGCACCGGGTCTGTCAGGTTCTCACCGGTCTCTGGTGTGGGGCCGCCCCCACCAAACAGGCTAGAGATGGTGTTTCCAAGCTCTGTTAGAGAGAAAAAAAAATGCCGACCATCCTCAAAGCAGCCTGGGCAAACGGAGAACGGAGACCAGCTTCAGCTCCCCGTTCTTCCCATCACGACCGCAGGAACTACCAAGGAGCTTTGTGATCAGTTAGCTACACGTACTGCAGAAATTCACCCTTCCCTTGGCTTCACCTTGTGTTTTTTGTGTACACACACGCACACATAGAGTGGGACCTCTATCTCTGCAAGAACATGACCTGGAGCTTATTACTTCAAGTAAAAAACGTCAAGCTTCAGCCTATGATTGCATTAGTCACCCCTGCATCTCTCTCCTTTATCTCCATATTACGCGGATTTCCTCCTCCCTTTCTACAGGGAAATCTTGGCTCTCTCTTCTGAGCCTGGACAATGCAAAGCACAGATCAGCAGCATCACAACCCAGAGAGCCAGAGGGGAGAGTGCTGCAGGGCTATGGGTGCAGGACTTTCCTTCAGGACAGTCCTCCTGCAACGAGCAGCTGTAGCTGAACAAGGAGAAACAGCTCTTATTTTTCAAGTCGCAATGCATGCCATAGTCACCTTAGGAGCGTATGACATCTCAGACAGAGCTCCCTGCAGCACCCAGCAGCCACTTGCAAAGGGCTTTTAGGTATTTTGGAGCTGTAAACATAATCAGAGGCTACAGTTAACTGCCCATTTCCCCACCTCCCATCCCCTCTCCCCCAAAACATGATTCTGACTCTCCTCAAAGAAACGGGATGCTGGCAGTTATCCCAGCCACAGGGGATAAAACATCCCTGTTTTTTTGTTTGTTTGTTTGTTTTTTAAAAAAAAAAAAAAAGCCACTTGGAATATCAACGTTTAGCGCTTACTTGTCAGTGTTGATTCCTCTTCCAGCTTGTCTTCCACCAAGGTCTCAAACACAGATTCCACCTTGGAGAGATAAGCAAGGAAATAAGGACCAGCAGGGACCACCAGTACTGTAGGTGATGACAGAACCCACGACAAGCATCACGACAGGATCTTACCCGGTCAAGACTCAGTACTCCACTCTCATCCATGTTGAAGTGAGCTTTGATTCCTTTGGACTCATAATCTGAGTGCTTCTTGAAACTGTCCCCAACTCCCTTAAGCCGCACAGTGGTCAGATTCAGAGATCCAAAGATCCTGGTGGTACAAAGACAAAAGCAGAAAGAGAGAAACTTTACAAAGACAACGACAGCAGAGCAGCTAACCACTTCTCACATTTGCGTGTGCAGTGCTGGACAAATGCATAAAGCAAATCCCCACCAATTCTGCAAAAGCACAAGCTGCGGAACAGATCTGCAAATGCGTAACAGCTACTGCCAGGGACACAGGCCTCCCTGCCCACGAGCAATTCTGGGCAGGCACGTGGCACTGTCACCGAACCGCCTGCTGAGATGCTTGCACCAACCCACCGCATGTCATCCTGGCTCAGGAAAGACAGATCTCCGTAGTTGACATAGAACTCAAAGTCGTCTGTATAGCGGTTGAAGGTGATGACTTTGCGCTGTGGATAGGGCGCCATGCGCTGGAATAAAATCCTCTTGTTGTGCTTCAAGCTCTTGGATTTATCCTCCTCCTCAACCTCCCGAGTGAACTCCACCTGCATCACACATGCAAAGTAAGAGTCAGACGAGTACGAACCTCTTCCCCCACGGTTTCCTGTGTCAGAGGGTTCTGCAGCACTGGACAGCTGTATCTCCTAAAGGGAGCTGAGGACAGACAAGTATTTCTCTACAGATACGTCTAAATGCCTACAGCCATCTCACGACTTGTTAGCTATAACACTTGTACTGTACTAAAGACTTTCCTCTGCAGAAAGATCTCGCTGGCTTCCTTAATATACAACTCTACTGTAATGTGTCCTGCCCACACAGCTCAGTTTACCCAATCCCTGCCACAGAGAAAGCAAGCAAAGGGTTACCTGGATAGGAAAGAGCGCCGCATCCCGAACAACAAAAGGCTTCACCTTAAAGGCTTTGCTTAAAGCGGCTGCCTGGTACACTGCACCCATAGCAGCAGCCTCATCCGCATTGATGTTCTTGCCCAGCTCTTCTCTACGAAGTGAAAAGAAAGAGACGTAAGCTTTGCAGCCGCTGACAAGAACCGTAATTCGTCAAGAGGAGACAGACTAGAAGGGGGCCTCACATACTCACTTGCCCACAGCTTTCAGCAAAACCTCCTGCACTTTGGGGACCCGTGTGGCACCGCCAACTAGAATCACCTGGTCAATTCCACCCTAGGGATTGGAAACAGTCACCTTGTCTTGAGAAAGCAATTTTGGAAAGCTAAGTTCAGGGCTTCCTTACGCTCCTTCCCCGGGCACCACACACCGATGTGGCGCTTTGAGAACAACCATGCTACATCTAGCAGTCCCAAAGCCAGGATGTGGCACCTGGAATCAAGCCTATCAAACAGGGCCGACACGGCTCCTGCTCAGCGTCGCCCGAAACACAGGACTTTACTCAGAAATAGTTGAGCAGACTGCAGTATATGTGAGAGCAGCCCAAAACCCAGGCAGCGCATAAAACAATCGGAAACACAGAATCTAAGACGTGACTCAGTGTCTTGCACTGCATACCAGAGTCAGTAAGCGCTCAGGTACACCCTGGCATCTTGAAACATGAACACTTAAGAATGCCATGAGCCTCTGCAAAGGGCTGCATCACATTGGGGTTCAGCTGTAGTCTGCATCAGGGCTTCTGAAGGCAGTGCTCAAGGCATGTGCCTGAGCAGCAGTACTTCTGTTTCCAGGCAGCTGGAGATAAAACTCCAAGACAGAAACCAGAACCAGCATCCAAGACAAAAAAGAGACAGTGTTAAAATACTCCATCACAAAAGCAGAAGTTCTATGACAGGAATCAAACCCTCACCCAACTCCTTTGTTGCCGGTGGTTAGCACAGAAAACCGTGTCAAACAGCAGTTTGCTACTGCAGCACTAACTTCTCTGCAGCGCCAACACTGCACTCTATTATGTAGCAGGCACGCGTACATCTCAGCAGTGTCAGATACAATAATCACCGATAACCATATCATGACGTGACAGCAGATCCATACGTGGAAACGTCAGGCTTCTTAATGCATTCCTAGACCTACCAGGTCCATCTCAGCACTGCTCAAGGCTTGCTGCACAGGTCCAGGAACTCGCTGGAACAAGTCAGAGCACAAATCCTCAAACTCTTGTCTTGAAACCTTGGCCTTGAAGTCAATGTCATCCAGTAGCCCCTCAATCTGTCAGGAAGAAAAAAGAGGCCACATGACTAACTCGTGGAGCATTCTCCAAGCGACACCTTTGCTCAACTTGCCCGGGGTACAGAAGGTTCCAGCTCTGTTAATGCACCGAGGACCTGACTGCCCTCCCCCAAACCCTGCTCTCGCTAAGGCGAGGAGAGGAACAGAAGACTCTAGATGTAACAGACAAGCTTCTCTCAGATCCCAAACAAGTTTGTTTACCACGTACAACATTACTAAGTCTCAGCCAGTCCCTTCACTAAAATCACTAATTGCACTATGCAGACAAAGGCTCTGCGATCCCGCTTCTACACCTCTCCGCACCCCACGCTCGCCCACCGAGAGCCTGGAAACCCTGCAGAAGACTGCCAGACCTGTGCCATGTGGTCCACATTTGCGCTCAGGACAGTCTTCAGACGGTTGGCCTCCTTCAGTAGCTTGGCCATGGCCCGGGGATTCTTGCGGACATCCTTTGAAGGATGTTGATCATTGAAGAGTTTTGCCAAATAATCCCGGAGCCGAAGCTCCATCTCTAGGCCTCCAAGAGTACGATCAAACCTGAGCAAAAAGAAACAAGTTGGTGAAGATAAACCTCATTTATTCTTTTACAAACATGCAAAGGAGAAAGCACTCCAAAGTAGCTGGAATGCCACCAGCTGTGAACGATTATCAAAGAACAGCTGTTCCAAAAGTAACAATGCATCAACAAAAAGAGAGAGTCACCAGGACAATAGCTGTAAGCAGGCAACTTCAAAATGTGTGCAAGAAAGTCCTGATTGCTAAACATGTCAAGCAGCTGAGAAGCCAAAGGATAACTGTCCCAGGGCCGTTTCTGAAGAAACAGGAGCATAAAGTTTTGGAGTTAAAAGTGCCAGAAAGACACGCAGAGCACCCTTCTCCTTAACTGGTAACATGAAACTGCACTTGCATTCAGATTCCACTATTGCAACCTGCGACATAATGGACTTCTGGTATATTACCTGAAAAAAAAGGCTATACTAAACAGGCTTAAGGCTATAGAGAGTCCTAAGTCTAAAAGAGACGAAGCACAGCGGCTAACCCTTCCCCCAGCCTCCTGTACCTTCTGCACAAGACAGTGATACCTGAATTATTAGTAACTTGAGCCTCTCAGCTCTAAATGCTTCCCACTGCATTGCCCAAATGACTGCATTTAAGTCTTGTTCAAAAGTCTGCATTTAAAAGAGACTGTGAAACAAGTGCTTCCTTTCCCGATCCCTGTGGGTTTTCTGAGACTCATGCTGAATTCTTACCCAATCCCGAGGATCTGCAATTGAGGTTGGGTTCCCGAGTCCTTAGTTTTCACCGTCTGGTAAGTAACAATAGTACAAGTGGTGCTTCCTGCTCCCATGTCATAAAACATGATGGTCTGAAAAGAGAAGTTAGGAGAGTAAAGCAGAAATTCCCGGATATCCCCCACAAATTAATTAATGATGTAAATTAATAATAAATAAAAAAAAGTATCTGCAGCTTTCCAAGATTGTTACAGATCAAGACTATCCGCTTGCTGAACTGGCTTTATGGTGTACGACAGAGCAGAGCAACAGGACTCAGGCTTTGGTCAAACTACAGGCATTCAGTGCCATACGTAATGCAAGCAGACAAGAAAGCCTTTTGCATCCATTCTACATAG
>VZSV01000357.1:127581-156751 GCA_013398735.1 Nothocercus julius
GCGGCTCGGGCTGCCCGCGCGCGGCCTGGCTTCTCCCGCCCCCGCTAGCAACTGTAACACAATCCTTATCTATAGTGTTAAGAGAATTAAAAGCCATGGACCGATACTGAACTAGGCTTCATTACACGGTGCATTACTATATTAGTTCCTATATATATCGTATTTATAGTTACAAAAGAAAAAAAGACCTTGCGAGTGTGTCGAGTGTGGACCAGTAGCGTGGTTTCGAATGGCATGATTGATTCTGCACAAAGACCGTCTCGCTGAAGAACCCGGTATTGCTTTGAAATGAAAGAAGGAACAGAACACAACGAGAAACAACAAGATACCCAGCCCTTTGCAGTGACCCGCTTTTTTCCTTTACAAAAACACCTGCTTTGTACAAATAAAAAGAAACGCCCTAAGGTTCCACTGGTAGCATTTCCAGACAGCATGATCCGTGTCAGTCCCTAGAGGAGATACATTCATGGCGCGGGCCGCGCGGCTCCTGCCCCCGCGCCGCTGTCAGTGCATCCCGTCGCATCGCGGGCGGCCGCCACGCGGCTCCCGCCTCGCCCGCCCGTGGCCTGCGCCCGCGTCGCCAAGTTTAAGGTCCAGCCAAACCTCCCACAAACAGTTACTGAAGTCACCAAGGCAGAACAAGAATAATTATAACAACGATAAAAAAAATAATAATAAAAAAAAAAGTGTCTCCCTCTCTCCGGGGAAAGGATCAGACTGCGTCCAGCCAGATATTTCCTATAACCGTCCTATGAAAATAAAAAAAATATTAAAAACCGATTCTTTTAAATTAGGATAACACCACTGTTTAAAAAGCCTCATCATAAGTGCTTTTCCCTATGAAGTGCTTCTCATAGAAAAATATACAAAATATATTTACATTTATAAAACCTTAAATACTAAACTGTAAACAGAACAGAGCAAAACCCAACGTCTCCATTTGCTAGGCTTGGGGCTTCTCGTCGCTCCTCTCCTGGGGGAGGCGGGCGGCAGGCCGCAGCGGGCAGAGGGGCGTTCCGGGCCTCCGCGGCGGGGCCTCTTCCCGTGCCTCCCAGGGAGGCCGCCCAGCTCGGCGCCGACGGGGGCTCCCAAGGAGGCCGCTCCCGCCGCGCGCTCGCGTGCGCTACGATGGCGCCATGGCCGCGCAGCTCCTGCGGAGCCGCCCTGCGCTCCCGTCCTCCCCGGCTCCCGCGCCTCTCCGCAGAGCTGCTCCTGCGCCACCGCTCCCCGCCAGGGACTTCCACGGAGCAGCTCCTCGGGCAAAGCAAAGGCAGCCTCTGACAACCAGAGCATGGAGGGACCTCCCTCCTCAAACGGGCGGCTGCTGCGGGAACGAGGCCGCTGCTCAAACTGCTTCGCAGCTCTGTGACGCGCTGCCACGAGCCCTTTCCCTGCTAAGAACCGCCAGGAATCCTGCGGCACTCGAGCGGGCGGTGCAGAGGGAAACGCTGCCTGCACTCTCCTCGGGCTACTTGCAGGCTGCTCTGCTTCCCCCTTGCCGCTGCGTTTCCGAGATGCCCACGGCTGAGCCCGGGGCAGAGCGCGCAGCGGGCCGCCCACGCCTCGCGCCAACGAGCTCCGGGCCGCCAGTAGTGTTTGGAGGTGCCCCAGGAAGCAGCGAGGCGCGTGGCTCCCACAGCAGCTGCCTGCAGGGACACGGGTCTCTGCCGAGGCTGAACCCCGCGCGGCCCAAACGTGCAGCAGCGTGACAGCGAGTGCTGCCCGCGTGGCCGAGGGAGCACAGGGCCGCGCTCAGCGAGCCCTGCCCTGCGCCCCTCCTCCTGCCCCGCTCCCGCTCGTCAGCCCCGTTCTGAGAAACGACTAGCGCTGTCAGGGCAGAAATGAGAACAGTGAGAACATAACGACCGCGAGGAGCTGCTGCGGTCGCCCGTGTCTTTCACAAGGGTAAGTGTGCGCATGCGAGACATGAAGATGTGGACTCTCACAGAGAAACACGGCCGCCAGTTCGGTCCCCGAGCCCAGCCAATCTCCACTGCTGCCTCCATTCGTCCCCTCCGCGGCACGGGGCGGGGGATTCCCTGTACGCTTTGGTTCGCCCCTGGCCCCTCGGGGCTCGCTCGCAGCTCGCCCCCGTTCTAGTTCAAAAACTTCCTGCACTTCTTGGCGCCGCAGTTGCAGGGCAGCTTGTTGCTGGCGTCTTCGATGGGGAACTTGTAGTCGTAGGTGAGCTCCTCCCCGCGGTAGATTTTGCGCATGGCGAAGATGACGATGTGTTTCTGGCCGTCGATGTTGATGACCCGCGAGTAGCAGTTGGGCTCGCACGAGTGATTGATGAAGCGGGCCGCGTTCCCGTGCATGGTGGCGTCCACCACTTCGGAGTCGTCAATGCGGAACATATAGCAACCGATTCCCTACATGCGGGCGACAGAAACGCAACCACGTGAGGACTTTCCGCACAGCAGCAAGAGCCCAGCCTGCAGCCCCAGCAGCCGTGTGCAGCTGCTGGGGCAGGGGGGCTTCACGCCGTCAGCGGGGGCTCAGCAGCCTCGGCTCCCGCTCCCCTTTGCCGTGAGGCCGCAAGCGCCCGGCCCGCCTGCACGCCACACATCCCCCTCTTTGGCCCAGAGCAGATCTTCACATGCAAAGGCTTCTCTGTGCCTGCAGACTCCAAAGATCACCTGCCCGTTTGGTACCCCTGAGGTGCAAAGTGCCGCTCTATTCAAGGACTCGACGGTTCCGCACACATTTTTGCCAGCACTTCCCAGATGTGCTCATCCCAAAGCGCCCTTAAGGACCAAGGTCTCTCCCTGCTGCATTTCCTTCTGCTTCCTCAGAGGACCAAATGGAGGAAGGGGTTTATTAGGCTTCTTCAGAGCTTCTAGAGAAGCCCACAACTCACCTTGCTGTCATAGTACTTCTCCCGTTTGTCAGTGAGGATGGAGCGAATGACATTGCCTGAATATTCAATCACCATCTCGCCCGCATCAATGTTCCTTTTGCAGAAAAGACCCCGGCCATGGATGGGAGACCTAGAAAAGCAGCAAGGGAAGAGAATACTTCAAACAGCACGAGTGAACCTTGGCAATTTAAGGTTACAAACTGCACCAAACACACGCAATTTTGCTACAGGGACCAGTGCAATTCCACTACACTTCCATCTCACAGGGCTAACACCAACAAGACTGGCTCTCCCTGGCCACCTCGGAGCAAACGCGCTCGCCACGGCCCAGCCGAGCCGGCAGGAACAAGCGCTTTGTGCTGAGAACCGGCACGCAGCACGCAGAGAGAGGGGAGAGTTGAGAAGCAGGAAAGGGAAGCTTCTTCAGCGCTCGGTGCAGCAGCGTGACCTCACGGAGGTCTCCCAGCTCGCGCCCCAGAGGCTGCGGTGCCAGAGTGGCAGCGGCAGCGCAGAGCTCTACCTGTAGACACCGACCGCCTCCTTGGAGGTCTTCTTCAAGTGCCGGAATCGCATGGGCATTGGCAGATCCATACTAGTGGCTCTCCTAGAAGCAAGAGATGCTAGTGAGCCATCGCCGTTACTCGAGAGCCTGGGACACCTAACAGCTGGGACATTTTCCAAGACACCAACGTGCAGGCACTGTGACCCTGAAGCCTTATGCCCATTGAGAACACGATCAAAATCCATTCAGGGTACTGATTTTTTTTTTTTTTTAAACTGTACAGCTGCTTCCATACCTTCTATCTGAGACCAAGTCCCACCTGCTAAACAGCTCCCCTTCCTAGACATTCAAGACCAATCGCTTCCCCCTTTTTCTCCCCAAATTCTGATTGTAACAACGTCTTACATGAAGAGCTAGGGATGCCTGGGCAATCAAAAGACAACTGGTGCGATGGCTCACTTTCAGCTGTCACCCACTGCCTTGCTACCGTGGGGTCTACCCTCTATTTTCTACTGCTTGGTATCTGTCTGGGATGCAGTAGACAGATGAAACTACAGAATGAGATTCTTAAGCCCCATGTAATTTCTGCCTTCTGAACTCTTAAAGCCTGCTGCATACCGGGCTGATTTCAGTTGTACCTCCTCCTCTTCCTCATCGTTGGGATTGTATTCGGGTGGCTGTCGGTGTTTAGAAGCTAAGAAGTTAAACATATCGAATGCAGATTTCCTGTAGTTCAAAAAAGATCACATTAAGTTTGTTTCATTGCCTGAAAATAACTGTTGCCACTACAGTTTGACACTCTTGTTGCTTTACAGCTTTTCCAGCTGTGTCCTCTCTCAAAGCCTCGTACGCGTCAGGACGATACACAATAATTGCTGAGAACTGTCAATAAAACCAGCAACCAGGAAAGCTCTGCGAAGGAAAAAGACACAGCACAACGCGCACATCCTGCAGATGCAATACCAGTGCTTTACACGGGAAAATTACCGGCCCGTATTTTTCACAAACAGGACGAGATCTCTAGGACCTTTTTCTTTATGCCTTGCCATCGACGGAATCAACTAAGTGGACTGCTAGAGCTAACAAAGATGACAGAGCTCACACTTGCCTCAGGTGGACTTCAGCCCTCGCAGAGCCGTGGGGATTCAGAGGAGGTTCATTGGCCTCCTCTGGCTTATGAAATCTGAACTTGTAGTTGTGGCAGTGCTTTGCTCCATAAAGTTGCTCAACCAGAAACACGACAGTGTCATGGATAATGCCCAGCATCCTCAGACCATTCACACCTGCAACAACAGACAGGTCACGGCGATAACACAGGGACACGTGACAACGCACACTGGGACCAGAAGGAGTTGGCAGCCTGTGAAAGAGCTCTCGTGCTCGCCCGCAACCTGCACGTCTTCTGGCTGCATTAGCTACTTAGCTCCACGTTAGAATTTCAAATCACTTCATCGGGAGGAATTCTCCTCCATACGTCAGGGAGCAACTAAATGGAAGCCCCAAGACTCTTGGTTGCCTACGTGCGTTTCCCAGCAGAACAGAAAGGCCTTTGGCGTTGGGCATTACCTGCAAAAGACAGCTGCTTCAGGCGGGCATTGGAACGGGCCTCCTGCACTTTATCGGTGAGTGACTTCCAGGCATCTGTAGTGACACAAACAGAGGACAGAGATGTACAAAGGAGCAGCCAGGCTTTGCATGCTGAGGATTCACAAAATAGCTGCCTTGCGCTAAGTTGCTTATTGCCCCGTATCCCTTCAGGCTTTAGAGAAGCAACCTGCAATCAGCAGACTATTAGGTACACGTGGAGCACAGTACTTTCCAACATAATAAGCTAATTAGAAAATATGAAGTCTCCATCCCTTTCAAGGCCTAGAAAGTAAAACTTTTGGATAAAACGTTTATATATATATATATATATTATATATACACACACGCGCGCGCACCCGCACACATACACCCACACCCACACACGTTTATGTCTGTGTGATCCAAAAGTATTCCTTTATTTCGTATGTGTGTGCCTGCATGCATACACATGCATACACACCTACATATGTAGACCTGTGTCTATAAATATGTACATATATAAATATATATGCACACACTAACATGTATATAAAATGCAACCTGTGCACTGTTAGGAACTAGAAATGTTCTAGAGCAGTATGTCAAGAGAATAAAAAGAAGTCTGTTCTGAAGTTGTATAAAAACAGGTCACAAATCCTCAGAAGTTGTAACTTGACTTACGGAAGGCACACCAAAACCAAGGGAAGCCAAAATGCAGGGTTCTCACCTTCAATACTTTCCGCACAAATCTGAAAGCCGTCATCACTCGAGATCTCAAAAACCAAACCTTTCTTTGGTTTCTTCTCACCAAGACACTCCTTCCTCTTTTGCTCTTGCTGAAGCCAAAACATAAGAGGGGAGCTGAAAGTACTCTCCTCTTCCTCGGGAGCCTTGGAGCCTAGAACAAGACAGAAGCCAGCATGAAGATCCTGGGTCGAACCAAGTTTCTCCATTGGTTGTTCCACTTGCCTTTCCACTGGTACATGACTGACTTTCTAAGAAGAAACTACCAAGCTCTAATTTTAATTTCACGACTGTTTGAGAATTCTACGCTGCTTCAGAAGAGCTGCCTCCACGCAGTGCTTCCTCATGGCGTAACAACATGGATCCACAGCCCCTGTAAAGCAGCGCTTCCGAGAGAGCCATCAACACTCACAATAGATATCATCACACACATTCACCAACATTCCCATCCCCACGGCAAGGAGAAACTTGTTAACATTAAAGCTCCAAAACAACACACCAGGTTAGTAAGAGATTAGCTTCTAACCTGCCACAATCACTAGAGGAGCAAAGTCTCCACAAGAATCACAACCCACAAATACCGCTTTGCAATAATGAAGAAGAGCAGGATACCCACTATTGACAAGTGAGAAGTAGCCGTGCTACCCTAATCGTACATAAGTGGCATTGGATTGCAAAGCAGTTGTACATACTTTCACATTGGAACTGAGATGCCTAACAAGTACCCTGGAACTCTCACATTCAGTTTCTGCAGTAAAATGTGCATTGTGTTGAGATTTCCACAAACTACAAATAGACACAACCCTGGATGCAGTTTCCATTAATAGTGAACAAAACATTCCTCCCTTCAAAACAAGAACAACAAAACAGATTATTAACTCTGAGATTGTCTCTGAGAGCACGAGAGAGGGGAAAAAAAAAAAAAAAAATCAGAGCTACGACGCACTCTTCTCTTTCCAGGCTGAGAGCCCCAAGACTCAGTGCTTTCTGGAGAGTGACATACCTGCATTTTCTTGCTCATTTGCCAAGCTTTGTGCTGATTGAGACTCTGGGAGGACAGCCATTTGCCTTTGGAGGGATAGAAAATGAAGACAAATATTTAGCAACTTGCCTCATTCCCAGTTTTCTGACTAAACCGGATGCAAGCAAGCATGTTTTTTCCCTTAATGATAAGAATGCCAAACAGACTTTGAAAGTTTCAAATTTAACTTCTCATACAGCTTTGCACACTTTTATTGTCCTAAGAGCTGTCTAGAGTGTGAGTTTGGAGAGTGGAAAATAACGGCATTGCATAGTTGCAGAGGGAACAACTTTGCACAGAATAGCATTTGAAGAGACCAATCTCAGCCTTAGCTTTCCCTGTCCCCACCATCACAGTAAAACCTGGATGTTACCTGTAAATATATGAGGCACGATTCTTAGTGAGGCCTTATTCACTAGGAGTGTTTGCAAATGAAAAGAATTGTACTCAACTGGCACTGATTTTTGATGCAACTATCAGGCAGCACTTTAATTTAGCTTAGCCTGCGACCTGCTCTTTGCACGCTCCTACTCAGTAATAAAACGTATGCTGACATATAGAGAGCCAAAACCAGGCGAATATTCTGTTTTGTTCCCAGCCTGCAAAAGCTTCCCCATATTGCTATTACACCTAACCGAAAAAAGGCTCGAGATGGCAACTAAACACGACTGCTCTTTCCACACCAAAAGCGTCCAGGATATTCTAAAGCAGCTGAGTAAGACTCATCCCGCTTGGCACATATTTCTTTGAGGTAAGGAGCTCCAGCAGGGGAGGTTGGCCAGTGCTTACCCTGCCGACTGGCCGCACTGCTGCTGGGGTGGCTGCTCAATGCCTGCTGCATCCTGCGTATCTGCCTTGCTAGGGGCAGTCCTAGAACAGAAAGAGATTTAGGAGCAGTCAAGGATCGTGGCGAGCAGTGTGTGGCATAAATGAGGATGGGAAGCAACAGGGCCACGGGGAGCTGCCACCAGCAAATCCGCAGTTCTGCAAGCTACGGAACTACTAACAAATGCTGCTAAGGCAGGAGAAACAGGATGATGCTTCCAGCATTAGATCTGATTCAGGACTTTGACCTTGCACCGAAAGGAGCAGCATGAAGCTGGCAAAAAGAAACATTTTGGAGCAACCGTAAGCAATGAGCCCAGGGGTCAAAAGACACACGGTGCTGTGCTGACAGCTACAGAAAACATTTACAGAGCAGGACAGCTAGGCATGGATCAGCAATACAAAAGAACTATTAAAAACGCTAAGCTAGCCAAAGAGTTTGGGAACAACTACTTAAAAAAAGGCACTTATCGCAAGACAGTAAGATGACAAACAGGGAATTCCAAAAATGATATGTAACCAAAAAATGGTTACCAAAAATATGTTATGTGCTACCAAAAAAGCAGTCAAACAACATTGCCTTTTTAGTACACGTGCTCATTTTGGACAGTGCTCTGCCACAGCCGGGATCAAAAGTCAGAGCTGCAGTACCTCTGGTGAAGCGCCCGCTCGCTAGCGGCCGATACCAGCCAACAGCTCCGCATGTTCGCAGAGCTGTCCTTTTTGCGCGCGAAACGTAGAGCAACAGCTCTTGCTCTCCCTACAGATCCATATTTCAAGGACTTGGGTCCAAAGCCATTTTAATCTCTGGCCTGCAAAATATTCCTTTCCTGCGAGGGATGAGCGCACTCCCTGCTGCTGCGGCTGCGAAAACTACCGCAAGATTTTCCGGTGTGCCTACCGAAGCTCATCAGGCACGAGCAGAGGCCAACCCTTCTCTTACCCTGCAGCCGAGAGCTGGGAGCTGGCAAGGGCCCCCCTGTCTGGTGCGTGTGCTTCGGCGGGAGCGCTCCACGCGTGTGAAGCCTTGTGCTTCTTCCCGTTCCCTTTGTCTCCGGGGGGCTGAACGCGCTTCGCTTTGGCCTTCAGCTTGGCGGGCCCCAGCGCGGGGCTGCTCGCAGACTGCTGGCCGGAGGACGGGGAGCCCGCGGGCGACGCGGAGCTGCCGTGCGGAGCAGAGGAGGAGCCCTTGCTCTGCTCCGCACCCGCCGTGCCGGCAACGTCGATGAGCTGCGGGAAGCTCGAGAGCTGCGTGGCCGAGGCGGCGCTGAGCTCCAGTGGCGAGGAAGCGACGCCAGCCTTGCTGCCCAAGAGCTGCGTCATGTGCTGCAGCTGGTAGGAGCCGTCCGGGTCGGCCGACGACTGTGCTACGGCCATGCCCATGGTCTGCGCTGAGGGCAGCACGCATATGCTCGAGGCAGCGGTCATTGCTGCCGTGGAGGGCGGCTGTGAGGTGCCCAGCTGCGGAAACATGCCCGAAGCTGGCGGTAAGGCCATGTGCTGCTCCTGCAGCCCGAGGCTTTGCTGGCTGGCTTTGATCAAGAGGTTGCTTATGGAGCCAAGGTCCCCCAGCAGGCCGGGGCTGGTCAACGTCACGGAGCTTTGCCCCAGCACGTGCCCGGGCACCGAGGCAGCGGGGGCGGCCGTGGCCTGCATGGACACCACGTTCAGCACGGAGGAGCCAGAGGCCAGTCCCGAAGCGGGGCCCGCGGGCAGGTGCCCCGCGTCGGGCCCGATGACGCCGGCAGACGTGCCGACCGCGGCCGCTGTGCCGCCCTGCGGGAGCAGAGACGTCTGCTCAAAATACATGACTCCGGACTTGGACCTTTTGATAATGTTGGGGACGGTGCGATGCGAGGTGGAATTTGCGAGGGTTCCCAACTCCAGGGGGTGGTTGGAAATCTGGGAAGGAGCGAAATTGATCAGAGTCATGTTGGAGACCATGTCGGGAGGAGCAATAGCGGCAGCGCTTCCGGAGGGAGCCAGCTTCTTATTCTTCCGCGACTGCAGGCGAGAGATGGGCCGCTTCTTGGCCAGCGCTGCGCTCGCGGGAGGCGCGGCGCTGCCCAGCTCTGCCCGCTGACTGCCTTCAGACACGAGCAGCTGCGGATCGCCAGGGGGCTGCACGCCGATAAGGAGCCCGGGCGAGGGGCTGCCGATACTCGGCGGGAAGCCGGGCTGCGAGGCCGCGGGGAAGGGATGCAGATGCTGGTGATGGGACATGGGCAAGAGCCCTTTGCTCGCGGGAGGGAACAGCGACGGAGACGAGGGCAAACTCGGATTCAAGCCTGCGGCCAGCGTTAGGCCGCTTCCCATGGGCCCCAGCACCGAGGCGCCGCTCTCCATGACGCCCTGCGCGGAGCTCACAGAAGGCGTCAGCTGTATTTTCTGAGTGACGCCATTGGGGAGCGTTTGCAGGACGTAGAGCGGCTGCATGTTCTGATTGACGACCAGGAGCTTCTCAGCGGCCGGCTTGAGGTGGGGTGGTGTCGTCTGCACTGCCGCGTTGGAAATCTGCGAGGGCCCGGGGCTCTCGCTGGAGCTGGCCACGTACTTCTGGCCCTGCAGGGGAACGCTCGGCGACACGGGCACCTGGAGAGCCGGCGTGCCGCTGCTCCGCGTCAAATCCTGGCCGCCGCCGTGCCCTTGCTCGACGGGGCCGCAGGCGGGGCTGCCTATGTGTTCGGCGTCGATGTGGCCTTGGATGAAGTGATCCGGAGTCATGTGGCCTTCGGGGCTAGGGTCCACGCCTGGACTGAGGAGAGCCGCGTCCCCGTCCCCGGAGGCGGACTTCTCTGTGACCGTAACTCTCTTCTCCGCGGGCTCCGTGGAAGGCAAGGCGAGCAGCGCCCTCTCTCCCGAAGAGGAGAGCGACGCCTCCGAAATGACGGCGAGCCTGCTGTGATTCTGGCTGGGCACGGTGGGGCTGCGCGTGGTCAGCACGGAGAGGTCCGAAGGCAGCTCCAAGGGCAACTCGAACTGCTCCTCGGCTGAGATGGAGGAGGAAACGCTGCTGTCCACCGGTTCTGCTGTGGGCAGCTGCTGCGAGAACACTTCAAACAGACCCATGTCCTTGCCGCGGTTGCTGTCGAGACCGAGGCCTTCGCCAAGCGTTAGAAGCTCCGACGACGATGACTCCGGACTCTCTCCCAAAGCCTGCATGGAGGGCGTGTTCTTGAGAACAAAGTCCATGATGTCCGAAGGGAGGATGTTGCCGCAGTCGTCGCTGTTGTTGTTGTCCGAGTCGGACTTCAGAAGCTCCGTGTTAAACGTGTCCAGCAAGTTCTTATCTGAGGGTGTGCTGGCGTGAGCCCTGCGGCCCGTGTCCAGGGAGCTCAGCTGAGCTTCCAGCGAGTCCGGGCCCTGCGCTTTGACCCTGCTCACAGGATGGCAGTTGTCGATCTTCGGGTCCGGCTTGTGGCCAGCGGTGCTCTTCGTGACCTGCACTTTCTCTCCCGATTCTTCCGTGCGATCGAGCTTCAAGTTTTCTGTCCCGTTTTCCTTGCCGCTCCTTTTACTGACTTGGTTGACTTTTCTGCTCGTGGTCGTGACGCTTGTATCGCTTTCAGTTCCATCATCGACGCCATCGAGCTGCGAGATTTTCGGCAGATCGCACTGCTCTTCTTCCCTGAATAAGCTGTGGGGTGCAAGCCTCTCCTCCGCGGTCGAGGCGACCACCGTCCTAGTGAAGTTGTAGTAGTATAAGTCATCCTCATCCGATGTACTCAAGTCATCCGCACCATCCACTTGCCCTTCGGCAGAGCGCTTCCCTCGCTTCTTCCCGGTGGAGTTGCTGTAGAAGGGGATGTCCTCCTCCCCGTAAGACCTCACGCCGTACAGAGGAGTCAGCCCAAAGAACATGTTCGACCTGGCCCGAGCGCTTCTCCGCGGGTACCTCCGCTTGTAGGAGCCCTCTTCTTGAGCTTTAGCTCCGTCCTGAAGCAGGAGGTTGTTCTCTTGAACGGGTAAACTCTCGTACGTGTTATTTTGGGCTTCCTGCGCTGCGGCTTCGCTCGGACTTCCCTGAACCGCGGGGCCACCGTCTGGGTTTTCCGAGGCTGAGGAGGGCTCCGGCAAAGGGGTCATTTCTGCCCCTGCAGACTGAGGCTCAGCATCACCTTCCTGCAGCGCGCTTCGAGACTGGCTCTCGTTCTCCATCTTGAGAGGCGTCAGAGTGACTTTAACGGTGCGTTTTCTAGGCGCTTGCGGCTCCTTCGAGGCCGCCTCTGCCTGCGCCCCAGAACCTTTGGCCGACCCTTGCGTCGGCGGGGACTTCTCAGCAGCTTTTTCAGCAGCAACGTTATTACATAACCTCTGACCACTTTGCTCAGCTGTGAGAGCCTGGCTGCCGAATTCAGGCTTCGAGTTCCCTTCATCGCTGCCTATTGCTTGACTTGGATCTGTAAGGGATTTCAAGGAATGTTTCTCTTTAAAATTAGCGTCTCTCATTAACTTCTTCCCCTTCTGCCGCCTGTCGCGGGAGGCGGAAAGGGCCTGCTCGCCCGCTGCAGGAGATCTGCTGTTGACACCTGCAGACTTTAGGCTCTTGGCTTCCATCTCCTCAACCAAAGCCGCTGCTTTCTCTAGTTGTGCAGGCTCCACATGCTGGTCTCTGTCCTTCCTTGAGCCTCTCTGGTGCAAAGACGGAAAGGGTATTGTTTCAGATTCTTGAAAGGTTCCTATTTTAACATTTAATTCTGCACTTGATGAACTGTGTGCTTGTGCGGACACTTTAGCATTTCCTCCTGAAGAAAAACCATGAGCTGAACCATCCGGGTCCTTAGAGGGCAGCATTTTTGTCTTCTCTCCCTTGGAAGGCGGTCCTTTGGCTGCCAGATCTGCACCACTAGCCTGTTTTGCTTCTGTGCACTGAGGTGCATCCAGCTGGTAAGTTTTACTTCCACCTGTAGCTGTTGCTTTCTGGGAGCTCACACTGTTGGAGCAGCTTTGACCTGGAGCACTCAGAGTGCCTGAATTCACTGATCCCGCAAAGCGCTCAGTGCTTTTCATGCTCAGTTCATGTTCTGCAGAGGATCCCACTCCTGAAACTGAAGACACGCTGTACTTGGAATAAGTGTTCCCAGCCCTTGGAGGTGAAATCATCCGCAGCTTGGACTGCTGCTGTGACAAAGAAGAGGTGCTATGTCTCCTAGAACCGATACTCTTAAGCCCAGAGGACAGTAAAGGGTCTCCGACTGTCACTATTTCATGAGTCACGGGGGTTGGACTCCCTGGGGAAAAATAAGGCAAGAAAGACTGTCAAGTGACCTGAATCATTCACAGTTTATATATGTGTGTATATATATATATATATACATACATACACACACACACACACACACACACATGTAATTCCTTCACAAACACAGGAAGTTACAAAAACCTTTGAGCCAAACAGTATTAACGTAAGAATGATACTTGAGTTACATATAAAAAGTCTGCTACTGCACATCACTGTTCACTGGGCAGAGGTGACAAGCTAGTATCTCAGTGTTCTATATTTCAACTTCAAGTGCGAATTTTCAAAAAGAAATTTGCAACGAAACGTGACTTCTATAGAAGGAATTACTGACTTAAAATACTGGACTTTTGATTCTCTCCAGGAAGACACAAACTTAAGAGAATGAAGTGCCAACTCTTGCCACATCGCTTCTGCATTACGGCTATAGCTGTGCCCGAGTCTTCCTCTCCTCATCCCAGGCACATTTCTGTTTCAATTGTCCTTTTCCTTACAGGGGCATTTCCCGCTATTGATTTCCCAAACTCTTCTTCCCTTAAATCTACTGCCATTTTCATTTTCATGGTTTTCTCTGCAAAGAGAAAACTAATCCTCACGTGGAAGAAGAAGCTTCAAAACAAAGCAAAAAAGGAAACATCTCAAAAGCCTAACAGAAATCCAAGTCAACAGCCCTTGCAATACCTGCAGAAGGCAAAGGCCTAGAGCCAGGAGACCTCTGTGCCGATGGATAACTTGGTGTCCTGATCCTAGGAGCTTTTGAGGCTACTGGATAGTAGCTGGAACTAGGCGTCTGAGAATGCATGGGACGGTCCGGTGACGGTGGGCTCACAATTTCGGGTGTATTTTTGCTGTCTTTGGAGAGAGTTTCTGCAACAGCATAAAAGAGAAACCACAGCATAAGCCATCATTGAATCTCACAGGCTATGACCTGCTAGAGTAGACCTTGATATGACATTTCGCTCGGGGAAATTAAGATCTCTGTTAACTAAACACAAACCCAAAGACTCTTGCTTCCTTGCAATCAGACAATGTCTGCTTTCTTCTTCCTGAAGAATATTTTCAAACATTTACAGGAAGAAGTATGATTACTGTAGGAGTTAGTTATAACAAGCTTTGTGGCAGGTTCTTTATTAATTGTACTTTGCCTTGGGACAACGACATCATCTTTGAGTTCTGTGAACACCTGTAACACTAATAATAACAAACAAGTCTCCCCTGCCCCTAAACCACCCCATGCTCTCTCTTTCTGCTGAGGATAAACACCACCAGAGACATACAAGGAACATACCTTTAGGAAGACCTTAAATCTTACCTGTCAGAGGGACAGGACTATGAGCAATCGTTCTGTTATCATCGTGTTCTACAGTGCTGTTGATATCAGGTTCTACGACAGGGGGTCGGCACTCCATGATCTTGCAGGTATACACGCAGCGTTTCCGGGCATCCGTTGTGCTCCAGTATACCCTTGAGCACCTGCGAGGCATTTCACACAGAACAACGTAGCCAACAGCTGAGCAAAACTCAGCATCTTCAGCTTCAATTTTCGATTCTCAAAATGAGAGGCGATAAAGACTTATGGCACAACATGCTGCACACCCAGCTTGAGCACAAGGTTCCGGAGCAGCTTATGAGGGCTGCAGTCAATCTGCACAGAAGCCACCTCAGTGCCAAGGCGGCATCTAATTTGGTTAAAGAGGTTCGTTCATGGAAAAGGTCATACTCACTGATAGCCAATGGGGAACAGCTTATCCTCACAGTCCGAGAGGTCATTCAGAATTCCTAAGCAGTCTATAGTCATCGAACCTGAGCGGAAAGGAGTACAAGAAATGTTCTGCGAACAGCACAAACCTGATACCAGGAAAGATGGAACAAGTGCTCAGAGACTCGATCTTACCAATCATCATATGGATGTTCTCCGGTTCCAGGCCGCTAAGAAATTTCCTTCTCAGGCTGATCCCTTCAAAGTCCACAAAAACCCTCCTAAGAACTTCAAATCCATTCTCAGGAACCACCTGGAACAAAAACCCACAAAACTCCTCATTAATGTTAAAGGAACCATTAGGCAATGCTTCCTTCCTACGTGCTATGCAGTGTGTTCTACTGCACGCTCAGTTTGGTCTGTTACTGCGTGGCAGTTCAAAAGGCACCTGTGAAACCTTCTCACATTAGTCATACCAGCAAAATCTCCTCAACAGCATTGCAGGCAGGCCCTCGTTCACGAGGAAAACGTTCAGCATTGACTTTTAAAGACTGTTTCTAGCTACAGCTATCCTAACCCTCAGGCAAAACAGGGTATAAAAGAACAATCTCACCTCTCCTTTGATCAAGTCACGGTGCCTCTGGCAGTAAACTTTCTTATCATCCAGAAAGACACAGTTCTTGGCTCGTGAGCACATAAAGTGGTAGTTACTTGTACAGGAAGTGAGGCAGCAGCCTACTGTGGCACCTGACTTCTGGCAGAATTCGCATCTCTACAAAAGGGAAAGGAAAAGCTTAGAAGTGGATCCCACAATTTTCCTTACGTGTCACACTGAGCAAGTACGAAACAAAATTCCAAGCCTCTTCAGCCAGTTTTCCCAAAGAAAAGAAAAGCAAGGAGGGGGACAGAGCAAAAAAAACATCAACAACAACACCAACACAGGAGAAATATTTCAGATGGTTTCCAGCCTCTGCTTTGTGCAAGGCAGTTTAACCAAGCGTTGTTTACTTATACCCACCAGCTGCTTTCCCCTGATCACAGCCATATGCACGTTTTTCAGAGAACCATCATCATCCTCAAATACTTCTGCTGACCACAAAGCACAGTTCACATGTGTCCATTCATTTTGGCCAATATAGAGAAGACGCCCAGCATCCTGAAGAACGTAAGGAAATATTATTTTCCAATGTTCTGCAGGCACAACAACGCACAAAGAGCCCAGGGGCTTTCGGCTGCACTGCATTTAAACGCACCCCCGAGAAACAATCACTGGCTCACGAAGGAATCACCAACCAGTGCCATTTCCCAGTTTAAAGGCTAAACGCCAATTCCGCAGGGACAACTACGACTAAGTGCACGCAACACCAGAGGCCAGGTACTCACGTTAGCGCTGTCGTCACCGTATTTCAGGCACAGCGCACACTGTCGGTTGTCTTCCACATCCGGGGGTGGATTCAGTTCAGGACTATCCTCTCTGCTTCGGTCAGAACCTTACAGTCCAAAGAGAGAACACTGCTTATTCTTGAAGGTGGGGGAGGCAAAACTTTCTCTGCAAAAGCTGCAGTAGGTAAGCAAAAGCAGAAGGGCCAAAGAGCACCCTAGAGTTTCAATAATGAGCTTGTAAAGCAAGGAAAGGCAGGCACTGGCCTCTGCACTGCCCTCGTTTGGCGGAAAAGAGGCACGTGAAAATGTATCTGCAGGCCCAAGCTCAGCCCAGGGAATCCAGACAACTGTGTGAGCTTAATTTTATCCCGTGCTTTCAGTCCCCCTCCTAGCCAAGCTCCGGTACATGACTAAGCCTCCCCAGGCCAGACGACAGGCCAACAGAGGGACCACTGTACAGATGCAGAGCCCTGCATAACGCAGAACACACAGCCCTGTAGCCTTTGCTCCCTTCCATAAGCACGAGGGGAAAAAAGAGCAGTTACAGGGGGGAGAGGGGAGGAAAGAATTCCCGCTCCCAAGCTGAGCTGTCCTCTGTGAGAACCCCTTCCTCTACGGCTACTGCTCCCTGGTCATGTACAGAAGTTTCCTTTTTTGTTTGTTTGTTTTACTTCTCTTGTGTGTTTGTGCATATGTGTGTGTGTGTGTGTGTGTGTGTGTGTGTGTGTGTGTGTGTGTATGCTTGCAAACACTGCCCAGACCCACTGCCATGCGTACTTATATTTCCTCCTTTAATTCTGTTTCACACGCTGTCTCTTCATTCCCGATGTCGTCTCCGCTATCTCCCTCACTTTCCTCTGTAACTTGCTCCTGGGCTTCCTTTGCACAGCTCTGCATGGCATTCTGCACGTGTTGTATGTGATACAACACACCTAACAATCCAAAAATCCAGCTAGGGCAAAACTGATCAGCTCACAGTCTGAATCAGAAACACCTCATACGTAACAGCTGCTGAACGAGCTGTGGCCACACTGATCTCCCATGTTCTCCAACGGGATACAGAAGCAGCAGAGCCCTTCCTTCACTGCTAGGACGCTTGCAACAAAGCACTCTGGCTATCACTGCTGCAATTAATTTTCTTACTAGAGATAGGCGGCGTAGGCGGATGCAGAGGAGTTGGTGAATCTGGCTCTCCAGGCCCTTTGGGCTTTGGAGCTGGAATGATTTTCTTCATCAGAGGGGGTTGTTCCGTGCGGCTGTTCTCTTCACGCTCCTGCCACTGAGCATAGTTATGGTCCAGCGAAGGGGGCAGCACTGCATTCGGCAACATACCGCTGCTGAAAAGGCAACGCGGAGGCAGCTGTCAGAGCCGGCCGCGGCACACGCCCCGAACGCAGCCCGCCCGCGCTCGGCGTCTGCCACCCGTTCCCCAGGCACTCAGCAAGGGCGGCGAGCAGCCACGCGTCTGTCACGGCTGGGGACGCTGCCGGCCGTCTCCTTCGAGGAAAACGGGTGCAGGACGAGGCCACGGCAGAGGGGGAAAGGACAGCGAGGGGGGAGGAAGGACAGGCCTGACAAAGCGGCACACAGCACACACAGGGCTAAATCACGGCTTTGCTCTCTGCTTCAAAACCGAGGCGTGCGCAAAGACCACGTGCGTCAGGGATCGTTACTGTTTCGCTCCTAAAACACAGCCTCTCTCGACATGTTTTGCTTTGGCAGCTGGCAAACTGCAGGGTGTCACAGTCAGACACAGAACAATTACTTACTTGCTCGTTACTTTATTCGGCTCCCAAAATCTGGATTTTTTAACACTGAACCATGGAAAAACACGCTCCATTTGCTGAAGGAAAACAACACCCAATTAGAAATGTTATGCAACATACCTAGAAGTCCAAAGAATTTCTGCCAAGATTCACTGCAAATGTACAGCTAGTGAGATTTCATTAAGAGCTCCGAGAAGGTATTATTAAAAATCTTGGAAATACTCAAGCAACGAGAGGAGCGATGGACCTTTTGGATTCCAAGAGCAACATAAACAGTGATACGACAGAAAGCACATTTGAAAGTAACTGCTGTCCTGCTCACCCGAATAAAGAAGGACTTGACCATGCTATTGGCTTTTTTAACTTCTGGCTGCCCTCCATCCGAATTAATGGCTGCTTGAATTATCTTCACAATATCATCACTAAATTCCAACTATAAAAAAGCCACAAAATTTCATATCAGCAGGATTGTCTCTTGCACAGCTCTACCACCCCCTATTTTTTAAGGCATCAAACGGACTTCTTGATGACTAGAACACTGATGTATGCAGAAGAATTCGTCAGTAAAAAGCAAGGAGTTGGGGGAATTTGCAAACTGACTCGCAGAATTGCTGAACAAATAAAACCGTAATTGCTAGCTTCCTCCCTAAAGCTGAAGTTGACCGCTGACTTTCGCTTCAAACCAACTAAGCCACCTGCCATGTTTGGCCACAGCCTGGCAGCAGCGTGTTAGCAGTGGCACTCCGGAATACACACTTGTCCTTCAGGTCACAGACTTCGGGGCAGAGACGGAAACACCTGGTCCCCACAACAAAAACTGACTCACTTCTTATTAGCAGTTTATGCAAATCTCTCCTAAAGAGACTAAGCCTCCAAACGTGAATTATTAGTTTCCAGATAAGGGACCACCATCTCGGTCATTTACCATGGCTTTTTGTCAGACGCTGCATAGAAGACATGACCTAGATCCTGCTTTACTGGGCACAAACGTTTGGCTACGAGTAGCGGTGCTTTAACCAGGTATCCCCGTTGGCTACAGGCGCTCGTACAAGAGCATAATTTACGTGTGTTTGGGCCAATATCAACACGAGTGCCAGGCAGATTGGTTTTTAGCATCCCATTAACCCATTTCCTTGTTCATTAAGAGAAAGCTTCAACAGGCTCAGTCACAAATATCCCAGGTTGTAAAGCAGTTCATAGGATCTATTATAACTAGAACAAAACTGTAAAACTCTGGCATACCACAGACGTGTAACTTCCTTGATCCATTTTTCTTTTCACTCCTTCCAGATCCAGAGGCTGCTGCTCCTCCTGTTTGCTGACTTCGGTCAGGACAGGAGGATCTGGACCTTCAGGAGAGCTTCTAGATGGGATACTCTCTTCCGTCTCAGGATTTAAATCTGGCGGCTTGGCTGCCTGTTAACGACAACAAACCAGTAGACATTGGTTATTTAGTTCTGAAGCGTGGCTGCTGCTCACAATGCATTCTCCTGCACATCTCCTTTCACGTTAACTCTCAACATTGTGCAAGAAGGGTGAGTCTGAGTCCCGTACTCTCCTCTAACACACACAGGAACACTTATAAAAAAGAAACAAAAGCAGCTTTTTGCTGCTGACCACACAGCAAGGCAGACAGATCAGATAAGCTTAAAACTCCTGTTTCAGGGGTCGTATTTATGAACACGTATTTCAGGACTGAGATCCTCCTCTTCTTCTCTCAGAGAGGCACTTTCACCCCCAACCTGCCTATTCTTTCAGCTATCCTATTTTTATTTTGTCCTCAGAAATCATACCATAGGTACCTGAATCTTTAAGTTTTCCTAAGAAGGAACAAAAGAAAGAAAACAATGACAAAGAATACTGTTTCAAGGACAGTAAAGAAACTTTACAAAGTATGAGGCGCAGGCATAATAAAATGCAACTGGGCACCATGCAATAATCCTTCAAGTCAGCAAACACGAAGAGGAGCCTTCAGCTTACCTGCCTGTAACGCAGCAAGTGGCTGGTAGTTCGAGAATTCAGGAGGGCTGTTAACACCTGCTTGAGAGAAGCCTGCAGCTCCTTCTCCAGAGCGAGGCGCCACTCTGCGGGATGCTGCTCCGTGCAGTTAATGCAGGTATACGCTACGCTCTCTGGCAAGTTCGACAGGATCTCATACATTTCATCTGGAGGCGAAACAAAAAGGAAACCCAATCAGAGAATAACAATCTGAAATACTACTTCCTGAGAGACGGATACAGGGAAACCCCCCTATTCTGTTGACTTGCTGTCCAAATCACGCATCTTCCCCGCATCTGCTCAAGCAGACAGGTCCCCAACGGAACTGCTCTGGTCTACTTGGTGTCTCATATTCTTAAGGGCTAAGAAGGAAAGAGTTTGCCTTACCTGAAAGGTTTTCACACTTAGAGTGGACCCAGCGGTCACATTTCCCACACTGCATCATCTTGCTCTCATAGTCATCATCATCATAGCACTTGTCACAGAGAGGACAGAAGTTTCCTGCAAACAAGATAGGGTTTTTTTTATCATCAGTTCAGCTGATAAAAACATGAATTACTAGTTTCAAGTAATAAATTAAAGTCAAGACTGCCGTAGAACATCAGTTTCTCAGTTCCTACCTAATGCCTAGCACCAACAGGTCTCTAATAATGGCTAACATATTTTAGAGAGCTGCAATTCTGGAAACCTCGAACTCAGTCGATAAAACAGCAGTGACTTTTGTTAGTTAGCGTAAAACTTTAGAATTCAGCTTTCATACAGGCTTTCGTCATACAGGCTCTGGTTCTTGACACAACAGTGGGCTGCATATTGCTGTTTAGACCGTGGACAAGCTGGTAGGTCCTCATTTCACCCTTCTCTAAGGCTGTCCTGTTAGAATCGGATCCCCTCAGGAGACACCGGCCCTAAGTAACCACAACGTTCTGTACCTTTAGCGAAGAGTTTGGCACAATCATGACACAGAGAGAAGTCGTGAGACCACTGCGCATCCCACCCTTTGCCTGGAGTTGTTGATCCACAGCTCTTGCAGCGAACACATTTGGTGCATATCTAGAAAGAGAGAGGCATTTGACAGGAGTCACTTGGTTTTACCCAATGGCTTCCATTCCTTAGTCCTAATGGTACCTTTCGTACTTTTCATTATTTCGCAAGGGCGAAAAATAAGAAATGCAGAAACCTCACCCAAACTTTCTTCTTCTTGGTGGGTTTTGTGGGGTAGTTTGGGCCCAGGCACTCAGGGTGATAGCTGTTTCGGCACTTGTTACACTCCAGCAACTGCTGCAAGGCAACGGGAAAAAATATACTTGAAGAGAAACCCCCCCAGAGGGATGCACAATCCTGGGCATATTCCTTCCAGATGGGACTGGGGGCTACAGGGCAGCGCTGCAGCTGAGGTGCTTGAGATGACTTCAGCACAGCAGCATGAGGCAGAGCTCCTGCGCTCCGCTGCTTCCTAGCCTGTGCTTCCTGCTGCTTCCCAGCTGTGCATTCCGGCACAAGGCGGCCCCAGCCACGTCCCGCCCGCCGGCCGGGGTACCTTGGTGGCCTGGTGCTGTCTCCCACACACGTGGCAGAACTTGCAGCGACGGCAGCACCAGTTCTCCAGCTGCTCCTCCAAGGGCCGCTCGCTCTCCTCCAGGCAGAACTTGTGGAAGGGCTCGCAGCACACCTGGCAATACACAAACTGCAAGACAGAGGGAGGCGGCGCTTAGCGACTCCGAAGCTCTCCTCGAGCCCCAAGCAAAACTACTTGCTCTCCAGTCTACCTCAGCTGGCACAACACAGGCATTTACTGGCAGCTTTTACTAGGGATACCGGGAGCATACTTCAGTCAGTTAGCCTAGAAGTACGTGTGCCTACCAACACCAAGCACCTAGCAGCAAACAGCAGCCGGGCCGCTTTGCAGGGAGCAGCGTGACTGAGAAGGGAAGGGCTCCATGTCCAAACGGACCTTCATGCAACAGTATTCACATTAAAAAAACGTAAACTTTTTTTTTTTTTTTTTTTTTTTTTTTTTTTTTTAATACAAGTGTTATTTTAATTTCTTCTGGATCAGGGGAATTATAAGAGGGCATTGTTTGTGTTGTAACATGGCACACAATTTTAAGTCATCGACAGCAGAACACAGTGCTTTACCTCCACATGTCCACTGCTGGCACAGAGAAAACAGACCACCCTGGGAGTAATAGGTACCGAGGTGACGATGCCTAACCCCCCCATCTCCCAAACATTCTCCACTTCACAGTCCTCCTGAAAGCACAAAAGGATATATCAGCATGCAGAATAAAGAGAGGCAGCATCAGTACAAAGCGCTCACACTGCTGCTTTACGCATTCTAGGCCTGCGCTTAAGTGCTCTAAAACCCCAGTTATTTTCCCTTCTACCTTGGTCTACTTGGAACGCACATTAAAATAGTCACATCTTACCACTATTCTTGACAAATGAGCTCAGTAATATACTACCCTTGGCTCTACAGAAAGCAGACTTAAAGAGCAAGACAACGCTTTCCACGAGTGCAGAATTACTACTAAAAATGAATTATTAGAATAATTAGACTTTATTAAAACTTTGTATTCGTAAAAACACTTTGGAGATCTCACTATAGTCTCCAGTATTAAAACTTAGAGAGGGACTGAAAAATTCAAATAGGAAAGTATAAAATTTTATTATTTCAACATCTCTGGCTCAGAAAAGTACATGATTTGATCCGTTTAAACACCCCAAATATACCCAAAACATTGTGAATTACAAATTACTAACATTTTCCCCAAATCTTGTTGACTCAAGTGTTGGTAAGGTTTTATAGTTCCATCTTAATGGAATAATTCTTCATAAACCTCAAATTCTTGCTCATCCTCACTGTGACAGTTAAGGTTTTAAAGGTTTAATTGTCTCTTCATCCAGTACTCTAATCGTAAGAAAAAAAAGGCAGAACAAACTTCTAAAAATCAACCAAACCGATGACTTGTCATGAAGGTCCCTACTTACAGTTCTCTCTGAATGGGACCAGACACGCAAACTTAGAGATCACTCTCAGAACTCTTGAAGGAGACTGCAGCACTTAGGGTCAGCTAATACTGAAATACTTAAAACATTCGGTCCTCTACCTTGAAATCCACTCGGATTCTATGGACTCCATCTGTAGGTGCTTTTTGCTTGGAACTGCTTCCGTTAGTCAGAGTACTGAGCAAATTCAGCGTGCTGCTTTCTGGCTTGCTGAGAGGAGGGGGCTTTTCCTAGGCAAGCGGAAAGGAGCCTCCATTAATCCCCACCCCAGGCATTCCTCTTAAACAATAAACTGCACGAAATACTTCAGATAATTCATGTACAAAAAAAAAACCCACCGCCAACAAGAAAACTTGAAACCAGCACAGAATTAAGAAGTTTTGAGCACAAAGAATTGCCAAAGGGTCACTAAGGACGATACACTTCTACCTAGACAGCTACAACTCACACAAGTTTCAGCTTCTAGAAATGCATTGACTGCAAAGGAACAAAACACCACAGAACACATGGTATTCACCTTTTCTTTAGGTTTCTGTTTCACAGGGAAAGTTGGACGAGGAGCAATTTTCTTCTGTTTGCTTTGTTCTGTACCTAGGGAGAGGGCAAGGAATGAGTATTTCAAGTAACTAGCAACCGCTTCCAGAGAGAAAAAGCACTAAACAAACCTTCTGGCGCGAGATGAATGTTAGATTGGAATTTCCCTTTCCCCTTTCGCGACTACACATCACCAACTATGACTTGAACTTCTCCTCAAGACAGAACCTGGTGACTTACTCCGCTAAAAGCCCCAGATGTTCCAGAAGCCTAGACACTGAATTGCTGGAGCTGCCTCTTTGGTTGCTGTTCATTCTGTTATGTACTCCAGGCAACAGCAGGCCATGCTTTGGTAGTAAGAGATGATGTTACTGTATTCTGCGTGTACACTGCACACTGACAATAAGAAGCTTATTGCTATTGCAACGACAAGTTAAGATTGCCATGACTGCATGGATAGAAATCATATTAAAGATGGACATCCTCTCAGCCACCTGGGTATGTGCAGTGTAGTTCAAGAGAAGGACCACATTTCTAGGTGAAGTCCCCCCAAAATAATTTGCTGTAATTTCACCAGATCATAAAGCACTTATCCTTTTAAAACCCAACAGTTTTCAGCAGTGTTACTATTCAGCTGTACTTAATTGATTCAAACACATGGAAGACAAAGAGCCACCCTTACCTATTTCTGGCTGTGGAGCCTGCTTTTTCTTGGGCTCAGCAGGAGAGGGTTTAGGTACTTCCTTTTTCAAAGGGCCTGAGCTTGGAGGCTGAGGAGGAGGGAGCTGCACGGGCTGCGGTGCCTGTTTGCCAGTCCTTCTGGCACCAGAGGCAGGGACCTGTTTGGGCTCCGCCACCGGAGCAGAGGGAGCCCCATCCTCCTGCTTCTCCTCGATGGGCTTACGGGCAGGCTCGCTGCTCTTCTTCACGGCAGTCTCTTCTCTGGCTACAGCGGGCGGCGGAGCTTGTTTCTGCCCAGAGTCCAACTGGTTCTTCCCAGAATGGCTTTCTTTCTTTTCATTTGCCTTCGATTTCTTCTCTTTCTTTTTTGCAGCTAGGAAGAAAAGCATCCCTACAGTCACACAGATGAAACTGCATGACTTCCAACACCACACAGCACTTTTTACGTAAAGAAGAGGGCATATTGCTGTCAATTTTTTTTTGTCGTTCCTTCGTGTGAAGGAAAAATCAGTACTACAGAAGAAAAACGGTTTTGTCAGTAAAACTAATGCACTTGACTTCTGTTTCCATCTCTGTTCCAATAGGTTGGGTCTCTATTCCGACAGATCAGGAAGCAAAATGCTTCTGTAGTAAAGCGCCCTCATAGCTTAAGCGCACAAAAGAGAAAGCAGATTCTGTATGGTGAATTTCCAGGAGTTGGAAGTCACCACTTGGTCCCTGCTACATTAACCTCCAAGAGGCCAGTACTGACAGTGCTGCGATTTAATAGAATACACCTGACAGCTCACTGAAGCTCAGTGTCAGAAACAAGCAGGCTCCAATCAATCTCCGTGGCATTCAGGAGGAGACAAATCTCTGAAAAATGCTTCACTTGAAGGGCAGACTGATCAGCCATCGGCAGCAGTTCCCCATGCAAGGGAGGCAAAAAAAGTACAAGTCCAGTGCTGAAAACGACAGTTATGGACTATAGAAGCTGCCTCTGCTCAGACCTCCTTTACGACTTTCATTGGATATCATCAGGACAGTGGGGCTCCCTGTTAACTGTCGGTTTCACACTGGTCTTTCATAGCTCAGTGTGGCCACAATAACCACATAAAGAGAAACGTTTCAGGTACAAGAACTGCCTCTTTGATGCTACACTCGAGGAGGGAAATTCTTCAGCCTACCTTTTGCTTGCTTCTGGAGATATGCTTTCGAAGGCATCCACTGCAGATTCTGACACTTCCTCATTCTGCGAAGAAAAAGTGTCGTGCCATTGAAAAATTAGAAGGCAAACCCCACCAATCAGTCGATATTCCCAACAGCCTTTTCCAAACATTTTTTACATAGAAGGGAGAAGGGAGAAGCTTTTTATTTTTCCTTGCATTTTCCTCTTGGTTTGCCACACTCCACACAATTTTTAGGTTAATGAAAGTACCAGTGCAAAACCACTGTTTCACTGGAACCACCCTCATCGAGTCCATTTCTTAGGCACTGGCATTTGAGAGGTCTCAGAAAGCTTCTGAAGAACCCAGAGAAACCAAACCACGCTCTCCCAACTCTCCCAAAGTCAGGCCATTTCAGGCAGCGGCAGCCACTCTGCCTGCACAGAGCAGGCCCCAAATCTAGCATTTGGTTTCAGGTGCTCTACCTGAATTCCCGTTCTTCTCACGTTTGCCACCCAGTGTCTGCAGTATGCGCTGGGCTAGGCTTTGCTTCTGCCTGCCCTCCTGCAGTGGGGCTCATGGGCTCCAAACCTTGCCCAGCGCCTGGGCAAGGCGATTGCCGGAGGCGATTCCTGGCAGTTTGCAGTGCGTTTTCACACAGATGAGCACTACAGAGCAGGGCTCGTGGCTCTGCTCTATGAATAGGTTTCATATCACAACAATCTCTGTTGATACCGCTTCACTTGCTGCCTTTTCAGGCAGAGACTACCATAGTACCGCAGTCATGAAAGTCACTGCTCTCTTAATAGATGCGTTAGAATCGTATGCCAGTTTCTTCAAACTGGGGGAAAATAAGTTAGACGGGATATGCAAAATACTCATAGCCAGCATGCCTCAGATCACCACCTAGTCTCTTAAACCCAACTGGTCTTCAGCCCGCCTGTGACGCGGCCTTAGCCCGCCCCACGTTCCCGAATCCTGTGAGGCCGCAGGGTCCCGGATCCTCGCTCGCCACCCGCGTGCACACGTGGGCCTATTCGCCCAGCTCGGGTAGCGGCGAAAGCGCTCCTCGCAAACACACTCACTTGCAGCACTGCTTCTTTATATTGCGCCCACCAAACTTGGGCTTGTCCAGACAGTTGGTACAGACGCCACAGTCCTCGGGAACCTGGCAGCCCGAGCACTGCCCGCAGCGCCTCGAGCGGCGGCCCTTCTTCACGGGAGGTTCCTGCTGCGCCTTGTTTCGGGTCACTGGCTTGATCGGCTTGATGGGTGGAGCAAGAGGTTCAGCCTCTTCCGAGCCAGCTATCGATGACTTATCTGCCAAAAGAGCCAGCAACGTGAATTCCCCCGGGTTAGACAAGGCGTCATAAGCACCCAACTTGCACATGGAATTCAGGCACAAGTTCCTCTGCAGAACCACACTAGGGATACATACACACACACGTGCAAATATAGGGGTGTGCCTGTATATAGATGCATAGCCACACACGTACATATAATCCGTGTTTGTATACATACGTATATGTATACACATATAAACACGTACGTACACACACACACATTTCAGCAGACTGAGAGCTTAGTGCTCAGTTTTATAAAACATAGTTTTAAACTAAAAATAACCAAAGTTAAATGCATTGCCAACCCTGTTATGGTAGCATTTTAATTAAGAAAAGAGCACCATTCTGTTTAATCTACCTTCCCCTTGTAATTAACTGAAGTGCTCGGCTGCTCACATACGTAGCCACATATATTATGTAGGAAAGGATGCCATTACACGATGCATGGAACAAAAAATGCGTCTGAATGCACAGATGTAAAGGCAAAAGGGCGAGCGCACCATCGTTGCCCATGGAAGACAGTATCTTCTCCCGTTCTTCCCACGGTAAGGCACTCAGAGTGGGCATGTCGTCAGGAAACACCGCCCGCTTCCGGCCCAGCGCCACCGCCGCTCTCCTGCACACGTGCTTGATTCGCGGTCCTCGAACGGATGTTTCTGATGAATCACTCTCCTGTCCCTAGGATATGAGAACATACAGTATTCGTAAGAAAGGGATCAAAATGAGATTGGAAAACAGGCAACAGAAACGTCAAGGTAACCTAAAAAAATCCTAAATTGTATCCAAGGTTGCACTTCATACAAATCAGAATAAAAATAAGGATATGGTCCTCTAAGCCTCAGCTAGGAAAGGGTCTTTTGGAGGTGAAGGGAACAGCGAGGGAAGAGAAGAAAGCGCCAGGAAGCAGCTTATCAATCACATCCAAAGTTCCAGTGAATGCTGCTCTCTCCCAGAATTAACGGATCATCACCCAATAGAGGTACGGGGCAGGGAGAAAGAGCCAGCACCACCTTTGTCTTCAGAAACTCGCTGTACACACAGCAGGGGCTCCCCAGAAACGGGCCACCCCCACAGAAGAGCAGAGCAGTTTGGGGCACCTTGCTTTTACGAAGCCCCTGCTCGCGACGCCCGCTTTGCTGAGATGTACGGAGAGGAAGCTCCAGAGCAACTAGTGTGCACTGTTGCCAAAACCTGCCTGCAGCTCCACGGCGAGCTGCCTGCAGCAGCCTCCTCTCCCCCTCAACTTCTGCCCGGCACCTCTCCTCTTCAGCTCCGTTCCCATCTGCCGCGCTCAGAGCTACTTAGCTCGATGCGCAAAGAGTCTTCCCTTTTGCGATACGAAAGCTAGGGCTCCCAGCTCTGGGGGCAAGCGTGAAGAAAGACGCTCCCTAGCAAAGGGCTCGGGGGAGGAGGTACCTGGGCTTTCGGCGGATCTGCCTGCTTGAGGGACTTGCTCTTCTCGATCTTGTAGAGCTGGGCTTTCGCCTTTTTCAGGAGACTGGCTACCCTTTTGTCGGTCATGGGCAGCTTGTCGGCTTGCGCCAACATGGAGCTGATGGAGGAAGCGGAATGTTTGACGGCGCTCGAGGAAGGAGCCGAGAGACGCAGAGCTTTCTCCTTCTCCAGGGAGGGCGCAGCGGGGCTCAGCTCCAGTTCTGATTTGTCTAAGCCCCCTCTGCCTTTCTTGGACGTTTTGGTTTTGACCGTGGCCGTATCTGCGAGAGCGGCAGCGGAAGGGTCTGCCGCGGGGTCTATTGCTGTCGACTTTTTCCGCCCAGCGGGCTTTTTTGCAGAAGATGATGCTGCAACATCTTCACTGACAACTTTTTCTTTGGGCATTTTACCTACAGGAAACAAAGCAGAGCTACTCTGAATTTCTGACCCTTTCCTCCTTTTCTCTTTCCTTGACTCCCGCTTGTTTTCCTTTTCTCTCTCTCTGTCTTTCTCTCTGCTCTTGTCCTTCTCCACACTTTTGTCAGCATCTTTATCTTTGGACAGTTCCTCTGTAGCCCTGTCCTTGTTTCTCCCCCTCTCTGTCTGGGGACTCGATGCGAACCAGGGAAAGAGAGGAGCGGGACTAGTAGATGAGAAAGGCTCTGCTGGAGCGCTAGGTTGCTTCCTCGGCCTCTGGCTTCGCTCTGCGGATTCCCCGGGCTGCGTTAGGGAATGGGAAGGAAAAGTGAAAGTTGAATTTAAGGCACTAGTGGCAAGAGAACTAACAGAAATGCTAGTTAATGAGGAAGAGACAGAAGACGGTGGGGTGAGAGTTGCCAGGTCAGAGCTACTAAGTCGCCCGCTTCTCGTCCTCATGGAGTGCGAAGGAGATCTGGGTTCCGAGCGGATAGGGCTAAACACTCTTCTCTTTCGCTTCCTAGAAGATCCACCTGTTACGGGCGTCCCGGCAGCGCTTCGTCCGGCCGACGAGGGCAGCGTTACGGACTCAAAGATCCTGGAGTGGGCCTCGCTGGGCGTGAAGCGCGGCGCGCGCAGCAGAGGGCTCCGCTTGTGCACGTCAAACCTCGTCCCGGGGTGCAGCGAGAAGAGACGCGCCGGGGCCGGGGCGCCTGGCGGCGAGAAGCCCGACGCGAAGCCCACGTCCTCCGGCGTCAACGGCGGGGGCCGGAAGTTGTCGAATATGGGCTTGCGGATGAGCCCCTCTTTGGCGTATTTCGCTGAGGAGAAGTACTGCGGTTCTGACCTGGAGTGCTTCAGAGAGGTCCACCGAAAGGTCGGCTCGCGCAGGATCGACTTGCGCTTCTCCTGCATGGGCGCGGCCGAGGCCGGCAGGAAGGGCGACGCCAGCGGGATGGTGGGAGGCATGAGCCACGGCGTGTGGTCCGCGAGGCCCGACGCGGCCT
>VZSV01000357.1:171137-183692 GCA_013398735.1 Nothocercus julius
GGGCGCCGAACAGGCACTCGGGCTCTCCCTAGGAGCCGAAACACCCAGGGGCTTTGCTAGAAGCGGCACCGCCCTCCTCCGCCTCCCGCTGCTGTGCGCTCACAGCCGCCTGCAGGAGGCCGCACGGCTCCACCTTGCACAGCGCCCACACTGCTCCAGCAGCAGCACCTACAAACGCGCATATCCCTCTTCAGTGCTCACGGACACCTGCACGCAAGCGCTGCTGCGCATCGAAGGCCTTGTTTTCACAGTGAACACTGGACTGCAAGATTAAACAAAGGGGGAGTAAAGGAAGATTTTTGGTATCACTGAGAATAGAACGTGGCAGTCCTTAAACAGCCAACACAATCAGAATACAGGGACAATCAAGGGACAATCAACAGAAGCGTAAGCTGTAGTGCAGTGGAATTTTCTAATATTAAACAGTAAGTCTGGAAAGGAAAGTCGAAAGAAGGGAGAGAAGGGAAGGTCCGAGGAGAGATTTCAGGTGTGGTGGCACTGCACTAACAAATGCGTTCTGGATGGAAGTGGCAGCTTTCACAGATGCTCTGGGCGCCAGCCACCACCCCTGCAAGGCATTTCTCTTGTGGATGATTGTGTGTCTAGAGATGGAGATTTCTCTTCATCAGTTCAGCGTGTCCTCCAGCTCCTCCTTCTGCTTCTTCCTCTCGGCAAGCCACTGCTGGATCTTTTCTTTAAGCTCTGTGTTTGGTCTAATCTGGTCCATAGTGAGGGGGCTCCGATTAAAAGGATCCGTCTGGTCACTGAAAAAGCAATAAGGAGATTAGCTTTCAGACAGGGCCCCCATCCTGGAAGAAACAGGAAAGGGAAGCAGGAAGGATCAGCGTGACCTTCCTGCTGTTAAGTGAAGTGGATTTGCTCCGCTGAGACACCAACAGATGTTAATGTCATTGGATAAATCAAGTCCAACACAAAAGAGTGTAACTTGGAGGCATCTCCTGTCAACTCAGCTCCTTCTAAGAGCCCAATAAAATGAGGAATGAGGAATTGTCATGGATGTATTAATAAAGGAAAATGTGCTGTTTTTCTGGACAAGAGCAGCAGTTACCTCAGTGTCCCGGACTCCAGAGTAACTGAATAATGTGGGAATGAGGGAGGCCGCTCGCATGCGTGCGCTCTGCCCCACTGCCCAGCTGCCGGTTCAGGGAAGTGGCAGCATTTGCTGGGAAGAGCAACAGCGGTTCGGTGAAGGAGGCTTAAGCAGAGCATGAGTCAAGGGGGGCTGCCTAGAGTACCTGAGCAGGTGCCTGGCTATGGTTGACCTGTCCACAGTGACACGGGACGATGGCAGCACTACAGGGTCCGACATCAGAGTGCTCATGATCGGGTCCAGGAACTCGTCACACGCGTCTGCATACGTCTCCTCTTCCTGCTGCTGCCGGTCTGCAAGAGACTGACAGGCACAGAGCTTCTGAACGCCGCCTTCCCCAGAGCTGCTCCAGGCCTTTCCAAAGCACCTAGCGCTTTGCTGGTCAGAGCCCCCACGCCCTACCAGTCCTTTCTTGCTCACAACTAGGATCAAGAGAGCACCGGGACTGAAACATCTTTCACGGGGAGCTAGAAATGTCGCAACATGTTCAAGCATCTGCAGGTACTGCAGGAGCTGCATGCTAAAACATTAACAGATGTGTGTCAAGAGGGAGCCTTCTGTGTTGCCAATGGGGCACTTGGGATAAAGCAGCCATTCCCAGGATTCCAGCTTCACAGCACAGATGCTGTGATAAATCAAGGGAAAAAGATGTCCCCTTCTCTCTCTACATAAATATGTATATATTTGGTTTGTTTGATCGACTTGCTCCACTTCTTACCTTGATCCTCTCGGCCAGGTTGCTGAAAGCCACTATCATGTTGCCAGGCTTATTGATCTTCTTTAGAACCCTCACGGTCTGGGCAAAGAGCGTCGGCGAGTAGGAACGGCCGTCCTTGGGCACGGTGGCACAGAAGTTGTCTTCATCCCTGCAGCACAAGTTACAAGAGAGCAAGGACGCTCATTTAGACTGTTGCAGAACAGTGTCCACACAGCTGCCTGACTAAAGCAAAGAACTGAGAAGATGGGAAAACCTGAGAGAAGTCTGACCTAGAATTGAGCCTGTTTTCCTAGCGTTTAAAAGTTTCCCCGTGATGATGCCTGAATTGCATTCCTGCCAGCTGGGCTGCAGATGACTTTCCCAGGTAATTTTTCAGTTAAAAAATTCCCCAAAAGAGATAACCCCATCCCTGACAAAGGGAGTACAGCGGGAGTTCACTTGAGTATAGTGGCAGTACTCAGCTTTGTGCAGACATTGATATGCACATCAAGTCACAGTTTAAGCTAAACCGCATTTCAGTTTCATTCCAAACATCATCCATACCCAGAGTACAACCAAGCCTCTGCAGCACCTTTAAGAGTGCTAAGCTCAAGCACCCAGAGGCCGCTCTTCTCCAGGAGCATCTCCTGCCATCCCCCAGTGCAGCTCTCACTTGTCACATACCCGAGGTTTAGGTAGATCGTACAGATGTCAGACACGAGCTGCTGCGGTTTGAAGTCAAACTCGCTGAAATCCTTGACTTTCAAGGCTCCCATTTTAGGGCCAACCAGGTGTTGCAGAAAATAGTTTAGCATGGAGATGATGCGCTCAGCAAGAAAAGGATGCACAAACAGCGACTTAATTTCTGCAACAGAGACCAATAGACCCCTGAGCTTCACAACAACCCAGCCCTGGGACAGCCTTAAGCCAAGGGATCCTCCTCCCGTTCCCTGGCTGTGGCACTCCACGGCCCCTGGGGAGACTCGCCCTCCGTACCTGACGTCAGGAAGGCCAGAGTGCCGATGGTTTCATTGGACATGATGTTGTGGAAGCGAGCCAGCTGCCCGAACATCTGCAGGCTGGACTCCTTCTCTCGACGGGCCTCCTGGGACAGGCTGTCCCATTCACCACGATCCTTCTCTATCTGCTGGACTTTAATCTTACTCAGGTACTGCCAAGACACAATGGGGGAGCACGTGGAAGCAGCACCTCTGCTAAGCGGTCACCTCAGACGCAGGCACACGAGTTGGGGTCTGCCTTCCACCCACCCTGCGCGGCTTCATGGCAACACTTCAGACACCGGCTCTGCTCCACACTCACGGGAGGCAAGACAGAAAGCGGGAGCCACAAAGCCTTTGAAAACCTCTCACATCGTCACACACATGTGGTTAGCTAACACAGAGCACTCATTTAGACAAACATTAGAAAGTCTGCAAGTGCTCAAGAGCAGCTGGGCTACATCCACATCACCTGCCACTTCTGCCAATCTGCAGGCAGTCACTTCTAGCACAAGGAAATGCTGCCTCCAACAAAAGCCTCTCCAGCAGCAACCAGCAGCTGTGGAGGGTGTGGTGAGACGGTCATGGCTCACCAGGGACACAAGTTCATCTAGAAGTGACGTCCCCGTAAACCCAAAGGAAAACACTGGCCGGAAACAAAGAGGACCTTTGTTAGGACCAGGGAGCCCTTGGCCCTCCCACAAGAGGATGTGGTAACCACAGACTGCAGAACTTGTTTAAAGCCTCATGTTGTCCGGGTTAGCGACAGACAGATTTCCTCACAATTCTCCTTCGTTCTTTAAAACATGGCCTGCCCTTTTGTTCCGTTTGCTCTCAAGTGCCTGCCAAGTCCCTAGGAAGGGAAAGTGCTCTTGCATATGCTCTAGTCGCAGACCTCAACATTCTTCTGCCTGAATCCCTTCTCTTGGGGCAATTGCCCCTCCTGGCTTGAATCTCTAAAGACTAGGAGCCTGGGTCATCTAAGTCACAATAAGTTGACATTTTTCTAGGGATAATGGTGCATATTGGAATTGGCTGTCTGAGTGAGGCAGACCTTCTTATATGATGCCTCCAGCACATTTACTGAACCCTACCTGTATTGCTTCATCCAACAGGAAAATGGCATCATTCATGAGCAAGTTAAGGAAGCGCAGGAAGAGAGGGGGATTCATGGCCTCAAGGTTCTCGGAGGCATAATCAGCCAAATCCTACGGGCAACAAGAGAAAAGCACTTACGCTGTGTCGCAGTGCAAATTGCAGGACAAAGGAGAACACCCCAGAAAGAGCCCAGCACGGTTTTAAGTGCAGCTCTTGCCTTACCTTTATGCTCTGCTGGTATGAATCTGTGCTCCACATGTACCTCAGGATGGGGTACATTGGACGGCGGTAGTTAAACTTCTGCTCAAACTGATGTGGGTCACCTAGGTGTAAGCCCGAGAGCAGCTCCCGTCAGCAGTGGGCAAAGGCAGGGATTTTTAACTCCACCTTTGCTCAGCACCGGACTGAGAGCCGCCCCACTGCCTCTGGGAAAAAAGATGGGGGGGAAGGCGAGCCCTCCCTGGCACGCATACCTGTGAATTCAATATCCACAAAGACCTTGATGAGAGCCTCGGCCAGCTGGGCAGCATTCTGGTACGAGCAGAACACGCGCTTGCGATGAAACACGCTGGAGACAAGTGGATTCGGGCCCTGGTCTAAGTGAGGCATCACAGCTTCCAGCACCTCTGCCAGCTTGGCTCGCAGATGAGGGTTTTTCATTCTGCACAATTGAAGAGCAAAACAGATCCAGAGGGGCACGAGGGCAGCCTCATTGCCAAGGCCCTGCTCCGGGAGTCCTGCCCATGTGTACAGGAGCGGCCCAGCACCATTGGGAAACCTGCCCAGGGCTTCACCCGCACGCTCTCCAGAGCGCAGCCACAGGGAAGGCACGTTCACTCAGCGCGTGTGCTCACGTCCCAGGCGGACGGGCCCAAGGGGGAGGGAGGTTGACAGCTCTTGCTTCCCTCCCTCCCAGAGCAGCACTGTGGCAACATGTGCTGCTGGCCAGGTGCTCTCCCTTGTCAGCAGTAGCTTTTCTGACCAAAGCTGCCTTTGCCACCGCAGCTCTTTTCTTAGCTGCCCAACGATTTGCTCCGATTTATTCTGCAAGGCCAAAGTGCTCTGGGTGCCGAGCAAGCTCCCCGGGACGCAGCAAGCACCGAGCAAGGCTGGAGCATTAAAGTCTCCCCCGTGCTGCGCAGGTGGGGCCCGGGCTGAACACAGCACCCAAGGTCCTGCTGCGGGTCTCTGCCAGGGAAGACAAGGACCTACACCTCCCGGGGCCGCTGCAGGCACAAGGGGCACAGACAGCTGCAAGTAGCACCTCAGTAACAGGACGCTCCACCTGCTCCTACCATTCTTTGAGCTCAGTATATTTACATTACAAATATCTACATGGGACCAACAGAAATTCTATGCTTGCAAAGGTGTCTTAGCAAGAGGATCAAGACCCCCTGCTCACTTTTGGTCAGGGCTTTGTTTCCATGGCAGAGCTCACAGACATACTCAAAAAAATTCGATTGAAAAAGCATCCTCTAGCTACTAGCAAAACACGCAGCTCTAACTACAGTGCGTCTCACACCAGAGAGGAGCACAGAGCAGAAGATGCAGCAGGGCTCCTACGCAGAGTGCCTTGTTTTTAGGTATAGAGGAACTACAGCTCCCTCTAACTTGATTGGGAATTGCAGGTACTTCTTTTTCTTAGAAAAAGGAAGCTGTTTCTCATAGCCCCAGCAGCAGTGTTTTACAGATGTCTTTCCTTACTGCTCAGGATCAATATTATTTCCTTCTTAGAAAACAAAACTGTTTCTGATTCTTTTTCAGACTGAGCCTTGCAAGCAAGGCTATTAATGAACTACCAAAGGATGAAAAACTTTCAAAATCTGGTTTTGTATGTATAACTGCTATTCTTATTTTTTAAGTATAATTCCTAATCCACAGCTAAATGATCACCAACAGCATGGAGACAGGAAAGAAAAGAAGTTCCACAGAACACTTGTGTGGTTCCTTTTGTAAAACACCACGGCGAGTGGCAGAACAAGGGGATTTCCACTTCAGGTACAGATTTCTACCTGCTGCGCGCTCCTACTCGCTCCTGCGGCCATCAGACAGACACACACACACACACACACACTATTGTGAGAGGAGACTGCCAGGCTAACTGTAAAACACAGAAGCAACTTCCTCCACAAGAGGTGCATTAACCTTTCTGGACATCACTTAGAAATGTGGGTCCCTGCAAAAAAGGAATTGCAATGCAGTGCGGATCAGTGAGCAGCACTTCCTGCACTGCCAACGGCCCTGCCGTGTGTCATTGTTGGTGTCCACCCAGCTCTGCTCAGTTAGGCTAAGCAAATGGGTAAGGCCAAGCTCAGGACACCTGGCAACCTCCTCTAGCTTCTTCTCACCGCGGTGCTTTGCGGGCAAACACAAGGAGCTTACACAGAGCTGTACGTACCTCTCTACGTCCCCCATGAAAACAGTGACAAAGTGAAGGACGTGCTCCAGAGAATCCGCAGAGGTCTCCAAGATGTCATCAGCAAAACGACGCAGGAAAATGAAGAAGTCACCCAGGTTATCGGCAAAAAACTCTAAACGGAGATTGCTTATTATTCTCATGTGGGAGGCAGAGTCTCCCTCAGCCTGTTCTCTACCTGTCCCTGTCTGCTTGCACACATCCCCCGACCTGGATTCCAAATCAAGTTTCTAGACTTAATGGGTGGTACTAGAAACCACAAACCTGAAGGATGCCCAGCCTGATAAATTGTACAAGGCAATGGATTTTCCTCGTCGGTCTCAGAAGTAGTTACTTACAGCGTGAAACTCAGCAGCTGCCTGCTGATCACAGGCACTGGTAAATAGAAAAGCACAAGGGAAGGGAACTCCCAGGTGGCTGAGAGCACAAGGAAAATGCTACACACAAGTCAAGAGAAAAAAATACGCTAAGGAATACAGCTATGCGTACCCAGGTGACAATAGGGTTAGGTATCCTAACGTACAACTGAGCCCTTGGACACTGATCTGCTGTGGCCGCCAACAGGCCGCACAGGCAGACAAAGCGCTTCACCTGGTACATGGGCCAGCGCGCTGCTCTGCACTGCCGGAAGCGGGAACACCAGCTCGAGGGGCTCAGTGCCTTGGTTTCCGATGGCCAGCTGCACCAGGAGAACGGCCATGGACACCTGCAGATTGACGCAGTTCTGCAGCATCTGCGGCTCCGTCATCGCCGTCTTCGTGGACAGGTAGATGGTCATGAGGCGTTCAAACTGCTCCCTGAGACTGTCGGCGGCAGGGCTCGAGCTCTGCTGGGCCTCTCGCCATGCCACTTGCAGGCGGTGAAGGCTTTGGTTTATCTTTACCATCTGGTCGTGCAGCCTACCCCAAAAGAAGGCAAGGAGGAGAGCAAGTAAGAGCCGAGTAGGCCAAGCGAGGCCGCCTCAGCGACACGCGCGCTGCGCTCCGCAGCTGGCCGAGCAGAGCTCGGCCTGGTGCCCGCTCCCACAGATGTGCCGCTTCCCTCCACGCGGCAGCAGGAGGGCTGCACTGTAGCTGGCGCCCTCCAATTCCTCCGCTATTCTCAAAGTCCTTCCTGTGACTAGTATGCTTTGGGGGCAGCAACGGGAAGCCGTTGCCAGAGTCCAAGCCAGGGCCTGGGAGGAGGCTACAGTCTCCTGAAGCAGCAGAGCTCTGCAGAAGAAGTCTGGACAGCAGCTTCTCCTGTGAAGCACTTCAGAGGTCAGCACGAGTAGCCTGCACAGCAGTAAACCTTGTTAGACTACCCAGGTCAGAGATTCTGTCTGCCCCAGAGATGCCTGTGAGGTGGAATTTGCAGTTTCCCAGCAACAAGCCACTTACATAACTTTTCCATCTATTTCTATATTTAGATAATAAACCAGAAGGGGCCTACACTTGGATCAGTGGTGACCTCATAGTATCCAGGCAACAATTTGCAGAGGGAGGCTAAGAAAAAGAGTGTCCAGCAAATCACTTCCTGGGAATGGGTAGCAACCTCGCACATCCGCTGACAATAAAGGCCAGTCACTGGGGACTACCAGCAGCCGCAGGGCTGCTATTTTGCCCCTGAGGTGCTTCCTAGCCTTTAAGTGGGACAAAGCATCTTGCCCCGAGGATGGACCGCAGATGCTGAACAACTCAGGGCAATCCAGCACTTGAGCTGTTCACGTTCCCTAATGTGAAATCCAGGAGACTCTACAGTTCTAGATATTTTTTTTAGAGATGTAAATAGCCATAGGTAGATACAAAAGAGCACCAAAACCAAACTTTTACCCCTACAGCCTGAGTATTCACCTTGAGAACATCAGACGTTATCTGAGCACAGGCACTAGTTCTCTCACGCTCTGCACATTGCGATAAGGTTTTAACCCCTCTTGGAGGCAAGCTCATGAGGCTGACACAGCTCCAGAGTAGTTACCTGTGAAATCCTAGGTGAAGGGTGTATTGTGTTAGGACCAGGTTTTCTGTGACCAGATTGTAGCTGTTCGCAAACTCTGGCTCTTGTTCCGTCACAGCAGGTATCAAACAAGTTTCCTTCTCCAAACCTAGAATTGAAAGTAGTGCTGCATTAAGTGCTACCCGAAAGGACAAGCAGAAAGAGGATGGAGGGGAGCTCGCGTTCTGCCAGGAACACGTAGTGACTGCTACTGATGCTGGAACCATTGATGCTGGTGTTTCATTTGTTCTTCGCTTGTCCTTTGCTCCTCTCCGCTGACCCACCTAATTCTCCCTTTACAGGTGTTCGCGCACAGTGAGAATGCACTACTGGGAGAGGGAAAGAATCAACGAGGGGCCCGAAGCGATCCCCTGCTTAAGTGCCACAGCTTGCTTCCAGCATACCTTTCATGTGCACGTTCTTAATCCTCCTCTCCTCCTCATTGAGCTCCTTCAGGGCACAGTAAGTAGGGTTAAATGTAAGCAACCTGGGGGATTTGGGTTTGCAGAAGGGCTGGCACAACTTCAGCAGGGCAGCTCCCAAGTTGAGGAAGAAGGCATCGGAGGCATACATCTGGAAGAAGATCTCTGGCATCTGATTTGCCCAAATTTTGGTGCGACCTGCATTAGCATGCAGGCAGTTTCCCAGCCAGGAGAGAATCCTGTGCTTGGTCTCTGGAGACAACTGCAGCAGGTTCTTCAGCAGCTGGTAGATCTTCTCATGGAACTGGGCCATAAACTGTTAGAGGGAATGCAAGGTGAGGGAAACAGTTGTGTTTGACAATGGCTCATTGTGCATGTTCTGTCACTTAAGACATGGGTGCTTTCAGAGGTGGCCTGGGTCTCACTGCCAAAGCCCCTGCTCCTAAAGCGTGGGATTTTCAAAGCAATTTACAGCCGGGACAGCTAACAGTCACCTACGGTGACAGGCCCAGTGCTGAGGCCAGCAAAGAGCACTTGGGACATACTCAGAAGCATGGTGGGGAAAGAGCAAGATGTTTCCACGGGGAGAAAAACCAAAATTCCTCACACGTTTTGGGCATAAAGAATGAGCCTAGAAGAACGCCTGACTAGGAACCCAATTATCCGGGACAAAGTTCTGCATGCGAGGTCGCTCCCCTGGAGAACGATGACAACACTATTTGCTATTTTGTGATGCTCCTTAAATTCCAAAATATTCTACGAAGCGCTGATAGCACCACCTGCCTAGGGAGTGAAGCAATTTCCTGGCATAATAAAGGAGAATATACGCCAGTGCCTTTGTCTGCTTGCAGGCTCCTTACAGGACAGTCACTGCAAGGTGTTGCACAGTGATTACCATACGATGCAGACGTCTCATGTGCCAGCACCCTCTTAAGCTTTGATGCTGATAAGTGTTCTACGAGCACTCAAGTCTTTCTGGAAACCTCAGGAAGCTGCTAAGTTATTCTTAAGCAGCACCTTTCACACAGCAGCCTCAAACACTTAATCAGTACAGGGTCTGGCCACACTACTCTAATTTTAGAGATGGAGAAAGCCCAAAGCAGTGCTGTAACTCGCTTAGCCATAACCCAGACTCTGAAAAAAGCCCGTGGTTAGAAGGCTTGATTTCAGGTGAGGAGTTGACATTTTAACCACCAGGAAAAGGAAACGTCAATAAAGCACACTAGGAAGCTCTACTGCTACCCACCTGATGGATGTTGGACTCCTGAACTTTGATTTCTTGGGGGCTGGATCGGGAAGGATTCAAAAAATAGCCGTGGTTCTCTACTACACCAGGAGTCTTTAACAAGCAGGAGATATTTAAAATGGCACCTAGTAAAGTCTTCTGGTACATCTGCCCATTACTAGGATCCTTGGGCTGAATATAGTCTGCAAAAACCTGTGAAGCACAGATGATGCACATACTAAGGATTACAGGAAAATCTCAGAAACGCACACCTATGGCTTTGGGACAAGTGCTGAGAAACTGAGAGGAAAAAAGAGGCAGCAAGTCATCACGCTCGACCTCTGCTTTGACCCAAACAGAACAGAGTGAATCAACGCACCCTCGGAGGAAGCTTTCTGCCTACGCAACACGTCCGTTTAGTGGCGCTGGAGAAACGCTTGCCTGTAAGGAGGCTGACCCCTGCCCTGCTGGCGTCACATCCAGACTACGTCTCCTTCCTCCGCTTCTCACCCTTCGGGGAGATGCTGGAGGAGCCTTCACCAAACCATACTCAGGCAATGCTACTGTAAACGCTCCAATTCCCCCGTCACAGAAATGGACTGAAACGCAACCGTTCTCTGCTGCTGAGAAACCTACCCTCGCTATATCCTTCTGCTTGGTGAAATAGAGGAGCATGTCCAGGTAAGTGTACAGCAGGATCTGGCAAAGGTCCAGGTCTTTGATTCGGCTCAATAAAATGTCAAACACTGGAATCATGACTTCCCCAAACGTCCGCACTTCCTCATCCTGCGTCAGGGCTTCTATGACCTCCTCCAGAAACTCAGTCATGTCTTCGAAGTCTAGCAAAAGAAACAAGCCTAGCACAGCAGAGCTCTCTCCCCCAGCCCCTTTTTTAAAAAGCACTGAGAGAAACCAAATCTTTACCCAGGTCCACAACATTTTTCCTGTAATCTTTCACTTAAACTTAAGATCTTAAGTAAGACTATGACTAGGAAGAAAACAAGTCATCTATCTCACCTATCATGGGCCCACACATTTCCAGAGTAGCTCAGCAAACATTGAGCTTCCGTTACCCTTTAGAGTCACATTTTCCTTGATACAGACAACTGATTTCACTGTCACCTACACAGAGAATCTTACCTCTTAGGGGTGCTAAATGCTTTTGTTACAAAAAAAGGAAGTCAGAGCAGCAAATACACTCAGAACATTAGTCATCACCTTTGCAAACTGTCCCTATCACCAGGTAAGTTCCCACCTTAATTCAGTCCCACTTACGGGCGCCTCTCAGTGCTTCCAGCATCAAGTCCACGAGCTGCTCGTACACGTTCTGGTTGACGTAAATCTCCGGGGTGAGGAGAACGGTGCGTGTGTTGGACACGGTCAGATTCCGGCAGCGCACTGCGAAGGGCAGCAGATTCTCCGGGACCTTGGTTATCTGCACGCAAACAACAAGGTAGATTTGGCTCTTGGCAGGGCACCCGCCACCAGCGAATCCTGCTGGTTGTTAAGGTGCTCGCCTGGCCAGTGGAGCTAAGTGCGCAGGTGGCTCCCTCCTTGGCCCCGAGTGTCTGCCTACCTCTTCCCTGGCTCTCTGGAAGCACGCATAGAGGTAGCGCAGGATCTGCCTCTCCCCCGCGTCCCTGTCCGCAGAGAGGTTCGGTGCACTGGCGGATGTCATGTGGATCAGGTGATTTCCCGGCTCGGGCAGCAGCAGGCGAGTGAAGAGCGCCTGGACGCGGGCAGAGACGCGCACGAGCAGCTCAGCCCCACGGACGGGTGGGACAGGCAGCCCCGGCACCACCGATGGCAACGCGACCACCCACAGCAGCACGCGCCTGCGCTCGTCCCCTGCTTCCCACTCCCCAGAGACATCGGGCACATTTCTGCAGCCCGCGCAGGGGACCCGCGGCACAGCACCTGCTCAACGTTCTCCATGTCGAGCCAGTCCTGGTCGTCGAGCTCTGCGGCCATTTCCTCCAAGTAGACGCAGCGCGCCGGGATGCCGTTCCCGCTCCTCATGCTGGGGTCGCCTGGGGAAAGGCGCAGGGCGCCACGTTGTGATGACGCCAGCTCGGCGCACGGCGACCGTCGGGGAGACACGCTGCGGGCCGCAGCGTCCACGGCGGCGCCTGCGAGCGGCGGCTTGAGGCAGCACTTGCTCCCTGCTGCTCCCCAGTAGGGTCCCAGGCAGCTCCCACAAACTCCCCCAGCGCGTTTCGCACTGCTGCTTAGAACAGGCTTTGCTTGGGAGCTGCGCAGGAAGCCCTTCTTATGTCGAGCACACAAAATTCCTCAGGCAACGCGACAGAGCTGGGGCAGCCACGCACAGCGAGCGGTGCCTTGCAATCCAAACCCCGCTAAGCGCCCGGGTAGTCCTAGGCCAAACGCAGCCCGGGGGCCACCCAGCCCCGCAGCAGCCCCGAGCAGCAGCACTCACTGTTGTCCAGCGTGATGAGGAAGATCCTCTGGATCATGTGGTTGATGTTGAGCTGCTCGCAGAGCTCGCGCTGCGAGCGGAACGAGCGGCTGATCTCGGCCACCGAGTAGTCGCACTCGTCCAGGCTCTCCGAGACGCTGTTGTCCGAGTCATCCTGGCTCGCGGACGCCTCGTCGC
>VZSV01000357.1:197642-217988 GCA_013398735.1 Nothocercus julius
GGCACCGGCGTCCTGGCCGCAGCCGCTGCCGGCTGCCGCGCGCGCCCCGTCCCGCTCTCCGTGCGGAGGGTACCGGGGTGACCAGAGGAGCGCTCCAATGTCACCTGGCCGGGACAGGGCTCTGCTCGCACGCTCTCCTTAGTTAAAGGAAATGAGAGCGTTCACTATGGCCTCTGGCTCCGCAGGCCTGACAGAAAATCTGGCATTCATTGCTGATTAGTAAATCTGCTCTAGCACTTCTTGATATTTTCCCTTTGTTAACACTGCTTGAAAAGGAAGGTGTTTTCAGTGTGCTCAAGAGCTTAGGCAACTCGCTCTTCCTGCCTGAGGAGAGTGGCGCGCTTGCAGCGCAATCGGCCAGCATTCACCTGCCATCTACGGGAGACTCAGTCAAGTGCAACCAAGCCAAAGCACGACACACCTAGAGGATGGTGCTTCTTAAAACACTTTCTCACATCTCAATGAACAGGAATCTTTCAGCAGCTCTAGAGCAAACACCACCTCAATTCTTCCGCAACAGAATTCCACAACTGCTGATCCGAACAGGCTTCTTCTCTTGCAGCCTCGAGCACAGCCAGCCAAGCAGGCTGCAGTGCCTGTGCAAAGAATCCAAGGAAACGTCCCGAACGCTCCTTCAGGTCCCGCCTGGCTAAGACGGAGTGTGCCCCGTGGGGACCCCTTGGAAGAGCCCGCGCAGGGACGCGGAGGCAGCAGTGGCTCCTTACCGTCCATGTCCTCTCGGCCCAGGTAGGAGCACCAGCGGTTCCGCATGACCTCGATGGCGTCCAGGTCCTCTTTGGAGATGTCGTTGTTAATGATGAGGTGCATGCAGGGGATGATGAGCTCGTTCAGGACGCTGATGCCCTCGGCCACGCGAGCCTCTTCGCCGCTCACAAACAGAGACGCCGCCACGTCGTTGAGCTTCTGCGCGAGCAGGGACATGCGGGACAGGCGCTTACCGAGCAGGCAAGGGCAGCGGGCGAGCAGCCCGCGCCAGCAGAGCGCTCGCTCAGCCCTCTGCAGCCGACGGCCGCACAGGAACGGCCACGCTCAGGAGCGCCGCGGCCGCCCTCTGCTCCAGCGGGAGCCGTTAGCGCAGGGAGCCCAGGGAGACCAACAAACCCCTGAAGCCTTAGAGTGGCAGCGTACATATATGTGTATGTACAGCTGGGGCTTTAGGGTGCCAAGATACAGATGTGCCTTTACCTAGGCACCCCCCAAACTACAAGCCCCGTTCCGCCACCAAACCGTATTTGCAGGACTTTTACTCTCTGCCGTGAGTAAGGAGCAGAAGCCTCAGTAAGAGCCCAAGAAATACAGGAGGGGCTTGGCAAGCACAGGCCGTGAAACAGAGACAAATCTCACGTTTTGCACTGCTTTGCCCCCCCAGGAAAAAGGGCATCACCTTTCGCCTGCAGGGAGAAAGTCAGTAACACTGGAAACCAAAGAAAAGGGGGGAGGCAACGCTGCAACCTGCGGGACAGGAAATGGTGCAGGTGCTGCTTTTCCATGAGCACCTTGAGCAGTATCCGAACCCCCGCTGAGCACATAGCAGCTGGCGCGAGGGCTGAATCACAGAGCAGCAAGGCAGGCGGCTCCCTGCCTGCCCGCCCTGCCCGGCGGCGCGGGGAGCTCTCGGGTACCCACCAGGAGGCATTTTCTTCTGTACAGGGCAATCAGCGGCTCGCTCACGCCCCGCCGGGGCCCCTTCCGCAGCAGGGTGCTGTTGCTTTGGTACGCGTACACCAGGTAGCTCAAGGCCTCCTGGTACCTAGGAGAAGAGCGTCAGCAGGGTCGTAGCAGGGTCCCAGGCTGCGGGGAGGTCGCTCCTGGCAGCTCGGGAAACGTCGGCCGCTCAGCCCCAATGCGCCCACCCGCCATCAGGCCTCACAGATTAACTTTATCTCCTCGCCAAAGCATCAACCGTCGCTCCACGTCCAGCAACCACCCGCTCCTTCTCCCCAGTGCGCCAGCCCAGCATCTTTGGAACAACTTTTTAAAGCAAAGATTGAGCACAGTTTAGCCAGGATGCGAGTGCCAACTGCTCTTTGCAGCGGTGCCAGAACTTTGCACTTTGGGAGGACGCTCACAGAGGGGCACGGAACAATATTTTCCGTTCCTTTCCATATTTTCGGTTTAGAAAAGACCCAGTGAGAAAACACTTAAGAAAACAACCGCAGGGTTGAGCTTCTCGAGGCTGCCAAATCCAAACAAGCGGTAGGGACAAGCTCATCACAGAGAAACACTAGCACACCCTGCCCAGCCTCTTGTCACTCTGCCCACTTGACTTTGGCAGCCCGTCTCCGAGAGCCACCTCAAAAGATAAGTTCTGTTCCCATCCGGAATTCATTTCTAAAAAGCGAGGTTCCTCCCGCACGGAAAAAAGGGCTTAAAAAAATCTTCCCTATGATGCAACTATTGCATATCTAATGCACTGCGTATGTAACATGCAGCTTCAAAAGCATGGGAGGGGGGAAACAGCAGTGTTTTCAAATAGTATGGCATCCCATCCCGGACAGTTCCGGTGCACTCCCAAGCTCCAGGGAGCAAGCAAAGCAATGGCAATCATTCCTGCAAACTCATCCCTGGGAAAGAAGAGAGTAAGCTTTACCGAGGGAGAGATTAGTGGGAAACCCTCAGAATGGCGGGCAGGCGCCTAGCTAGTAACTCAGCATAATGTTGGAATTGTATAACGAGGTCAGCTCCGCAGGCCCGAAAAGGCTATTAGCAAGTCAGGAAGACGGCACCTCTCGGACACAAGATCTGGCAGCACGGGTCGGAAGCAGCAAGTACCGCCAAAGTAGCTCGTCCTTCCAGGCCGTAGCTAATCTTACCCAAACATCCCATTAAAGTTAACCTACTTTCTATTCTGGTACAGCTCCAGCCCTGTAAGCAGGTAAACAGAGACCTTCCGAAACACACTGTAGTCTTCGTGCCATCTCTGTTGGGGAATGAGGAGGAGAGCAGAGCGTCAGCTTCACCCATGCCACGCGCACGCGCTGCCAGACCGCTCCTCGACGCCAGAGCGCGTGGGGGCCTCCCCTCCGAGGAGCCTACAGTTCTCTGCTAAGCCGTAAAGAGAACAACTTGGGCCATTGCACACACCATCCCCAAACCTGAGGAAATTCGCCCAGGACCCACGGTCGCTTTTAAGCACCGCTTTCGGAATGGCAGCCTGCAGGCAGCGGGCAGCTACGTTCAGGCAGGGCAGCGACTGCCTTAAGACCTTGCAGCATCCTGCCGCTCTGCCACGCGCGGCTTTGCACAGTGGCGACTGCAAACACTCCAAAGCCGCTCCCTTACCTTGTACTCCTCCATATCGACTTCGTCGGGGCCAATTTCTCGCAGCTTAGCTCGGGCCACCTTCATGATGCTAATGGACCTGCTCGGCACAAGCAGGGAGGGCAAAGTCAGAACCGCGACCGGCCAGCCGGGTCTCAGGAGAAAAACTTCCTCCTGCAACACGGGGCACAAACCTTTCATCGTAGCTGAGGTTTTTATCTGCGAACTGCTCGAGGAGGGTCCGCTCCACAACCTGCTTGGGAGCGTTGTTCTGCAGGAAGTAAATGAGCACGTGCTGCAGGCGGGCATCGCTGCGAGGGCTCGGCGTCTCGTTGGCGAGCAGGTAGAGCCGGGAGTATTCCTCGTGGAATGCCTGCCGGAGAGGGACCCGCGCTGCAGCCTCCCTGCCTCCGCCGGCCGAGGGCTGCAGCAGCTGTACTCGGCCCGAGGCCGGGGCCGGCCCCAGGCTGCACAAGGCCCTTCCTGCGGGGAATCCTCTTGCACGCGCTACAGTTGTAAGCATCTACCATAGACAGGGAAAAGGAAGGAGCGGCTGGTCTTCCTTCTGAGAGGAGGGAAGCCCTTGCAACTCCAAAAATCGCTTTGAACCCAGGGATGCGTCATTACATTAGGAGAACAGCACACGGGTCACAAGAGCCACCGGCCCAAAGAAGAGCGGCGTGAAACGTTCCCTTCATGCTGGCGATGTGTCAGCACAGGCCACATTCTGCATTTCTTGGGAGTTCCAGACTTTCCTACCTCTGGATTTAGCAAACAGGTGGGATACCTTAACAAGCCCGGCTTCAGACCCATCGCGATCGAAGGTCTGGCGGGCTTTCGCGATAGCGAGGATCACCCCTTGCATGGCTGGGCTCAGCATCACCTACCACACGAGCAGGACAGCGAACACACGAGGTCAGGAGACACAAGGAGAACAACGACAGACAGAAGAAGAGGAAGCATGGTGAAGGAAAGGGGAAAAAAAAGGTCCAAAGGAAAAGTTTACAGGGCATGCTATGAGTACAGGTGCGATAAGTGAGAGCTGTGATGTGAGTTTGGGCTCCTCGTTCCACCTGCCATACACACTTTCCATGCAGTTTGCTTCAAACGCTTCCATGTGTCATTGCAAGCCTAGAGCTCGCAAACTCCACAGGGGAGAGCGCACGGCACCCTAGTCCCATCCCCTGCATGCCCTATTCAGGCTTTGAAAGCAACCCACAGAGAGCACTGCCTCTGGCAGAGCGCCTCCGTGCACCAATGTCATGCAAGCAAGTACGAAACCTCCTCACGCAGCCACGAGCTCAACACTTCTGTACGTGAAGGGCAAGTACGTTTGTGAGGAGGACTCAGCCGACCGACCTCTAAACCCGTGCTCGCGGACGTGTTTGAGGGCGGCTGGACATGCACATTCACAGACTCTAAGCTAGGGACTGTAAGCTGTAGCAGTCGCTTCTTCGGACGAGCCTCTAACAGAAAACAGGAGAGGCTGCTAAATAAGGACATACAGCTCAGGGCAGTTTGGATACAGCTATGGCAGAGGGAGGACTTGAAGCAACAACGTGCAGAGGTAATGATCAAGGGCTCTTAGAGAGCTGCTTTTCTGGTGGCTTTTACAGATGAAATTGCTACAAGATTTGCTCTGGCCTTCCTTATTGCTGCAGGGGGGAAAACGTGCTTAGAAAACAGCAGGATTTCAGGAAACAGGCTACTATCTTTCCCAAAGTTAGGAAAGCTCAAAGGCAGCTAACTGCAGCGTTACAGGTTAATGACGGGCAGCAGCCAGCTCCTGCGCTGCGTTCTGTACCTCCTCATTATATCCATCTGCATCAGATCTAACCAGAATCTTCCCCACGCTGGGGATTTCCACTTCAGAGATCTGCGAGCTACTTGGGCCAGCAGACTCTGTCTCTGGAGCCTCCTGCGGTGGTTCTGCCTGAACTGTGAGGGCTGTTTCTCCCGGAGGGGCCTCCGTTGGGTCTACCTCCTTTGGCTGTGGCAGCAGAAAGAAGAAAAAATCAGAAAAGCAGAGGCAAAACACAGGAAAGCTAGAGCGGAGCGAGTTACAGGTGGCAGAGCTGCAGAAATGCGAAGGGCAGATGTTTCCTGGGAAGAGAGGGGAGGCCGGAGGCGCGGGCCTCACCTCGCAGAGCGCGGCCTCCACGCCATTCTTCTCGTAGGCGTCGGCCGTGTTGGCAATGGCCAGCGCCGTCTGCTCCTTGGCAATGGTGGCGTGCTCGGCGGCCAGCGAGCGCGCGCTCGGCTCGCGCGCCGCAGGCCCATCTGTCGGGACACAGGAGTGGCAGCGCTGAGCGCCACGGCCGGACCGAGCCGCGCGCGCAGGGCGTAAAGGGGAAGGCGAATGCAAGAGGCCCGAGCAGCCACCCGCCATTTCTCTTGGGCACACCTAACACCGCCCAGGCCCGGTCCCCGAACCGTTAGCATCTGCATTTACAGCCCACGTCAGGTCTGTCACAAGGCTGGCCACGCAGAGCGCTACGCCAGAGGGAACAGTCTGCTCCAAGTACATGTCCTCGGGAACTACAGCCTAAAATACCGTTCGGCCTTTATTCACACTTGGAGCTGTTCCGTCATTTTACAAGGCGGTGTTAAACACCCCTCCGGGATCACGTGGACCGCTCTGGAATAAGCTTGCTGCTCGGTTCTCTCCAGATGCCCTACTTGAACGAGCAGCGCCTTCCAGCGAGCGCGCTCTCCCCGCCTTGCTCCAAGGCGCTTCGTAGCGCGTGGCTGCGCGGGATTCACGTGCGTTACGCCACGTGCAGCCCAGGGCTGCAGGCGCCTGCTCAGCGCCCCGCGAAGCGTCGCCGGGGCCGAGGGCACGCGCTGCCAGGCACTGCTCTGCGGGACCTTTCCGCTCAAGACCAGAGCACCTCCACACCTGCTGCTCGGTGCTCGTGTTTCACGTCCTGGCCTTCTCGTTACCAGCTCGTTATACGTGAATGCAAGTGAAAACACCGTTTCTGCCAGCTCGGCCACAAGCTTAGAGGTAAACACATAGGCAAAGAGCCGAAGAGCTTTTCCTTTTGCCAGGACGCAGCCCCCCACCAACCTGCGTGGCTACTTCATTACCGGTTTCTCCTAGATATCTAGGACTGTACGGCAAGCTGCAAAGCAGCGCTACTTTGGAGCAGGTAGTTGTTACCAGGGCCAACACTGTTTACAAATTCCACTGCAGTGCCACCTGGTCCTGACTCAGAGGAGACGTCCTGCGACTCAAAAGCGGCCGAGGGCTCCATCTGCGGGATCTTGCAGGACTGCTCCTCTTCCCATTCCTCTGCCTCCTGCTCGAGTCGCCAGTTGTCCTCCTGAATGTAACGCTTCAGTTCTGGCGGCAAGGCTTCCACTTCCTCCTGAACCTCTCCAACCTCGGACTCGTCATCCTCCCCTGGAAAGAACACACCACTTCTTAGGTGCGGGAAGACACGGGAGCTCCCGTGGCTCCCAGCACCTCCTCCTCCTCCGAAGAGGGACAGTTCTGTGCCACGGGGAAGCTAAGGCAGGTACTGGTCACGCAGGGTCAGGGGGCAACAGTTCAGACAAAGGTCCGAACAAGCGGCGGTTTTGGCTTCGATACCTGCCGCGGCGCGGGCCACCTTATCGCTTATGTACATGAGGCAGTAGGCACTGGCATTCCTCAAGCCTCCAAACGAGTCTCGCTGCAGCTCTTCCCACGACGACTCTGTCACCGAGATGTCATTGTACTTGAGCCAGCTTTTCCGAGGCTGGTCGTAGATGTAGGCCCAGTAATGGCCAGCATTTGCTTGCCCTTCGTGCACCAAGACTGCGTGCAAACGGTAGGGGACCTGCAAATTCACACAGATGTATTTTGCAGGCTTGCTTGCAGTAAGCAAAGATGTCGAACCTCTGCATAGAAACTGAAGCTGCATTCCCAGCTGCTGCCTTGTATAGGGCTGCTGATTCATATAATGACTATGCTACTGTGCTGCCTTCTCATGTAGCACTTTGCTGTCATTGGAGGCTGAACGTGCCGTCGTGAAGCTGACGGGCACAACCGTGGAAAGCGAAGCCCTCCGAGGAAGGTCACGCTCGCAGGGTAGAGGCTGCGACGTCTGAACGTGCTGCCCGACGAGCTATTAAAGCCACTTCCAAGTACTAGACGGCATTGGCCGGAGCACTACAGTAACGGCCCATCTATGAGCCGTCCCCGCAGGACGTCCCAGGACCGCTGCCTGAGCCGTCACCTTGTGCCACGTGGCCTGTTTCGCAGCGCAGGGGCACGACGTGCTTCCCTCGAAGACCCCTGACAGCACAGCACGTGCCACAGCCTGAGCTCAGAGAGCGCTCGGCAAAGGAGGCCACAAGGTGAGGAGAAAAAGTCACATCTTTTTAAAGAAACTTCTCTCTTCTTTGTAAGATGGAGATTTTTTGTAGGTGAACTAAGCTGACAGTTCCTGACAGAAAACATTTGATGTCATTTACAAAAAATTAACAGCAATGCGCCAGGAAAGGTTTTAGAGCCTGACTGAACAGATTTCTCTGCAAGTACAGACAGTTCAGGCTTTAAAGCTTTCTGGAAAAGGCACTTATTTATTAACCTCACAAGCTGGGCGGGAGTTTGGAGATGGGCTAAAAACAAGAGACTGAAGCATTTCTCTCAAAGAATTGATGACCCCGAGAACATCACAGTCAGTTCATGGCCAGGGCGACACCATCATTCTCAAGACATTCATTCTTCCACCCCCCGGAGGGCTGGAGGCTAATTAAAAACAAATCCGTCCCCCCAACTTTGGCAAGACACGCAGCGTTTTGTTCTTCTCCTTCCACACAAACATTTATCTTGCACCACGGCCACGTAGCCAGCAGTATCAGCCGAACGTTTCCCTAACGAAGCTGCATTTCTTACCTGCTGGAGGAGAGGGTCACAGTACATTTGTTCCATGGATAGGTTGATTCTGGCAATAGAGGCTTTCAAATCTGCCAAGAACATTGCGGAAAAGAAAAACATATTGAAAAAAACACTGACAATTAAGAGGCATAAAGATGCATAGCTAGTCAGCCTACTGTGGTTCCTTTCGTGTCCAAGATATGGGAGGCGTGCGAGAATTCGGGGAGGGCACAGGCCCTCTTCTCCAACACAGCGCACGCCAGGCGTGCGAGCGGCACAACGGAGCGCCGCGGCAGGCTCGGCCCGCTCTCGGCACCGCGCAGCTCCAACCACACGCAGCAGGCGTTTTTACCTAAGCAGGACCACTTCAGGGAGCACGTCGCGACGCATCCAGCTGAAGCGACGGGAAGGACTTTAGGCTAACAATCAACAGGAAAGCGCCACAAAGATATTTTTGGCCAACCTTGCATGTCTTGTTCAATCTCGCTTCTCCAGCGCTGCAGACACGTCCGAACGAGGTTCATCTCTTCCTCGGAAACCACGCGCGGAGCTGGGCAGTCAGCTGCTTCTGCGGGAGATTCGGAAGGCTGGAGCGGGGGACTCAACTTGTGTTGCGGGGAAGAATTTGCCAAAGAGAAATCTTCACTTGTCCTAGTATTCTTCGTTTCCAGTACTCTATGAAGCAAAATCCATAGCAATGGGCAGATTATTCAGTGTTTCTCTTTTGAAAAGAGTTTAAATCAAACAAAACCTACGGAAGAGCCAGAGCACCATTTCCCTTTGCAGATTGCACAATATGTAAAGAGCACAAGGAAATCAAAATGCACTGCCTCCTTAGCAGATCAAAGTGCAAGACAAGATGCAGGACAAGATTCTCACAAAACTCTACACATCTGTGCTCACGAAAGACAGATCCACAATGAGAAATGCTAAAAATTCCTTCTCTTTTGAAGATTTCCTTTACTTACTCGGCTTCATTGAAGAATGTGAGCCAACCACGGAGGGCAGATTTGTGACAATGCAAAACTGTAGTAATGCCATGGCTGATGAAACCAAATATTAGCACCATGCCCCAAAGGAGCCCATGATTTAGCGCTGGCTTACTGCTCCAACACAGGCCTGGGGCAACGCTTCCAGGAAAGGAGGGAGAGCAGGCTCCCTGCAGCACTGCGCTCACCTGACCTGCACAGCCACACTCAGACAAGCTCCTGGCTACCTGCACCGGCACTCATTCTTTACCCCATCCTGCCCAGAGGGTCCAGATAAACAACCCACCATGCTCGACAACGAAAACAGGCAGCACTGAGCTGGAAGGCGAGGTGTTCTCCAGCAAATGCTTTCTGTTTCTGTTCGCCACCAACCTGTTCTGCTGCGAAAGGCTGTCCAAGACGCGAGACTCGTCCTGGCACTGCAGGACTGCTGCCTGCGAGTCCTGGGGAGAAGGGGCAGCAGCGGCTGCCTTGCTGGCGATGAATTCGAGGACGTACTGCAGCATGTCCGGGAGCGGGAAGCGCGCTGGCCCGGAGCCGTACTTCGTGTACCTGCAGTCAAACAAAAACAAAAACCCCGCGGTCGGCTAGAGACGGAACATGACAATTTTGCTAACCATGAGGAAAAAACAGCACAAAGAAGTTAATATACATTAGCTTGCGGCACCGTCAAGGACATATTTACGGGGAGCTGACGCATAATACTCCTGTCCTTTTCTACTGACTGCTTTGAGCACGCCACCATTCCAGAGAAATCCTATCTGATGCCCCGAGCATAACTGCCCCGCCGAGCGCTCGCGAAGCCGCCCTCTCAGAGCCACACGCTACCTGTCGTTTCTCAGTCACCCAGTTGTTAAAGCGTCAAGGCTTCCTCTTTGGACGTGCGGCCTTCGTCCAGGGATATTCCTATGTGGCTGATGAAGGCGAACCAACACAGGCCTCTTGCCACAAGCCCCATGACCAGGGCTGCCTTTTAAATATCCCCATATTTTCTCCTTCCTCTACAAGGTTTATTTTACTTAAAAGCTCACTGAAAAGGGAGGAGTCACAGAATTCCCCGTGGTGTCAGAACAAAAATAGCTGAGCACTTACTTCTCCAGTTTTTGCTGTAGAACCACTATTTTCTCCTTTAATCTCTTGATTTCTTCTCTTTTCGCCTGTATAAGCTCTTTGCTGCTGTAGAGGTACCTGCACAATCACAGAGCCGTATCACATGAGCATTATGTACCTCTAACGTCTCTAATGTTTCCGAACTATTTTCAAGCCCTTCCCTCCTCACCAAGAAGAATTTCCTCACTCCTCTAGTTGAAATAAAGCATCATCTGAAACCCATGGCAAGATAAAGTGACTCACCTGTCCATGTAAATCGTCTGGGGAAACTCGAGCCTAGTGTGGATTTTCTCTGGCTGTCCCAGGGACTGATTGAACTCAAATCGGGAGAGTTCGAAGGTGAGCACCGGGGGCAGTTTTGTAAACCAGCGCTGCAACAGAAGCAGAAATGCCCCCGAGGGGACAGTTTTTACGGGTATTGCCAACTGCTCTATTTCAGACCACTCCTAAGCATGGCTGTCTTGAAGCTCTGACTTAGTATATGTTTTGCTTATGGAGCGGCTAGTCCGAAAGTCAGATTTTACGAGATTCAAATTGCCACTTCCGTTTACAGATTTTACCATAGAGAAGCCTCATGATACCTTTCAGAAAATTAATTTCTTTTGCCTGCTGCATCCAGCCTGAAGGATTATTCAGCGTCCCAGGAATTATCTTTACACAATTTGCACACGCTCCACAAACACTGCGGATCAGCTAAGAGCCTCCGAGACAGCTATTTTCCAATGCAGCTCTCATGCAATGACGAGCAGTAAAACAGAGGCCCTCAGCCAGCACTGCATTCCTCACCCTCTCTCACACTGTTCAGCCCGGGGCACCCGGACACCCACTTTCTTTGTGTGTAAAGCAGTATTTCCAAGAGCCGAGCTGCAAGGAGAGCTCCTCGCTGCAGCTGGGCTTCCTCGGTCCTCCTGGCTTCACAAATTCCTTGCGAGAAGTTTCCTTCAGCTACCTTAGCATGGCACCACCCAGACCACATTCCCTGTGGGGCTCACGGTGGGCACACTAAGGCCTTCCCTTGGCATGATCCGTGGCACATGCCTTGCCACAATAACCCTGTCCCTACGCCAAGGCGCAAGAGCCCGTTGCTAGATCTAAAATCTGTGCAACAGAGGTGACTACTTTTAATACTTGAGAAGGACACGGCCAGCTAGCAGAGCCTTTGGAGAAGCTGCCCAGTCTTCAGAACAGGGAAACATGGAAAAGGAAGGTGTAACACCCCTACTGTATAGGAGAAGCACACGCGTCAATGATTGGCAGTGACGCCCCGCGCTTCCACACGCGCAGCCGTGTTCTCGAAAGCGAGAATGCACCTTCATCCCCACGCCAACTATCTTGTGGCCCGCTAGCCAGCACACCTTAGCAAGTGAAATAAAGAAGATGCACACTTCTTTGCAACATAAGTTCTTTGCAAACTTAAGGCAGACCCCTCTCCGCCTAGCTGCGCGGCTGCACAACGATTACAGCTTGGGCCAGCGACTGGGACAATTTCCCTTGTCTTTGAGTAAAGAACTTACAGAAACTACAAAGCTGGGATTGGAAAGAATCTACCCAAGCAGCTCCCTACACCTCTTGCTCCAGGCTACATCAACTGCTGCACAACGTGCTGCGATGGCATCAAGCCAGCCAAACCCCTCGGAGACAGGTGAGTCCAAAGCCAGGCAGGGCTCACGAGCACAACTTTGCGTTTCTCAAGTGTTCGGAGAGAAGTCAAAGCCCTTCCCTTGCCCCATCTGTGCCAGGTACCTTTGCAATTTCTTAATATTATTTCCCAAACTTTCTCTGGACTAACTGCTCGGCCTCTCTAGCGCACACAGAATGCTGAATGTCAGGGCACATCTTAACTTTCGACTTTGCAGCAGCTAAGGAGTTAATGATTGATTTGTGATTCCAGAAATTAAAAAAATAAAATAAATTAAAAAAAGAGAAATAAAAAAATCAGCACAGGCAGAAGATAAGAGTGAAAATGAGAAGAAAATAAACACACACTGTAACAGGGAGAAAGAAACAAATTGCAAATGGCATACCATAGAGTTAAGCACTGTACTTTTACCCTCCGAAAATATGGAGGCAGTGGTTCTCCCCCTACTCAGGTACAGGTAGGCTTCAACAGAAAGAGAGAGACTTTATCACACTTGCATCACAAGTAGATGTCGACCTTTTTAATGTAAAGCGGTTACATAGGACAATACAGCTTTACAAACAAGCTAGCACTTAGTTAGCAATGCCCGTTAACATATATTTACGCTAGATTCCAGCGATCCCGAAAATTTCCGTGGCTAGTAGGGAATGATGACGCTGGGCATTTACAGTTACCAAAATGTAGTGAGACTCCCCTGCACTCTACGCACGCCGTGTTAGAAAGCGCCCAAAAGCTTCATGCCAAAACACAGAACTAACCTCCTGTCCATATTTCACCGGCCGAGCTGCCGTCGCCTCATCCATCTCCCCCTCCACCATGGCACCTTCCAAGCACTCGTTCAAGTTCCGGTACCCATTTACCTGAAGGGGATACTGGCCAAAGGTTTCAATCTTGGAAAAAGTATTGCCTGAATAAGGGAAAAACAGAACAAAACACAACCCCACGAAGCAACTTAAAACAACAACAAAACAAAAAAGGATAACTCAAGAGCTTGTCATAAACATCAGCTTTGCCACACTGCTCTTAAGAAATGAGCTCCATACGGTTCTCAGCGGAGGTGTCTATCAAAACAAGGCTCTCTATAAACAAATTCTCAAGCAGATGAGCACAGAAAAGTCGTTCGTTTTTGCAAAAAAGGCGCTTTATAGAAGGGAGTCAAAAACAATTTGATAAAGACGACTTTGTAAGCTCACCGTACCACTAAAGCACCAGGCAATTTCATCAAGAATGTGCAACACAAAAGTCATGCATCAACATTGCTATAAATCAAAACACTGAGAGGAGTTAAACAGTGAAACTACCAAATCTTTAACTCACCCTCATGGACGCCCTCAGTCAAGAAAGTCCCATAGAAAAGTTGCACCATTGGGTTTTCAGATTTGTCCCCAGGGTTGCTGTTACAAAAAAGAAAGGAAAAAGAAAACCCATGTATTTGCTTCATTTGCAGCTATAGGCTCTTAAAAAGTCCTAGCTCAAGATCTCAGCCTTTGCTTGGGAGTCCTCCTACAATGAAAACTAAACTTTTCTATCACAGCCCAAAATACTCAACTGTTTCCATACTCACAATTGCATTCTACCACTTACACTGGCAAGGAAATAAAAAGCAAAAAAGCTAAGATACTGCCTTCTGAAACGCAGTTCTAATGCAGGGGTCTTTAAAGAAAAGTCTTTAAAAAGATTTCAGTTTTCTACTTCAGGTGACTGTTTTCCTAATCTAACGTCTATTACGTATGTCTGTAACGTACATTTTATGACTATTTTATTTTATCGGCCAACCGCTTTCTCATGCCATTTTACAGCGGCTCTGTTGAACTGTAAATCCCTTTAAAAGCTTTTTTTTTTTTTTTTCTCCACTTAAAGTCCCTCCATTCATCAACTTGTCGTATCTAAAACCTGTTTGTGCTCGGTGACAGGCAGAGCCCCGAGACCACAAGCACTCACCTGACGTTCACAGCCAGCTGGAACGCATCCTCCAGCCAGTCCAGCAGCTTGTGCGTGAATTCACTGACATCTTGCTGGAAGAGAGGCAGAAGTTTCCAGTCAAACACACACACGAATGCGAAAGCGTTTTTGTATTCCACGAGTCTCCCAAAGCCCCTCAAGTTCAGGCCAGCTGGTGTCGCTGTGCCTACTCATCTGAGCAAAACGTCCATTTAAAGTGCTGTGATCTTTATTTTAGACGAGCAACGCTCGCTCTGCTCACCTGAAAGCTGGAGCAGAGGAAATTACCAGGATAACTCCCCGGCTATGTGGGCAGCGCTGTGGGGGGACCATTAGGCTGCCTGTTTAATTAGTGAGCACGTAGAAGTCCCCTTTGAACGCGACAGTAGGATGAGGTCAAGGAGGATCACTGGGCCTCTAAGTGCTGCTCTGAAGTCAGCAAAAGGCTTTTCAATCCGGTCTTACCTGCTGCTCTTCGGCAGATCTGAACGCATCCCTCAGGAGCTCCAGCGCTGCAGAAGGGTCTACAAACTTACGACGTGTCCCCAGCATTAAAGCAAACAGACACTGAAGTTCTTGCATGAATGCAATATTTCTTTTTCCCTGCATTGCAAAAAAAAAAAAAAAAGTCTTAGCATAACTCTATAAAAGTTGCATTCTAAATTGAAGTGAAGCTTTCAGTGAAGCATTTGACTTTCTCAACAGCAAATCTGTCTTTTAGAAGTATTTCTCACATTTGACTTCAAAGCAGCAAGAAAACTTGGAAGTCATGAGCATAAGCGCAAGGGTCTCGGGCGGCCCATTTCCCATTAACTCTGCTTAGGGAGAGCAGGAGCTGCAGAAGAGGGGCCCTCTGCAGAATCCGCCGACGCAAACTCACCGTGCGGCTTCGACAGTTCTCCAGCACGCTCTGGGGGAGAGAGTAGCCCAGGACCAGCCTCCGAAACTGTGGTAACTGGAAAAGAGACTGCAAAGAGGCCGGCCCCCGTGGGTACGGGACTCACGACGATTCCAAGCAGCCTTCTCTGCTTTGCGCTCTGCAGCCGCGTTGCGCGTGCCTAACTCAACTCCTCAGTGGCCTCTGTTTCTGAGCGAGCCCCGAAGTGAGCAGCCTGCGTGGCCGGCCAGCACACCCGCGCCCAGCGTCTCCCCTTACAGCCTTTCAGAGGCCTACATCTCACCGTGCCTCTTTTAGGGTACATAAGCTTTTCAGAAAGGAGCAAGGGCAAGTTCAGAAAAAGCACACAGGAACCACAAACACCACGAAAGGAGCACTTCTCCAGCTATTCTATTTCCTTCCAAAGATGGAAAGAGATGATTAGCATTTATCTGCTGCTGATGTAAAACGGTTACAAGAGCCAAATGTGTCCCGTCTCTCCTATGCTTGCTCAGGTTATCTCGAATAATACTCTCTGCCTAGTCACTTATTAGATCAAACATTCAGGCACTGTATTCCATTACGTGCCATCTGATACACCATGTATTGAGTCAACAATCACCGCAGTAAAACTGAATTATCAGTTCACTTTGCCAGTCTAGCTTCTGTCATCCAGTGTTTGCACATCGTTGCACCAAAAAACAGTTGCACAGGTAGATACAGATTCTATTGATCCCTATCTCTGTTACAAGAAAACTACCTAACTGATCTTTTCAAGTGTGTCTCGAGAAAATCTCTGTTATAGCAAATACAAATAGAAGTATTTTAGGATCAAAACGACCTAAGGCCTGGTCCATTTTGCAAACATGAAAACGAAAACATGGAATCCTCCCCAACACTGTCCTCACATCATAAAGAAAAGAGGGGTGGAGGTGGGAACACTTTTGCTTCTCTATATAAATTGAGTATAGTATACTTGCAATCTTAGGAAAAATGACTAAGTGTGAGCACGGTCACAGCCACTCATCAGCACACAACGACCACCTCACAGCGATGACACATTGCTAATTAGCACTGAAGAGCGTTTGACGCCACGGCAGCAGAAATTACGGACCTCTGCCAACAGCTTACCTGTATGACAGCACTAAACCAACACGTATTTCCAATGTTTTTCATGCCCGCAGGCCAGTCCCCCGCTCTTCTCCAGTCGTTCTGCTTGGGATTCTCTCCCCAGACCTCGCAGCGTTTCCTTTTGGAGCGATTTTTGTTCTCAGCAGAATGCGCCTCCCGTGCTCTGTCACGGCAGATGCGAATCATGCAGTAAAGCAGCATCTCACAGAGAATCCCCAGAGCGCAGGAACTGCAGGCCGCTCGAGGCGCACGGAAGCGGCAAGAGCGGGAACGGAATAAGCCACAACTACACACGGCTTCTGGATGCCGAGCACCACGATGCAGTGCTGCCCCAGAAAGAACCAGTGACTATCATACCCAGAACACGATCGCGACGCAAACATCTAACGAAAGCTGCAGCTACCCGCTTTCCAGGGCGCTCGCGTTTGCCTCGAGGCTACTGAAAATGCAATCGGCCTAAGGATGCACTCAAAATACCCAAGAAAACCAAAAAGGGCTTTGCAGATCCACTGACCTTTCTGCTTCTCTTTCTGCAGCCGGGGTGTTTGGCGGTTCCCGAAGGCTGAAGGCAACGGCTGCCTGGAGGTCGTCTCTGCTGTCCGGGGGAAGCGTGGAGACACCTAGAAGCAGAGGCAACGCTCTGAGAGTGGTTTTCCAGCCAGGGCTATTCCAGTGTTTTCTTTACAGGAACTTCTAGAGATGTTACCCTTCACAGACATCATTTCCCAAAGTGATTCAGGTATAGTTTTCTAGCAGAAACGTAAACACGTAGTCTTTCAGTTGAATTGTACTACAGAACCTCTAAAGCCATCGAGTGGGCTGGAGTAGAAGGAGGGAGGAGATGGTGCCACTGTACAAAGGCCTGATTCCCCTACACCTGAATTCAGACCTCGTGGAAGCCCTTCAAACCTGCTGAAGTACTGAAACAACAACACTGAATGCTGCTGCTATTTGCTATGCCTTGATATCAAGGCTGAATCCTGACACACTTTTAAGGGAAAAGATTGGATTTTCAGAAACGTTCATATCCACCCCAAACCAAGTTCTCGCGCTGCTCTCAGGATGCTCAGCTAACTGCGAGCCATTTTGCTTACTAGTCATGGGGGAGAAGGAGAGTTTTGAGCCAGGTGGAAGCCTTCTTTAAACAGTAGGGTGGAGGACAGCTGAGTGGTTCCAGGTGCTGCTCTCTGAGCTCCCAGCACAGATTTTTGGCACTGTGCATCTGTGCAGTGCTAAACTCACCTGAGAAATTTTTCAACTGATAGACTAGGGACATTTAACAAAAGTAAAGTAATTATTGTCAGTTTCGGCAGGTGACAATCATACCTTTTTTTTTTTTTTTTTTTGCATTGCAAGGTACCAACAACGGCCTGCATTTGTAAATGCTTCTGTACAAATACCAATATTTCTGAAACTAATTTTCATGTAATCAAATGGCTAGCTCAAGGCAGCTGCCTGGACGTTGCTTTGCCTTTGTCGTCTACACGTTTGAGCAGTCGGAAGCAGCGCTTTAGCTCGGCAGCAGCACCAGGGAACAGCAGCTGCCTGACAGGAAGAGCTTTGGAAAGGGCTGGCAGCCAGGCTGCCTGGCAGTTGAGGACAAAAAAAAAGTAGAAATCCATTGATCTGCACGTTCTGAAAGGACAGGTCTTGGCTCCCAGGTAACCAGGGTCTGGTAAAAACCCCCAGCCCTGCCACGTCCTGACAGGCAGCCAGCCAGCCTGCCTGCCTAACACAGAAGGGGCTATCGCGGAGAGCACCGCTAACGTGGAGCTCGCAGCCGCAGGGCCGGGCAGGGCACCAAACACTTCCCCTGGCTTTGCCACTGCAGTCACCGTGATTTCCGAGGTGAACAGGCCTGAGCTGCTTCCCTTTCAGAGGCAACTGTCCAGCACCAGGAGATGCTGAGCAGAGTCAGGAACCGCTCAGCCACACAGAGCCGTGAGACCATCCGAACAAGGGCCTCTGTCCAGCCCCCGAGCCGCTGTCCAGGTGAGCACGGACCTTACTGCATCCTCCTTCCCTCTCCTTCAGCTCGCACTCCCCGCACCCACAGGAGAGAAGAGCTGGCTCGAGGCAACTACTGGGGACAAAAACTAATCATACAAAAAAGGTCATTTTGCTGGTTTTCTAGCTACCGCAGTGCAAGCGACAAGCGCCAGCAGAATGACAAGAGCGGGGGGCTCAGTGGCAGAAAGCAGGAGCCTAGTGCTTCCCCTGTCATCCCAGGTGCCATCCAGGGCACAGCGGGTGAACGCAGCGACGTGACTGACCTGCTGGAAGGGGCTGATCGGCGGCGCTGCCCTCCCAGGCAGCAGGTTCGGCGGCGGCGGCGTTCCCGTTGGGCTCCTCCGCGTGCGCCTCCGTCAGGAAGCTCACCGCTTCCATGAGGTCTCCATTAGCAGCCTGGTGGGATAAGAGGGGGAAAAATCCAGAGCTCCAGGGCTACTGCATCCACGTCCCTGTGAAATGGAAGGCACCCATGGCAGACAGAGACATGCTGGCACCAACTTTACTTTGTCTGGCCGCGGGAGCAAGCTCCCTGCTGGAGCAAGCTGCAGTAAAAAATGAATAAAGGCCACCATTGCTCTGAGAGAGAGCTCTTAGGCTTTATTACTAGGACTGCACGGGCTGCATTAACTCCTTTTCCTTGTAAGAGACTGGAGTCACTGCAGGGCTGAAGCGCAATGGGATACTCAGCCGCAGAGAGCCGCACGGGAACCAGACTCCTCGCGCACTGTGGTGAACGGGGGCAGCTTCCAGGGGTGACGCTGCTGCTTCTGCGAGCCCAGCACCACGGGCCATGCACGGAAAAGGAGGTGCGCAGGGCGCGGGAAGCCCCTCGCGGGTTGGCGTCCCTGCTGCAGGCAGCTCCGCGCTGCCACGGGCGGCCCAGGCACCTGCACGGCTGCAAAAAACGAGGGCTTCCAGCTCGCTGCGGCCTCTCGGTCGCTCTCAGAGTCAACGGAGTCGATAATTACCTCTCAACTTCCGAATCACACTCCCTTCCGACACCAACAAAACCCGGCCTGGGGTGTCTGCTTCCCTCACGGGTATGTCTGAACTGAGCAGCACTTGGGGCGGAAAACACGGCAGATCTTTTATGCCCCCACTCTTCGGGGACAGGCAGTATTCCGTGCATGGGACCCCACATCACCTTCATGAGACACACAGCGGCTGTTTTGGGCAAGCAGCAGCCTATTATCAGCCCCTAAAAAGGCCCCCCTCCCGCCTGACCCACGAATGACATTTAGGAAGTGCCTGAACTCATGTAAGGTTTGAAGCAGAATCTGAGGTCTTCTCTTAAAAGGACAAGCATAACATTCACAAACCTTTAGCGCTGCGTGAAGAAAGGCCGAATCCTGAATGCCCGTGATCTCTCTCAACTGATTTAAAAGCATTTGGCAATCCTATATGTAGAAAAGAAAGAAAGCTCGGGTAAGAAAGGCGATCAGGAAAAAGGCGAGCTGCTTCTGCAATGCTGCCAAGGGATCCCCCTGGCTCTTCCTCTCCTTTTTGCTGACAGAGCAACCCCCAAACTCGGCGCGAGCATCAGTGTGAGCAGCACGCTCAGTAAAAGGGGTATTTGGAGGCTCGGCCCAAGGCGCAGCGGACAGGAGGGCTCTGCTGGGTGTGCGGCACCTGCGGGACCGGCGGCCCTGGCGCTCGCGCAGCAGCGGCCTGGCCGGCGGGACATATAAGGAGGCTGCCAAGCGCCCTGCGGAGGGGACAGGGGCTATTTTAAGTCTGGCTGCACATGCCATTTGTGCCTGTCATTTCTCACGCACAGGAAGGTGGCAGGATAAGGGCCCTGGAAGCTGCTGCTGCTGCAGCAGCTCCTCCCTGCCAGCACCGAGGCCACTCCGAGCTTGGTTTCCTACTGCCTCTAGTCCATGCCCGACAACCTGCTCCTTTGCTACTGTAGCCACGTCCATTTCCGAAGAAAACCTCTGCAATCCTGTCTGTAACAAATTGTCTGAAATCCTTAGGTGTTGAGGCACTCAGCAGTCCCACCTTGCCAAGCTTCGGCGCTCTCTCGAAAGCAAGATCCCAAGAACAGAACCAGGTTGGACAGTCTGCAAGAGCATTCGCTGCCTAGGTGTTGTGTGGCTGTGGTACTGGGGAATAACCCCACGATAGTCACTTACATAAAATTCCCAGTCACGGGAGGGAATTTGCTCCACAAAGGCCTCACCTCATAGGAGGTGCCTGCGCACACGAAATACTCTTCACGCGGAGCCGATGTCTTGGCATTAACCGCCGGCCGCGGCTGGGGAGCGAACTTCCGAACGGCGGGTAGCCAGTTGAGAGCTGGGGGACCCCCGTGCACAGGGCTCACGGACACTGCTCTGCAAGGGCACCTTAAAATCAGCAGGCGCGCGTGCCGGCGGGGAAAGCAGCACGGCAAGCAAACTGCCGGCAGCGTGCCGCGACGGGACGCCCTTCGCAGGAGCTAGGCGCGATGCTGCCCGCCAGCGCCGCGTTTCTGCGCGCACCCCTCGCGGGCCCG
>VZSV01000357.1:269083-303534 GCA_013398735.1 Nothocercus julius
ACCGCGCTGCCGTCCCCCGCAGGGCCCGCACCTCATCATCAAGCAGCCCGACGAGCTCCTGGACGGCATGTCGGAGTGGTGCAAGGAGCACCACGGCAAGGTGGGCCCGCACATTCACGGCAAACGTACTGTTCGGGGTTTTTTTCTTTTCTTTTCTTTTTCTCCCCCATTCCCCTTAGCACTGTAAGCCTGGTTTATTTTTTTCCACACAGGCTTAAATTTGCCCAAGTGAGAGTTTATTTTATATTTTAATCCCCGTCACTCACCACAGAAAGCCTCCTCCTTGCCAGTAGCAAAGGAGCAAGTGGATTTTCCACTCCCTGGTTGTGAATTGAAATTCAAGGTAGTTTTCAACTAGGTGTTGAAGTTTTAAGACTTCTCTTAACACCCTGCCTCCCCTTGGGCCTCTTGCTCTCCCTGGGAAAGATTAGCAAGAGTTTGGAAAACAGAAATTAACTTACCACGATGGGGGCGCTGCCTCTTCGCCGGCTGAGGACTCGGACCCCACTGCCGTTCACAACGGAAGAGGGTGGCAGAAGTTATCCCTGCTCCTAGGAGCTTCTGGTTTTTAATCAGCTAAGAAAAGAGAAGCAGTTAAGGTATAGATGAAAATGCAGCCACATCATGAATGTTTTAATCACCTCTCTGATCCGTCGAGCAGATTTTTGCAGCACGGACATACGAAGGTATCCTTGAGGACAGAAGGAAATCCTCGAGAACACTTAAAGCAGGGCAGGGTGACATTTAGCTCTTTTAAAGAAAGGAAGGGGCTTTTCTGCTTGCTGGGAACGCCGCCGCGTCTGACGCGGCGCTCCCGTGAGCTCCCTGGAACGCTGGGCGCCTCTGGGCGGGCTGCGACGCTCTCCTGCGACGGGCAGAGCACCCAGGGCTCGCACGGGGTCGCCGCGAGTGGCACTCGGACCTGGCACGTGCGCAAGGCAGAAAAGGAGAAGAGCAGAGCGGCGCTGGGACCGTCCTGCTGCCACCTTCGCCCGTGCAGACTTCTCCTTCCCGAGCGGCGGCACCCTTGAAGTCGGGGAGGCCACTGTGTGAAGTTACCCAGAGGATAAATAAGGGAAGGAGAGTTCACAGGGCACTGCACACAGCGTTGCCTCGTCCTCCGAATGCTTCCGCTCGTGTCATGCAGTCAAGCGATGGTCTCACGGTTCATCTTTTGCTGTTGAGCGTTCCTGGAGATATCCTTCATGGTCATATGTGTTTCATTTCTGGCTCTTTCTTGCAGTCTGGCCTGACCAAGGCCGTGAAGGAGAGTAAAATCTCGTTGCAGCAGGCAGAGTACGAGTTTCTGTCCTTCGTACGGCAGCAGACACCACCTGGGCTCTGCCCTCTCGCAGGTAAAAGAGGCCCTTTGCTAATCCAAATAAGCCCATCGCTCCTGCAGGGCCCACTTGGACGCGGACGGGCCCGTTGATACGCACGGCGGGGGTGCTCTCGTGTTCCATGCAGAGATGTAGTTTATGCAGCGCCGTGTCTGTTTGCAGAGGAAAGGGTCCGTCACGTCACTGCCCACTCCACAAATCCTGCAGGTCGTTTATGCAGGAAATGCAGCCGCTTGCTTTTTAGTGCGAACGTTTCGCAGCACAGTTTTAATCGGGACGGGGAGGGAAGTGCTGAGAGCAGCCTGGCAGCATAAGAGCTGCAGGGAGCGGCTCGCGTGCGTGGGACCGCACGCGCTCTCGGGAGCGTCGCGAAGCGGCCGTCGCGCCGATGCCGGCCTTCGCTTGCTGCCAAAGCAGACGTTTGGGGGACACTGTGATCATTAGTTACCTGCCTGGCAGCAGTTCAAGCACTAGGAGCTGAAGAATTGAACGGGGGGATGAGGTGTTTAGAGCATGTGCGATGCTAGAAGGAACATCTGACAAGCCTTCGCGATTCTCACATTTACTAGAGAGCGGGGTACATGAGCTGCTTGCGAATAGCTTCTTATGCCCTGTGATCTTCCCTGAGCTTGCGTAGCCCCTTTCTAGTTCAGGTGTCACGCGCGGTACCTTTGCACTGTCTTTGAAGAAGCGTCGTGTTCTGTGTCTTTGCAGGTAACTCTGTTCATGCAGATAAGAAATTCCTTGACAAGTACATGCCTCAGTTCATGAGGCACCTCCATTACCGGATCATTGACGTGAGCACTGTCAAAGAACTTTGCAGGTAACCGTTCCTCAGACGACAGAGCTGCAGAGCGAGATGCCTCGCGGGCGCCGCGTTACGGGCGCCGCCGTGCGGGCCCCCCTCGCTCCTTCCCCACTCCCTTGAGGCCCGGGTGCGGAGCGAGCCGTGGAGCACCCGCCCGTCGGGTGCACCGCACTCCGCGCTGGGCTTCGCCGCCTGCCGCAGGGAAGCACCAGCCACGGCTGCACGTGCTTCTCTGTCTCAACCTGCTCTTTTCCCAAGCGCCGCTTCTTGCCCTTGCAGACGCTGGTATCCAGAGGAATACGAATTTGCACCAAAGAAGGCAGCCTCTCACAGGTGAGGCCTCCGCCAGGCCGCAGCACAGGGCTGCCGGCGCGGGAAGGCCCCTCGCAGAGCCTTGGCCACGCGAGGGATGTTGTGCCACACGGTCCAAGCGAGCGGCCCCAGGGCGGCTTTTCTGCGGCGGCTGCCGCGCAGGGACACGCGCGAGCCGGGCGCTGCCGTCGCTGTGTCCGCGCTGGTGCTGGTTTGGGGCTTTTCCCGGGGCGGATCCGTGCGTCTCAGAGGTGGTTCTTGAGCCTGGGTTTTCCTGCGAGAAGCGTGGCTGTGTGCGTGGGGCTGAGGGGGCGTGCAGGCCTTCTGCAGCTCTCCTCCCTTGTCTTTCAGAGCACTCGATGACATCAGGGAAAGCATCAAAGAACTCCAGTTCTACAGAGACAGCATCTTCAAGAGGAAAACGGAGGAAAAGAAAAGAAAACTAATAGAGAATGGAGAAAGTGACAAAACTGCCAGCTGATCTCTCTGCTCACGGTGCCGTCCAGCAGCCTCTACTAGATGCACCTCCCGGTTCTTTATGGCTTGCCGTTCTTTCGGGAAGCTGCGCCCTTCAGTTACCTTGTTTCCTACCAGTTGTTAAAGTGCAGACCCAAGTCTGAGTTACTACCAATTTTCTGTTTAAGCAAGAAATCTACCCGTTTCAGTCTCAGCAGCTTCTTTGTTTCTGTGTACTAGGGAAAACCTGCTGTTTGATACTCCTCTTCGTCTGGTTTTAGACGCAATCTTTCGCTGCCCAATAAAAGCAGTTCTGTTGACAGATCCTGTTTCCTCGCGTCCTTTCTTCGGCGTGAGCCACGAGGTTGTGCTCGCAGTGCCGCGAGGCGGAGGAGCCGCCTCCGGAACCTCGCGCCCGCGTTTCGCGCCTGTGGGCGCTGGGCAAGGGAGGCCTTTTGGTGCCGCATCTCCGTTTGGAAGCAGACGGAGGCTGCGCATCGTGGAGCACGGGCTGCTGAGGAGTCGGTGACGGAGTCTCGAGGCAACGTTTGTGTTTTCTCTCTCTGCAGCTTACATGCAGCAGTTGCCCTAACGAGACCGTCTTTCATTCCAAGGTGAGCACCCGTTTGCTTTATAAAGGGGCAGCAAAGGGGCTACAGGAGACGCTACGTTTGTCATCAAGCAGATGATGCTTCCGTTTGCAGAAAGACCCAAGTGCCTCGGGTGAGGACAGCACATACTGATAACGCTAGTTGGATCAGCCTGGCGTGAGGGCTTGGAAAGCACCTGGGCTCTCGGGCTGCCAGTGTGCGCAGCGCGCCCCTGCGAGCAGGTAGCCAAGGAGCAGCCGTGATCCGAGGGAGCCTGCGGGCAGGCTGGAGCGGGAAGCGCTGCTGCTTTCCGGCGGGGCCGCACGGGCGCACGCGGCGGGTGCTGAGGGGAGCGCGCGGCACCAGGGCCCGGCCTTCCCGCAGCTCCGTCCGCAGGGCTTCTCCGCAGAGCCGGCTCGCACCACGAGCCGCCTTAACACGCTCTGTCCGGCGGCAGCAACGAAAGCACAAACGGCCTTGAGTGACTCTGCCCACACACCCCCGAAGTTGTCGGGGATAACGACCGCAGTGTCGCAGCTTCCCAGAGCAGGCGCTGCCGAGCTCTGCAAACGTTTTGCTCCCTGCTAGCGAAACCATCCGCGGGGAAGGGGCGGACGTGCTGGCCCTGAACTGCCGCGATGGCGACTCTGACCCCTGGTAGCTTCTCTGTTCAGGAGAGACAGACTCATATTCTTTACTCACATAGTGGTAGACTCTGATTATGGCCTGTCTTGTCCCTGGATTGCATTCCGTATTTCTATCGAGTTCCACAGCGAGCAAAACCCGGAGGTCTTCGATAGCAAAGAGATCAAAGCATTTAAGGATAAATGGAGAGAGGAAAAAATGAATCAATATTTGTTTTTTTACCGTTCCTGGGGCCCTGCCGTGTATGAACGTGGCGATTAAAGTGCACAAGGGCCATCTCTGCGCTGCTGGGCGGCCGTAGGAACTGGCGCAAGTCGCGTCTGTCAGTCTCTCGTGCTCCCAAACGCAGCTTTCATTCTGCAGTCCGTACTACGATGCCGAGCGCTGCCGCACACAGACCTGCTCGCCAGACTCGCGCGCTCTCGCAGCACGAGGCGCTCGGGTCCAAGAACCGCAGCAGGAGGCTGTGCCACCAGCCCGAGCAGCTCCCGCCCCGACCCCTTCCCAGGCACCTCCGTGTCCTCCGCTGAGGATTCAGCTCCCTCTCGTCTTGCACATCAACCCTCTCGTAGCAGGGTGCCACCGCCGAGACCAGCGCTCACGAGGGCTCAGGTCGCAGAGCTGAGCGCGGTCGGGAGAAGATGCTCCCGGTGGTCCTTGGGAGTTGCGGTGTTCAGCTTGGCGGCCCGAGCTCGCCCGAAAGGCGAGGTCGCCGTCTGCTCCAGGAGCGCCTTACTGCATCCCTGGCTTTCGCAATCGGACCTCTCGCACGCAACGACCGCCCGCTTAGTGCGACGAAATCGCCACAGAAAGTGCCTCTAAATCCTCTCCTTTTTATTGCGATGATGGTGTTTGGTTACCTGATGACAAATGCATTTGTCCAGCTTAAAACCGCGTGTTTTAGAGTGGACAAGCAGTCATTAGTAGAGCTGCTTCAATGGCCACAGCTGCTCGTTTCCCGGCTGCAGAACGCCCGGAAGCAGAAGCGAGGGCTGGATGAGCCACTAGAGGGAGACGCCTGCACTGCGATTGCAAAATAGAGTTATTTCTTGTTTGTGCGCTGCGTCCGTGCCCTCTCCTCTGCCTCCCATCCCAGCGCGCACCAGCTTCCCGGGAGGGGCCGTCCGCACCTGGCTCTGGCATCGGGACCCCACGGCGCACTGCTAACTGCTGCACGCTCTGGACAGGCGCATTTGCCCGATACGGCCGTTGCTGCGCTGGCAGCACGCGCGGGCTCGGCGCTCCCGAGCGCGGGTGGGCCCCGGCGAGCGGCCGGCCCCGGCCCAAAGCGGGGTGACATCGCACAACAACTCTGGAGAGACCCGACTTTGCTGCCGCGTTTCCCAGCGGCGCCGCTGCCCTCTCGCCCGGAGCCCCGGCCGGGGCTGCCCACGTGCCCAGCCCGGCGTGCGCATGCGACGCTCTCTGCCGCTGCAAACGGAGACGTGGCTGCAGCCGCCCTGCGCCGTCCGCACAGCATTTCCCTTCCGCTGGCGCTTTGGTAGTTTTCTCCCCTTGCTTTGATGACGTTTTTTCTGGCCTACTTCTTCTTCTTTGCATGTTTTAGGCTTTTATTTTCCTTGCGACTTTTTTTTTTTTAAAGAAAATATACCGTCTGTGCTTAGACGTGGTTCAATATTGTTTATTCCTGCTTTTGAGGCAACTGCGCCGTATAAAGGAATTTTACCTCCTTCCCTATATTATGCAATAGCTCTTCTGCTTTCCCGCACGGGCACCTTTGGGGGTTCTGCCTTGGGACGTATTTGCTGTGCATCTTGGGACGCTCCGCGCTCGGCGCCTGCCAGCCGCCCTCTGCCACCACCAAGACGCCCAACGTGCGACGCAGCAGCCTCAAACAAGGGAAAAGCAGCTCCAGCTGCAACACCTGGTCTGGGAGGGCCTGGTAACATCTGGAGGCTTCGCTGCTTTCCTGTTAGGAATAAACCGTGCGGGTTCCGCACAAGCAACGGCAGAAGGAGCCGCCCCCTGTGCACCGACAGCTGCCCGGGAGCAGCGTTTCGGGAACGGCCCCATCCCTCCTCGAGCGGCCTCGACACGAGAAGCTCTTTCTGCAGCGAGGAGCTCCTTGAAGGCTCAACGCACGCAGCGGTTGTGATTGCGGACTTTTGGAATAATGAAATAACATTTTGTGCTCACAGCCTCTTTATTTATTTAATCAAAGCACTTTATGAAAAATTACAAGCTGATTGAAACGAACTCGCTCGTAATGACCAGCAAACGAGACCCAACAAACCCTTGCGGGAGCAGCCGCTAAAAGGCCGGTGCGGGGGAGCAGGGCTCGCGCCCAGCCCTCCTCCGCAGGACGGGGCGCGGAGGGCGCGCGAGGGGGAACGGCGCCCGCACGGACTCCTCCGCGCACGCGAGAGGAAGCGCCGCCGCGCGCGCCCTCTCGGCTCTGCCTCGCACGTCTTTAGAAAGCAAGGGGGACGTAAACGCCGCAGCGTGCCCCGCGTCCCTTTGCTCCTTGCCAGTTTGCTGCAGGTGTGAATAACGATAAGGATTCATGTTTATTTTTAACCGCCTTCAGAAAGCGGCGCCCGCGGCTTCGACTGGAGGCGCAAAACGCCGAAAGCAGCAAGGGCTTCGCCCAGCAAGAGCGGAGCGGCAAGGCAGACTGCAGCCTGCCCCGCAGTGAGTCACTGCCGCGCGGGCCCCCGGAAAGCCGCCCGCGGGAAACCCGGGGCGGACGCAGCCGAGGAAGCTGCTCCCGGCAGCTCCCGCCGCGCCGCGTCCGCCCGCGCTGCGAGCGGCGCCCGCGCGGCGCATTGGCATTCCGCACCCAGCTGGCAGCCTCGGGACACGCTTGTATAAATAACGCTGTATTTATACGGCCACGGTAGTTAAAAAAATTACTCGAAGGCAAATATAGACTGTGTCTGGGTTTTTCAATTTAATTTAATAAATTATCTTGGCTCCAGTAATTATTTATTTGAAATAGGAATTTGCTGAGAGGCCTCGAGTCCTTTTAATGCTACATTAATAATGTAACTACGGATTACTGAGTGACACGAGTCTAGAGCAAGCGAAAGGAGCGCATCGCTTATTCCGAGCAGGTTTCCGCGCGCCCTCGCTGCGCGACGGCAGCGCCGCGCGCGCAGCAAAAGCACCGCCGAGGTCTGGCGGCAGGGACGAGCCCCCTGAACGCCCCAGGCCGCCGCGTCCCTGCACACGCACCGCGGTCGCCAAGGTCGCTGCGCAACCACTTAAAGGATGAGACGTAGGGGCCGCCGCTCAAGGCGGCGCAGGGCGAGAGGGGCGGCCGCGCGGCTGGGACTCTGCGGCCCCGGGCAGGCATCGGTGTCACGAGCCTGGGCGCGCGAACCCCGGGTGCAGGAGCACAGCCTGGGATGTGGCACACAGCAAACGGCGGGGAGATTAAAAGGCAGATTTCGGAGGGAGCAATTGTTTTCTACGCACGCTAATTGCTAAGTGCTCGTAAAATCTTCCCTACAAGCATAAAGCTTCCCTATAATGCCATTAGACCCTTTTTTTTTAAATGAACGAGCAGTGAGGACACCAGTTTTAATGCTCGCAAAGAGCGCAGGGAAGGCCGTGGCCTGGCAGCGACAGTGCCTGCAGCTCCGGCCCATATCCCGGTGCGAATCGGGAGCGGCGCCGACAGCGGGGCCTGCGCTCCGCCAGGCAAAACCCCCCTTCCCGTGTCGCTCTCCTCCCGCTGCTGTCGATGATACCCTTTTACCGGAATCACTCGCTGACGCTGACAGATGAGCTTTTAGGATGGTGAAATCTCAGTGACACTTTAAGTGCCCCAAATGACAAAACAAGGACGTGCAAAATTACCCCGCGCGTGCTCGATCAGAGGCGCCTGTCAGGACCTGCCGGCACGCGGCGCTCGCGCCGCAGCCCTGCGGATGCGGCTGCAGCTCCCGCCAGCGCGTCCCCTGCGCGGGGGCACCGCGGCTCCCTGCGCTTCCCGCCGACGGGTGGCAGCAGAGCGGCTCTAGCTCGCTGGGTCCCAGCGCGGGGTTTTATCGGTGGCGCCCCGGAGACAGGGCGCCCGCCGGCGGTGACCCGGCGGGGACGCGGAGCAGCAGCGCGCGCCGCGCGAGGCACCGCCGCAGGACACGCGTCCCTGCAGCCGCCCCTCCTCTTCCTGCCGCCGCGCACCGCCCGTTGCCAACCTCTGTTGGCGCTCCCGGGGCACGAGGAGCGCGCCGGGCTCCCGCGCATGCAGCGCAGCGCAGCGCAGCGCGGCAGCCCCGGCCACACGGAGGGCCTCGCCACGCGCTGCCGCGCGCTGCGCTCTGCCCGGGAGCGCCCTGCACTTCCCAGCGCGCTTCCCACGGGGGAGCTCCAGGACCGGCAGAGCGCGGAGCGCGGCTCAGCCCTGGCCTTGATGCACCTTTGTTTTCCAGATGCCTTCCCGATACCTGTCGGCAGGACGGCAGGAGATTGCAGGAAGCGCTGCAGGTGCCCGGCGTCCTGCGGGCCGGCGCTCGGAGCGCTTCTCACCAGAGGTGCTTGTGCTCAGAAGGACCCAGCGCCAGCCACCGCTCTGCTCGTTCGTGCAGCACTTCTTTACTTGGCCCGGAGCCCCAGCAGCTTCTGTCTCATTCTCGTGCTAGAGCATCACGCAGCAAACCCAGCCATTCTCCTGCATCTCAGTGAAAAACTGCAGTATGAGGAAAATTGAACCCTGGGGGAGTTCTCTGCAGAAAGGCCCCCGAGCAGCGTGTGGGCCAAGGAGAACATGCGCGCCGGGTGCTGCTGTTCTGGAAAAGCCCTTGTTTCAGAGAGAGCAGAAGGACCGAGAGAATGGAAAGACAGCAACGAAAGAGACCGTGTGGTTGAAGTGGGCAGCAAGCAGCGTGCTCGCGCTAAATCACCTCTGACCTGCTGCAATGCTGCATTGATTTAAAAGTAAAATCTTTCCTCTGTGGAATTGCGACCTGCAGCAGACGCGCCCGCCGTGTGTGCGAGGGCGCCGCGGGAGCAGCTGCCCTCGAGTGCAAGCGTGCATTGCTCCCCGCGCGCTCGGGGCCGTAAGGCTGGCCCGGATCAGCTCTGCTCGAGGCAGCAGCCCAAGGCAGGAGGGAGGGCAGCGCTCTGCAAACTTTGCAGGCGGCAAATGAGGCGCAAAGAGATTAAGTGACCTGCTTAAGGTCACACGGGGAATTTGTGGCAGTGCTCGGAATTGAAGCGCCATCTCCAGGGTCCTCATCCATTTCTTTAACCGCAAGACCTTCCTTCCTCTTTCCCTTTAGAGAGCCAAGCTAAAAATAAAGCCGTGTTTCGGTTCCATTTAGCAGAGACCTGACTTTGCAGCACAGACGTCTGCTCTGCCGGCTGCAGCAGCGCTCGAAGCCTCTCCTCTCTGCACTGCCCTCGTCCCCTCGGCCACCGCAGGGAGGCGCAGAGGCCGCGGGCCTTCACCTGCACGGCCCAGCCTCGCGCATGTCCGCGTCGGCCCTGCCGAGGTTCCGTGCTCTGAGCCCCGCGTGCAAGCGGCAACCGCGAGCAACGGCCAGGGCAGCTCGCGAGGCCCCGCTGCTGTTGCTGCCGCGGGTCTGGAGGGGTCCCCCAAGCACCGGGAGCCGCGCGCTGAGCCAAGGACGGCGCTCCTGGTTCTTCGCGGGAACCGTGTCCATGCAGCTCACACTGAAACGCGGCTCAGAGCCCGCAGCTTCTCTTTGGTAGTTATTTTAAGGAAGCAGAACACCTCTGGTCAAACACGGGTATTAAAGGTACGTATTACCTTTATGGGTATAATCCTTTTGTTTCAAAGCGGGATGAGAATCTCCCGGAGAAACAAGCACGGTTTTGCTCTGCCTTTGCCAGCAGAGCAGCGCGGTGGCAGCCTCTGTGCGCTGCATAGGGGTCTGCACCAAAGAGCGCCCGCGTCCGTGATCCGGATGCGTGCGGGAGCGGGGGCTCACGCCGCGGGCAGGCCCCGGGCCAGCCCCAGCGCGGAGGGCGAGCGCGTCACGTGCGCGCCGCTGCTCTGCCTGGATACTGCCGCAGGGAGAGCACAAGCCCTCCTAAGCCTTTACAAGGAGGGCTTGTTCTCGCAGCTCGCGAAGGTTCTGGGCAGATAACCCGGGCGCGCAGCCCCTCGCGCTGCCGCTGCAGCGCCCGCACGTCCCTGCTTCTGCAAGCGCCAGTGGAGAGGGCTCTGCCCCTCTGCAGGTGCCGGGGGGTTCCCTTGCACCCAGGCCAGGGACAACGCGATGGGCAACCCAAGCAAAACCACCTGCCTCTCCCTCATCTGCAGGCACATACGCCTTCAATATTTAATGCAATCCAGGTGCTTAATAATGGATGGCAAACATGTTTACACAGAGTTCCCGCGTGCTGCAGCTGGAGAGCAGCACCTCCCGGACCTGTCCTTAGCTGGCCCGTGCCGCCGCGAGCCGCCTTGCTGCTCTGCAGAACAGGCCGTCGGCGCCAGGGCCGCCCGCCTTGCGCGTCCCTGCTGCGGGAGCGCTACGGATGCCCCGTCCCCTCCTGTTCCCGCCGCGCGGTGACGCTGCGGCGGCCCCGCGGCGGCCCACGCGCCGCAGGGAGGGACGGTGGCTCCCGCGCCACGAGCCTGCAGCTCTCCCTGCTCCCGAGGTGACAAACCGGGAGCACGAGAAGCAGCGGCGCTCGAGCCATTTGTTTGAGGGACGGCTCATCTCGGAACGCCGTGATGGATCTGCCGGGCTTTCCAAGATGAATACATCATCCCCGGCTTCTCCGCTCCCTCCTCCAGCAGCGCGGGTGACCCGGGCCCGGTGCCGTCAGCAGCCAGCACCGCACGCAGCATCGGCTTGCGGGTCCGGCCTGCAGCCCCACAGTGCTGACCGACCCCCAGAGAAATTCCCTTCTGCTATAATCCTATTTGTCACCCTCAAACACCAGGAGCCACCTCGTCCAATATCACAGGCAGCTTTTAAGAGCTCTGGGTAATTTTATAATCAGCAATAATACGAGTGGATAAACTCAGGCTAATCACATCACCCGCTCCAGAACAGAAGGTTATCAGCACAGAAGATGAGGAAGATGAGGGCAGACGCGTTCCTCTTGCACGCGTAGTGCCAGGAGCGCACCAGGCTCTGCAAACGCTCGCTGAGGACAACGCGGGGCATCCGGGGGGGACTTTGCATCCAATTCCCAGCAGCATGAGGCAACCACAGCTTTTCGTAAATTCCAGGTACTCAATGAGCAGAGCTGTGACGCTCAAGGGACAAAAGCCTGGCCGCTGTATCTGCATGCGAGGGTCCAGAGCAAGGCCTTGCACCCCAGGACATGCCCTTGGCTCAGAGAAGCAACGACAGCACCTGGAGCCTGCTGAGGAGCTTTAACTTCAAGCAAAGTCTTCCTGGAAATTGCTCCTCTCTAATGGACCAGCTGTAATTTCAGGCAGCAGAAACACAGACTATGTATTTGGGGACAATTATTTCTCTTTCCAAAGTGCCCCGGCCTGGGGTCTTCACGGTGCCCTCTCACGTGTGCTCCGAGAACCCTGCGATGCTCTACCTGCAGCGAGGCTTAATCCATGATTATGTGCCATTAGCAATGAGAGCTGCATGGCAACTGCTCGGGATAATCACACAGAGCGCTCTGCCAGTCTCCTAGATACCGCGGACACTCAAGCACTGCTCCCGTTTTTAGGGGGGAGTATTTTGGAGGAATTATTTAAAGGCAGTAATACGAATTTCAGACACGCAACCCCAGTCTCACAGAGCTCAAATGAAAATCAAAGGGAAATTTCATTGCAAAGGCCAATCAACAGGTATGATTTCTTAAGCTAATTAAAAGCAGATTTATCAGAGCAAAAAGGGAAAGCAACCCACAGAAAATTCGCACGCGTGCTCTCAGCTGGACAGCACGGGCACCGAGCTCGGGGTGCATGGCGTAGCTTCTTGTTCTCCGCAGAAACCAGGGAGCAGCTTCTCCTTCTGCGAGCACCCCGTGTCACAGCAAGAGGAAGCGATTAAGGCTGCCGATGCAGCCCAGACACGACGGATCGCAGCCGTCTTGCGACAAGCAGTGGAAAGGCTGGTCAGTCCGCCAAGATGGGTGTTTTGCCGTCCGGTTTCCCTCGCGTTCCCGCGGTGCTTCGGCGGGCGCTCTCGCCGCAGGGACGGGGCCGTCCTGCACGCGCAGCTCGCTGCGGCGCCCTGCAGCCCAGCTGGCCCCGCAGAGACCTTCTGGCCAGGGGCACCGTTCGGAGCCTTCGCTCTGACCTTCTGCGTAGCACAGAGGCCAAAAACATACACGGAGCAACTCCCGCGCTGAGCCCCATGCCTTCCGCCCGAGGAACAGCAGATCTTCCAAATGGATATCTACTGCTGATTTAAAGACTTCGCGAGTGTGCCCTGCCACCCCTAGGTAAACCGCTCTTGTGTTTTATGACCTCAGTGCTAAGTGCTTGTGCCATATTTCTAGTGTGACATTGTCGAATGTCCATTTCTCATCACTAGATCCCGCTTTGTCTTCCCCTGAGAGGCAAATGGGCAGAGAACATGGGCAGGAGCAGGGCACAGCCCTCGGCTCGTCCCGGCCCTGGCAGCGAGAGCGGGGCTGAGGGGGCCCCGCGTCCTGCGCGGGCGCTCCCGTGATGCTCCAGGGTCGGCCTCGGTGCCCCGCTTGGCGCGTCCGTCTGTGGGTCACACTCCTCTGCGCTTCTCCTCTCAAGTAGTTTTCAAGCTGAGCGATGACGCTGTCAGGCAGCCGCTGGTGAGCAAAAGCCCAAGCAGCAGAACTTTGCGAGGTGCTCCGAGTGGCAAGGACGAGGCTGGCTGCTGCCAAGGTCGTGTGCGGGATGACATTCATCTTCATTCCTCACCATCACCATATCGCCTCAGCGAGCGGCCCGGGAGAGCCGAGCTATTTCCGGGCTGTGCATTTTTAAGGGATGAGGGAGCGCGGAATGGTTCAAGAGGAGATTGCTCCCTAAGACGACGGCTGAGCTGATAATGCCAGCTAAAGTCATGCCCCTGGGGACCCTTGACGATTTTAAGATCCAATCAACTTCCAAATATTACTGTCTCATGCAGGCTGCGAGTCTCGGAATAGAAAACAAGTGAATCCAGCTTTATTTACAGAGAGAAAAAAAAAAAAAAAAATCCCCTTCTCCCTTTCCTCACCCACACATTGAAATATTAATAGCGCTTGCGTGCACTGCTGTGTTAACAGCACATTTGCAGAGCCCAGCGTGCACAACCTCTGCTCCAGACATGGAAGGCTTTGCTCCGAGCGCAGGAAGCTAATCGGTGACGGAGGCAGGGACAGCAAGGACAAGAAATCCCCCGGGAGAGAAGTCCTGCAAGCAAGGAGCTCCATGTCTTGCTGCTCAGATACGCCAGGAAGCCACAGCAGAGCGAGCGCCAGCACAACGAAAGCCACAGCTACCCCAAAATTCCTACCACAACCGCGCTCCGGAGCGGGGAGTGCGACGGAGACACTGCGTGCCATGAAGGAATTTACAGGTGTCCCCAAAGCGGCGCATGCAGAAGTCACTCGCACCCACGAAGCCGACCCCGAACGAAGCGCAGGCTGCCCCGGCTGCGGGCTCCCTTCGCAGGGGCTGCCCGTGAGCCGGCTCCGAGAGGGGATCGTCGCCCGGGGCCGCAGGGGACAGCGCGGAGGTGAGCGCGACGGCCGGAGCTGCGGTTCCTCCTTCATTATGCATCCATTCATCCATCCCCCGGATTCAAGTTCCTCGTCCTTTATGAAGAATTAACTTGTTGGGGCTGATTTATGAAGACTGGCAGGCCCCTGTGCTGAAGCAACGCTCTAATATGTTCATCATGAAGTCCTGTAGTTATTCCTAAAAGGGCTCATGTTAATGCCTCGCATTAAAATTCATACTTTATTTCTACATAGCTAAATGAACTAAATGTCTCGCTGCACTTTAAAATATGCCCTCCAAAAGGCGCGCGCTTCCTCGCGGTCCGAGACGGAGGTTCGGCGGGTGACAGCCTCACCCAAACAAGCGGTGGTCCTGGCAGGTCGCGTGTGCGCCGCACACCGGGGGCCCTGAGTGACAGCTAGGACTTGTCTTGTCAAATTACGTCTTCAGTCAAATGTGGCTAACGTCTGTTAGCGCAGAGAACAGAATGATTTTGCTTAAAAAAATATAACCTTTTCTAGCTCTACTTTCATTAACAGGAGCCAGATTTCACTAAAAAAAAAAAAAAAAAAAAAAAAAAAAAAAAAAAGAGAGAGAGAAGAAAAGCAGAGGCTTCGGTTTCCCATTCTTTCAGAGGAGTTTCCACTTTGCTAGTGCTGCCTGCGAGTGCAGGAGAGTGCTGAAGGTGCAGCTTCAAGAGAGCCTTTCATGTGAGCCGACTCGCGGCGAAGTCACGGCCATGAAAGCCGAGCTACGGGGGACACGGGCGCGCGCGGTTTGCTGGGAAGAGCGCTCCTCTTGGGCTCCCGACATTTCCCATTCCCCCACGCCTCCGGCGCACGCGAACCCACCGGAACGCGTTGGAGCGGGCCCGATGGGCAGAGCTGCCGCGTGTCGTCGGTGCCTCCGGCCCGCGCGCTCCGAGCCCCACGGGAGGCTGTCATGGTGAAGAACGCGGTGCCGGCTCCCACCCCGCGCCCAGCACCGTGTTGTTGAGCATAATTGACCGCTTGGAGCCTCAGCGACGGCACTAATTTGATAGCGCTGCAATCAATTGTGTTTCGCCCTCTCACACCTCCAAAAAGAAAGAAAAGAAAAGAAAAGGAGTGGGAAAGTTAATCACGGGTTTTTGCCTACCACTGAGCCCCTGCAGCAGAAAAGCTCCATCCCTTTTTCTTATTTATTTGCAAGGAGCAGACATTACTCGGTTAGCAACACTGCTCACGCGGATAATCCCTGTTCCAAAGAAATCCCACCCCGAGCAAGAGGGACACGGGCACTCTGCTCCAGGGCTGCCAGCGCCGCTGGGGTCCCTCACGCAATGCCGAGACAGAGGCCGGGCAGCTCCGAGCGGAGCCGTGGGGAGAGGCGGGAGACTCTGCGGAGCCCGTGACGGCCACGGCACCGGGCGTCAGAGCAGGGCCAGGACGTCTTCGTGGGGCTCCTGCCCTGCGGCTGCAGCCGGGAGCGACTGCCCTCCGGCAGCAGCAGCTCGTCGTGCTGGATAAAGCGCCCTCCTCCCCCGGGCCGGTGCCTCGCCCCCGCGCCGTTCACGGCGTGCAGCGAGGCCCGCACGCCACCCCCGGGCACCACGGAGCACGAGGAAGAGGCAGGCAGCCCAACAAGCCCTCCCGGCTGCCCTGCCTAATTACACCACTCTCCTGCGACAAGGCGGATAGCACGTTCCCAAGGAACTGCTGCGTTTATACGGCGCAGGTAAAATTCAAACGCAACAATTACGACTTTGCAATGGCAGCTGAGCCGGCGTCACACCGAGCGCGAGCAGGGCTTTAGTCACAGCCAGGGGACGGTGCAAAGAAATAGCGAACAATTCAAGGGCAGCTCCGGGATTTCTCCCCTCTCCTCCAACCGGCTGCAATTTACAGAGGGAGCCTTGCGGAGAGCCATGGAAAGCAGGAGGTGAGCAGGAAAATGAGGGCCTGAACACCCAGCTTTTACAGCTCGGCAATGTATTTTCATTTTTACTACTGGAGATGCCCTCGCTCTCCAGCCTGTTTCCAACATTAGGGGAAGAGAATTTATTTCCTGTGCAATTTTTGTTTGTTTGTTGGTTTTCCCTCTGAAGGGCTGAAAAAACACTGTGCCCGGTAAGTACTGGAGGTGTCCCTTGGCAGATTCCGGCTCTTCCTCCCCCTGCCAAGGAAGGCACCGACAACAGGCTCATCCATCAAGGATTGGCGAGCGACTCCACCTTCCTCTAGAGCGGAATAAAAATGTCACTCGCTGGCACTTGGCGAGTATCCTCCATTTACTTTCTATTACCCTTATGACAAAGGGAGTGATCCTTTAAGGCCTCCTGAAGGCAGAGGAATCCCTGCGAGCACCGGTCATTTCTCCTTCTGCCAGAGCCACGCCACCAAACCTACAGCAACAATCCAATATATCTCCGCGGGATTTCTCCGCCGGGTTACAGCAAACGGCAGCAAATCCTCCGGCGGTGACATTACAGCATGTAAAGCTGGGATTGATTGCCACGACCAGAATAACGTTCACTGTGGAGGTTCACGCGCTCCTGCAATTAAGTTATGAAACACAACGAGCGCCAGGAGGATTAGCCGGACTTCTCCGGGCTCCTCTTTGTGCGGCGGGTTTGTTTTGTTACCTTCAGCTGAGACGAGGTGCCGGGCAGTGGCGAGCGGGGCCCTCCGCACAGCGGGGCCCGCGCGGTGCTCGCCCAGCTCCCCCTGCCCGCAAAGGCTGCAGCTCTGCTGGGCAGGGCAGCCGCTTTGCTCCCCCGCCAACGCCTGCCTTAAGAGCAGTTTGGGGTTGCCCTGTCGGCCCCAAACAGCCGTGTGCTTGAGGGTGTTCCAGGCGTGCGGCAAAAGCCGAGTATTTCAGCACCTTCCGTTGTTGGTGGTGTGGGGATTTGGAGGGCAGGGGGGAAATTACAGAGCCCGGGCTCCTGATGGGGCATGGGGGCTCCCCTGCTGTCGGTTGGTCAGCGAGCTGCCTCAAGGCGTTAGTCTGGCACGATTATATTCTCCTGCTGGATGGTCATCATTTGCAACTGCACGACTAACTAGCTCCAAGTACCCTAGAGCTTCTTGTCTGGGTGCTTTCTTTAATCATCATTACATCTAAACAAACTCCAAACATAAACAGTTTTCATTCCTTACGTGTAGGTAACGACGGGAGTTACTGGCGCCTGCCCTTGCTCGCAGGCTGCGGCTCGAGGGCCCTTTCTGCTCCCTTTCCTGGCTGCTCCGGCTCCGTGTCAAGGGGCTTCCACCTGCCTCGCTCACGGAACGGCGCCTGCTCCACGCCTCGCGCCGTAAAATTTTCCCCAAACCATAAAAGTTAAGGAAATAGAGATTATGTATATATTGCCAAGGATGAGAGCTCACCCTAAAAAATTATATATAACTATAAAGGGATTTAGCTCTAGACTTGACTGATTAATTTCATGGCTCCGCTTTTATGCTCTAACAACCCTTCCCTCGCCTCCTTCTCGCTGAATTCTTTGCAGGGGGCACATCTGGAGAAAATCAGCACTTTCCGCTTAGATCTTTCTGGGTAATGTTCACAGAAGCGTCATCGTTAGTGAAGAGCATTGCAAACACAGCGCCACAAAACATGACATTTCCAAATACCAGGCGGGGACTGGCAGGGAGCTTCTGAGATGACGCTCCGCTCTCATCTACCTTGCATCACTCCATTTTAAAACCTAGTTGAAACGCTGCTCGAAAGCCTCCTGAACACAAGCGGGCCGCCCTCGCGCCCGTCCCTTCCCTGCGTCGCTGCGCGCGGTCGGTCCAGACAGCTTGGTCCTGCTTTTCTCGGGAGAAGGATGGTAGGTGGTGGCCAAATCCTCCCGCAAACACTGCTCAGGAAGGGAGCCAGGACTGCTGTCACATGCAAGAGGTGCATGAGCTGCATGTTGTCCCACTCCCTCTCCCTCCCCTTAGTCCTTCTAAAAATATTTGAAAAGAAAGAAGCCAAACACAGAAGAAGAGCGGGTTCCAGGGATGTGAGAATCTGCAGCAAGTGCAAACACGGAGCATATATATTTAATAAGGAGTAATCCCCTATCATGCCGCTCAGCCTCACAGCAAACAGATGTAGCAATTTGCCGGGCCCCTCTGAACGCTGCCGGCTCCGCGCTCCTCATCTGTGACACGGATCGTTTCAAGAGAGCAGCAGAGATGGAAGATAAGTATTGATTTGGGGGAGAATGGAGCTTCCCAGCCTCATTTAGCCGAGCGCATTGGGGATTCGCATCAAAGTCAGGGCTCGAATTAACCAGGGGCATTTATTGCAGGGCGCCAGCCACGGGCAACGCGCTCCCTGCTCCACGCGTCTGCGACCGACTTGCTGCCATTTGCTTTATCATTTCCATTCCAAAAACCGGAGCGCCCGGAGCTTTGGGCTGGAGCCACCATTACCCTGACCGTGCCGCCGCTCTGGGCGACTCCCAGGAGGACGTGGAAAAGCTCCGAGGACTTTTCCTCCCCGCACAGCAAAGAGCAGAGCCCTGGGCCCCGCGCAAACCGCTGCGCGCGGCTGGCTGAAGGGCCGCGGTCACGAGCAGCCCGGGGGACACCCCGACGCCTCGGGGCCGTGCGAGGCTTTCGTCACACACGCGGCCCTATCGCCCTGCCCGCAGCCCCGTGCGCACGGCCACCACGAGCTGGGGAGCACGAAGGGCATCAAAGCGCACTCCAAAGGCGAGAAAGTGCTCGAACGATTATTATTATTATTATTATTTTCTGTGCAACAGACAGGCTGCTTGTTCATTTAGGTACAACAGAGTTTAAAAGCAAATGAGGTGTTAAAAGGAGTGGACTAAAAAAAATACGGCTTTCATCTGAAGGATGCAGCGTGGCTTTGATAGGACTCGGAGAAAAGCTCCTCTTTCAGGGGGATAATAATTATTTTTTCGCTTTGAGAAGTCCAGTTGGTTCAATCTTCACAGGCTTGCATTTCTCTCCTCCCTCCCCTCCCTCCTCAGATTTCTACTTCAAAAAAAGAAAAAGAAAAAAGAAAAAAAAGGGGAGTGTGGAGGGGGAGAAGTTCCAAATAGCATCATTTTGTTGATCAAAAACGTGCTAAATGGCGGCGCAGATGAATAAATCAGATTCGAGCTTTTCATTAGCACCGGATGCCAACGCCACCCACCCGCCGTGCAGAGCAGCCCCCGGCCCAGGCGGGCTCCCTCCTGCCCAGCGGCCGCTGCTCTTGCTCTTGGGCTTCCCAGTCGCGCTTCTCCATCCTGCCCTTTCCCAGCGCCACCCGCTCCACAAAACCTCTCCAGCCCCCCGGCCGGGTCCGGCCTCCCCCCGCCCAACGAGCCCTCTTTTATGGGACGAGGGGCGCCGTGCCCGCACGCAGCCTCCTGCCTAGGCCAGGAAGCCGTATTAGCCAGCTCTGGGCAGAGGCGTTTAGAAGAAAATGGTTCTCTTTCATCTGCCCAAGTAAATCTCTTCCCGACTCTTGTGGGCCTGATTGCTGCCAATTTTAGCTGCAGAAACATGGCCATTTGGAGCGGAAGGCATTAGCAACTAGGAGATACTCATAACATTTAAGATGAGGCACGTTTTATTATTTTTTTCCCGTCCCACCGCAGGCTGTGTGTCTTTCAGCAACTCGCTGCCTGTTAGCCGGATGCATCCGGGTACGCTACGGATATCCCAGGAGGCGGATGTCCCGCGCTCGCCGCGCCTCTCCAGGCACGCACGGGCGCCGGGCTACAGCAAGAGCCTCTTCGGCTCGTCCCAGCGTGCCTGGCTATTGCCACACACGCGGTAGGAAAAATTGCCTGCTGTTGGGAGAGCTCGGCAGTACAATAAGCTCCGCATCAACATTAATGAACCCCTGTCTCTCCTCTGAGAGAAAGTTAATGTAATAACAACGTTATATTCAGCAAACAAATGCCGGAGACCATTTTTTTAAGCACCAGACAGTAAACAGGACCTAAAATATCCTCATGAATTACAAGAGCCTAAAATCCTCTACTGAGAAATTAATTTAATAGCAGTAAATACTGGAACAATTTCCCCCGTGTGAAATGCCACCGCGACGCTCCGTTAAAAGCTTCGTTTAAACGGCACGCGGGCCCTTGCGCGGGGATGCAAACACATTTCAGTGTGTAACGCCGCCGCAGCCGCGCCGGGGAGCGGACGCGGCCCCGGCAGCCACGCGGGGACGTCGGGACCGTCGCGCTCAGGACGTCGGCGGGAATCGGGAAGAGCCCCTACGCGGCCCTCTGCAAGGGCTCCTGCGCGGCCCGTGAAATTGCAGGCGTCCCAGCAGAAGCAGGACAACGATGATGCCGCGTTGGTAGCAACGTGCGGCTGATCAGCGCTGGGATCTCGGCCCTTCGTTTCTCATACAGGCAGAGCAGGGGGGTGAAGAAGAGCACGACGGAGCAACAGTGAAATGGCAGGAAGAGGAGCCGTTTCAGAAGCTCGAGGAATACAACGCCGGCTTATGAAATTGCTGAAAGCTCAGCCTCTCTGCTTGGAAAAAAAGAGGTGTTGCCTTTCAGAAACCGCTTTAATCTGGCCATGGAAAAAGGGAAGGCAGCGATAGGATTGTTAATTTCCATTGATTTTTTGATAAGGTTTCATATCCTGAAGGGGGCTTCATATCTGAGAAGCGACATCTGCCGAGATCACCGATCGGCGTCTGAATCCTCCCGAACGTAATTAGATCTGAGAGAGGATGCAGGAGATGCCGTGGTGGCCTTCAGGGAGGAAATGGTCTTTGAAAAGAATTATGTTAATCAGACTAGCCTTCTCCCTGCATCTGTTCGGCTGCTATTCTGGCTAAAATTAATAGGTCTAAGGAAAGATCTGATCATAATGACAATCTGGGCTTCACAGCAGGAGATTTTATAAAGGAGTTGAACTGTGGCTCATTGAAAACACTTCAAGTAATTAGTTACAGGGCCACTCACTTTCTTTCCTTTTTAAAAATAATAATGGTTATTAATGTTTACAAATTACAGCAGCTCTCTGCAAAGGAAGGGACGGCTGGAGCGCTTGCCCGGGGAAAGCCACTCTCCCGGCCCACAGATTCCCTCTGGGCAGCTCGAGGAGCCGCTGGAAACGGTCCCTTCGAGCAACGCCGCGGACACGCGGAGACTGCGCTCTGGCAGACACAAATCAGCTTATAATTATAAATCTAATTATTCAGATGGGAAGGAGCGAAACAGAAGATGTTTGCCTCGAGCCGCGGAGTCCTTAAAAGGCACCGCGGCAGCAAGGGCTCTCGGCGCCCTGGACCGCACCACGGCGCCGGCGGGTGAGACGCGGGCACGGCGAGCCCCGCCAGCCCGTGCGGCACGCGAGGACGGGCAGAGGGTGCAGCCGGCCACCACCAGAGCACCGGCCTCGCCGCCACCCGCCCAGTGAAGGCCAAGGGAGGCTCGCCCCGCTTATACATATGTAGAAGCAGCTCAAATCAACCTCAACTTGAGGAAAGAAGAAGAAAGATAATTAAAATATAAATAGACATGTTTGTTTCAAAGATTTATGGCAAGCGCTTGAGTCAGCCTGAAGATTAATCAGGGAAGTATAATTATGTCTTTGCACAAAAAAAAAAAAAAAAAAAAAAAAAAAAAAAAAAAAAAAAAGCTCCTCCCCACCGCAAACACGCGCGCAGGAGGGCAGCTGATGCTGATGCTCCGGCACAAGCCTAGTTGGGTGCAGGACAGCAGGGTCCAGCGCAGAGCACGCAGAGCTGCCGCCGAGGCGCTGCCGCTGTGCCCGCGCTGCCTCGGCCCCGGGGAGATGCGGCCCTTCCGCCCCGCCGCGGACACGCTCATCCCTGGCTGCTCTCCCGGCACGGCTCAGCAGCCTCGTGCCTGGCCGGCGTCCCGGGCGCAAGGGAGCGTCCTCGGGGGCTCAGCACGCCCGGAGACACCCTGGCGCCCAGAGCCCCGGCAGGAAGGCCCTCGTGGCTTCCCCTCGGCTCCGCGGGCGGCCCGGCTCGCGGCCCTCCGAGCAGCAGCACACGCTCCTGCCTCCCGCCGCAAGGCGCGGATGGCGTCGGAGAGCGGGAGCAGCCGCGGTGTCGCGTCACGAGTGCCCGGCGGTGCCGGTGTCACATCGGGCAGGAAGCAGCGCGGCCCCGGCACGGCAACAGCAGCTGCGAGCAGCCGCAGCAGCCGTCTCGCAGGCGGCGTGGCGGGAAAACTAATCCCGCCTCGCTGGCCCCGGGGCTCGCCGGGGAACCGCGGCGCTGCGGCGGACGGACACGCTGCTAAACACGCGGGCACGGGCGTCCGAAAGGGCCAGGCCGGCACAGAGACGGCGACCTTGCGCAGGCACAACGCGCCGTCGCTTCCTGACGCGCTACCAGCTTTGGGCAGCAGTTTGCCTTCCCTCCCACACAGGTTTTCCTGGGCAGCGCATGCCCCAGCCCCGCGCGGGGACATCCCGACCATTCCTGATGGAGGGGAGACAAGGCAAGGAGCTTCCCCGACGCTCTGAGCAGGGGACGCTGGGCCCTGATGCGAGCGCAGCATGCAGCAAGTTTCGCCTGCACTTAAGTCATTGCTGTAATGGACAAAGACCTTTTTTTTTTTTTAATTAATCTCTTTACATTCCCACAAGAAAAATCCTTTTAGCCTTGTATGTCTGACACCGTTTTATTTCAGAGTTTGCTTAAAATAGTCTGCGTGGCTCCCCGCAAAGGAAACACTATAGCTGAAGCTAGTAGAACTGCCTAATGTCAGAGCAGCTCATCACTTCCCATTATAAACCCATTTGCAATCACTTAGGGCACTGACAAACTAACCGTCCGGGCTGAAACGTTACACAGGAGGGCTAAGTTCAGTTTGGGAAAGCACTTTCAAGCCCGAAAGTGCCAGGGTTTGCAACACTTACATTGCACACAGCTCTGGGTATATGTGTAGAGCACAAGGCACATATTTAAAGGCTCTTTTCCTCTGTGTAAAGTCCGCAACCCGCCACGGCAGCGTGAGGAGGATTCCAGCGGATCACGGCGCGCAGCGGAGGGGCTGGCTCTCCTGCCGCTGCTTTGCAGAGCGCCGAGCACCTTGTTCAAGGCCTCCGGGATTCTCCAAGGGCATTTCAAGGCATAACTGCAGTGCCAGATGTCGTTGCCAGGCCCCCCGGGTATTTCCTCCGAGAAATGAAGCTTTGCCCCCTGCCACTTCTAGGTGTGTAATTTGCAGCACTGCACCCCGCCAGCCAGCTGCGGTTGCAAGGACAGCGCAGCACGTACCTGCCTTGAGCGCTGCACTTCTTCCCAAGCCCCTGTGTGTCCCCCCCACCCTCTGCTCCGTCTTTTAGTTATGCGGCAGCATTTGCTCAGAGCTGGCAAAGTTTTCCACGGCATCAGAGCGTGCTTTGCCAACTGGAGGCAGAACGGGGGGGACACCGCGCGAGCAGCACCCGGCTCTCTAGCCCCCGAGTCGCTCCCTGTTTCTGCCCAGCTCTGCCCGGCCGCGCTCTCATTCACGCCGGCGCCAAGGGAAGGGGGTGAGTGCTCGCTGTCCGTCTCCCGTGCCGGCAGGGGAGACGGCTCCCTGCTCCTACCATCATTTACTTTTATAGGCAAAGCTGTGACCCTGCGCTTTCCCTTTAGGCTTATCCATCATGTATTTCTCTCCTCTCCTGCTAATAATCAAGCGGAAAGGAGGGCAGCAGGGAGGACCAGATTTATTCTCTAGTCTCAGGGTCAACGACGACGCTGCCAGCTGGGAATTCCTACCCCGAACTTTGCGGCAGAGGCACCGGGTGGAAGGGCAGGCGCAGCTGGGAATGCCCCCTGCATCCTCCCTGCGCCAGCCAGCCAGGGCACATTTTCATTATTTTCCGGCAACCTTCATGGTTCCCATCTGACTTCCTTGTACAACATTCCCTGAGAAAGACCTACATCCCCCCCTTTCCAAAATTCAGGAGATGAGCCAACAGAAGGCAAAAAAAACAGTTGGAACTTTTTGCACAGCAGTCTAAAAGAACCTGCCATCATTGTCCACAGGGCTAAGCCCGAAAGCCTTAAGTACAGTACATCAAGTGTTTTATTTGGTGTATCTGGAGAGAGAACAAGCAAAATAACTGAGTTCAGGGATAAGGCCAAGATTCCTGCGGATTCAGAGAGCTGAAACTATCAATACAAGAGCTCAGAGTGATTTTCATGAATAGGACTAGCAGTGTCAGATCCTTGCCTCTCAGTTGGAAAGGGAAGGCAAGAAGACGGGGAAAGCTGGGGTTTCTTCTATTTTTTTTCTTTTTACCCAGATCTCTGCCTCCAGAGGAGCCCGTGGCCTCCTTGAGCTCTCGAGCAATCCCAGTGCACCTCATCAGCGTGATTCCGCTAGGGCGGCGGAGGCGAGGCGGCTCCGGCGGGCGCTGGCGCAGAGCCCGCGGGCGCGTTGGGATGCTGGCAAAACGCGCCCAGGGGCTCCCGCTGCCCCCGACTGCCCGTCACTTAGCATTGCTATGTCCCGCGCAGCCTCCACACGCCACAAAACCAGGCATCCCTGCAGAGGAAAGGCTTCCTCTCCACGCAGGAGCACGTCACTCGCACCGGGGCGTGCGCGTCCAGGCTCGGACAGAAGCACGCGTGCGATATTGCGGTGCGCGAGCAAACCTCAGAGCCATTACAGCCCTGCAAGCAAGGGGCTACGGAGGCAGCTCCGGCTGTGTTCCGTTTAGCCTTCGCGGCGCATCAGGGTCTCGGGAAACAAAGTTAGATATAACGACCCTCCTTCAATTACTTGAAGTACAAAAAGGCTGCAGTGCACGGCAGGCAGGCACGGGGAGGGCGGCTGTGGGGGGAAGAGGCAGCTAAAAAGCTGCTGCTGAGCATATTAAAGAATGGCATTATCAAGTGGAACAGACAAGACATGTATATAATGCGTAAGTAGTGTTTGCTGCTTCTCCAAACAACTCATAGATCACTAGGACACAGGCTCCGAGGAAGAGCAGAAAGAGAGGAGGGAGGAATGTGCGATAGCATCACGAGAGACGTGCCTGGTGCTGAGCAGCAGAGCAGGGCTTATCGCAGCCCGGGATGGCCGGGTACCGCGACGGCGCCTGCGCACTCGTGCAAGGGCGGGACAGACCCCGAATGCAAGCGCAGCGGCGCGAGGGACCCGGCCGCTCGGCAGGGCACGCGAAGCGGTGCGGGAGCATCTCGCCCGCTCGTTGCCTTGGCGTGTAAAGGAGGCGCCTCGGCTGGAGCGCCCTCAGCAGCCCTGTGTCCGGACGGCGCTCGGGGGACGCGCTTAGACGGGTACGGCAGGCCTGGCTGCTCTGAGTGCGGCGCCCGGCAAACTGCAGGACCCCCAAAGGTCTCTCGCCAGCAGCCCTTCCCAAACGGGGCTGCTGAAGCTCCGTTTCTGTGCAGCAGAGGAGACAGTAAAACTCACTAATGCCCTCCAAATTAAAGCACTGCCGATGGCAAGCGAGCTGAGAGGCGAGCGCAGCACGCGGAGCGCGGCGCCCGGCGAGGCCTTTCGGCTGCCTCCGCCGCAGCGCGGGCGGCGCTGCTCCGAGCTCGCGCCTCTTAATATGCGACGACAGCAGCCTCGCTGACCCCGCACAATGAACAGGGCCTGATAGTTAAGCATTAATCTGCCAAAAGGATGACCTTCCACCGCTGAAGAAGAGATGTTTTTAAAAACTCATAAGTGCGCGGAAGGTTCATTTGCTTTCTCATTTAGCATATTAAAAGGGTATTATTGCTACAAACAAGAAATCTAAATGAGCCCCCAGTCGAAGCTCAGGGTAACACTTTAGATTAAAGGTGCAGGGTAACGATTAACATGCAGTATATAAAGCATTTATTGCTCACAAACAAGGCAAGACGTATTTTCTCTTATGATAAGTAATGGAAGGCCCATAATGAAGCTGCCCCGAGACAAAGGAGCAGCACAAAGAGGAGGGAAGGCTGGGGGGAGCCCCCGGAGCTGTGGGGCAGCAGCGCAAACCCGCTCCAAGGAAGCGGATTCCCGCGTCCCGGGGAAGCGCCGGCAAGTGCCGCAATGCTCCGTGGGTGCTGCCGCTGGCACCACCGCCGGCACCGCCGTGCGCGCTTTGGCAGCTGCTGACGGCTGCTCTGCCCCTGCTGCTTTTACCAGGGCTTCCTCTTCTCCTTGCAAATTTGCAAAACCCTCTTTGCCAGAAGAGCCGTGTTGTGCAACTTTCAGATCTCACCTCCCGAATAGATTTGTCAGCCGCGCTCTAGCTATGACAGCTCCCATCTCCAGCTCCCTGCGTTCTGGAAAGCATAAAAACAGCTAAGGGCAAAAACTCTCAAGTCAACTGAAAGCTGTGAATCCTTCCCCCGTGCTATTTTTGCATCAGAGAAGGGGAAGAGGGAGACGGGAAAGGTCTTGCTCGTACAACGTAGCGGGGAAATGAGATTGTTATTATTTGTGGGTTTAGACGGATGCTCTCAGACCTCCCGCTCCTTCTAAGCGCATCTGATTAGAGGCTACCGCGTGGGGAGAGCAAGGTCCTCGCAGGCAGCTGTCCCCGCTGAATGATGCGGGCTCGTGCTGCTCTCAAACTCCTTCCTTCCCCTTGCCTATCGGAATGCAAAGACATTAAGGGAAGCGCAGCCTTGGAAAGCTCCGCTGACGGAGAAATCAGTCACTTTAATTACCGCCTCGTGCTGTATTTATCTCAATGAAAGGTCCTTTGCTCCTTTGTCACTGACTGGCAGGGTTAGCAAAAAGAACAAGGAATGATCTATATGTTTATTTATTTATTTCAGCAGTACCACCACAGGGAGCAGAGCCTCTCCCACTAGGCTTTTCTATGGCCCGGGCGCTTACAAATTCCCCTTAGCCCTGACACATGGAGGCTGCCGGGAGCAAAACCAAAGCAAAAGAGGTTTCTGGCTTCTACTTTCCTGCCTGGTCCCACGTTGCATGACCTTCAGTGAGTCCCTTTGTGTCAGCATTCCCAATGTGGAGACGAAACATCTACCAGAGGCACCGTTTTCGCATCGCTTTGCGCACAGAGCCACTTGCGGCCGCCGCCGCTCCCTGGCGGCCACCGCCGAGCACGCACTGCGCTACCAGCGCACCAAGTCCCAGCCCGGGCGAGGGAAGAGGCTCCGAGCTCCGCTCCAGGTCAGGAGCTGCATAATAACGCGTCAGGCAGCTAACGCAAGGGGACTTGCAGCAGCGCAAGACGTTAGGGCGACTTCTCTCCCCTTTGGGAGATCGGCGCTGCGGTTGGATGAACAACCTGCAGAAACGGGTGCTGGGGGAGGTGGGCCCAGGGCCGAAGCTCCGCGGGCTGCGGGGACGCGGCAGCGAAGGAGCCGCGCGCACGGAGAGCGCCGGGAAGGCGGCGAGCGGCGCGGGGAGGCCAGCACGGCGCCTGTCCCATGCGGAGCGCACGCACTCTGCCCTTCTGCCGCCTGCGTGACCAAAGCTGGTGCATCAACACAGCGCGAGGCTTGGCAGGGAAACGTCACCGAAGCGGGAGCTACGCAAAGTCGACGCGCACTGGCTGCTCCGGGGAGCTCGAGACCTGCTCGCCCCGCAGCCCGGTACGACGGAGCCGCACGAAGCCTCCGGTGGGCGCCTGGCATGGGCAGCGAGCACCGCAGCACGACCCGGCCACAGCGCCGACCCGCAGCACGGACACCCTAACGCTGCTTCCTTGCTCCCAGCCGCTGCTCCTGCTGCCAGGAGAAGGGAGCAGCCTGGAAAGGAGCAGGATGTCTCTGGTGCTTTGCTCAGTACCAGCCCCGCTGGGCTCTCCCCTTCCCAGCGCAGAGGGAAGCAGGGGAGGAGGGATTTTTTTCCCCTACAGCCAAGGGATGAGGAGCTCGGGTTATACAGAGGTCAATAGGCTGCTCTCCAGAGGCCAGACACAAACACGGAAGGCTCGTCTGAATACACAAAGTTTTAGAGCACTGTCCATAGCCCTGCAAAACCCTCCTGGGCAGCCCAAGCTACTGCCGCCAGGTGCCGTCTTCGCGGCAAGCCAAACGCCACGGAGCCTCGAGCAAAGCCGCGTTCCAGACGCACGCTAAGCGCGCCGGCTGCCTCGCACGGGCTCACGCTTAGCGCACCGGACACCGCAGGTCTCTGCTGGGGCTGCTGGAGAGGCTCCTGCTGCCGGGCATCACGTCTCGGGGTAAAAACACCTTCCCTGCCGAAAACGGCGGCCGTTCCTTGGCAGCCCCTCTGCTCCGCGGGACGAGGAGCGCGCGGACGCAGCGAGGCTGGAGCGACGTGGCGGCCACGGCGCCCGCGCTGCCCGGGAAGCGCCTGCACGGCCCAGGCCAGCACCCCCGCGTACCCTCCCCACGTGCCGCTCGTGCCGCCCCTCGCCGGCGAGCGCCGCAAGCAGCAGCGCTAGGGGCAGCGCGCGCAGGGCATAGAGGCGCACACCGGCAACGTCACTGCATTTCTGCCGCACACCCAGGGAAACGGACTCACCGGCGGTGCGCTGCGAGGAGCCCTCCGGCCGAGCCCGTGCTGCTCTGCCGAGGAGGAGGAGGATGGGCCAGGGCCTCTGCCCACCTCTTTAAGCTCTCTGCTCGTTACCTGCCCCGGCTCATCACGAGCCGCACCTGGGCACCTGCTTGTGGCCCTGGGGCGCTCGAGTCCCCTTCCTGCACCCTCCTCTGCCCCGTGTCCCGGCTGCCTTCGGCTCGCGACACCTGGCCCTGGCGCCCGCCTTCCTCTGCGGGCTCTATGAAATAAAAAAAGAAATTACGCTCTGCTACAAAGATACTTTTTTCCTTATTATTGCATTCCAGTGTTACTAATACCTGATTTGATTCCATTTGTTCCGTTTTACAGCTTGTCTCCTGCAATTGCCTGGCTTTAGCAACAGTTTTATCTGCGCGCGTGAGGCAGATTATAAGTAAATGTTGTATTGCACCTGGTATTTTAAGCAAATTTGAGAGTTTCCTGATGAGGTGCCTTCCACGGGAGGGCCTTGTTCAGGCAGATAATTGCAACCTCAATCCTTCATCCTCCTCTTTTGTTCTTTTCCCCCCTGGCAAAGCTACAATCTTGCGCACGAACATCGGCACGCAAAACCCTCGAACATAACTCTCCAGAAGAAATCTAATTTACTTTTTAATCTGGTTCGGAAATTTGGCAGCAAAATTTCCACGGACAAGCTCAACCATTTATTACTACTTATCATGCGGGCTGGATTTTCAGTCCTGAGCTGGATAATGCAGCAGGACGGTGGCGGGGAGCCTGGGCACGCGTGTGTGCATGTGAAGAAATGAAGACAGAATTCTTTTGATACATTATTTATTTGATACAATCTTCTCCCTGATAAGATCAGTAAGCAGAGGACAAAGCTGCGACCTTATCCACTTCAACTGCTTATATAATATAATGAAATGCCAAGCATATATATATATTCATTGCATTTATTGTGTTTGGTGGGGTCTTTATATATTTTTTACAGAGATAAATTTTTATATTTATACGCATGAATACACACACACGGGCATGCCTGTAAATATATGTGCATGCTTGGGTATAACCATTCTTGCTGGGGAAGGAACTTATTTTACTGGCTTCCTCATGGAGACGGTCTGGACAGAGAGAATTTGATTGCACTGCAGATCCAAGGAGCCTCTTTTCAGTGAAAGAAGCACTTGGCCATCGCGCTCTGTATCTAAGGGCTATTGAGAGCACTGCTCTCTGCAGCCATCACGGGCTCTGCTCAAGGATGTCCCCAGTAAGCATGCACTACAGAGGCCGCGGATGTGTTGCAGCATCGTCTTCCTGGAGAAGGCGGCGAGAGCGCGCGGAGCTGCCCGGACGCAGACGGCCCTGCGGGGCTGCAGGGCGCGGGTCCCGCAGCAGCCTGCCGTGACGCTTAGTGCACAGAGTTGGACAACTAGGCCTAATGCCCTTGTACCTCCAAAGACCAGGGCTTTTTTGCTCTTTCCCTGGCGAGCTGATTGCCAGCAGCGGCGCACACTGCCAGGCTGGGATTCCCTGTGCCCGTGCCTGGATCCTCTCCGGTCTACAGCGCTTTCAAATTATGTGGATTCTCTGGCCAAACAGCTTAACGCAGATGCTGAAGTTTATGTGCAAAAGTTTCTGTCTCTGTCTTTTCCTTTTCAGAACTATGCCTCCTGTGGGAAGTGTAAATATAGAAAAATGACAACACGGGCATTAATGCTCGTTAGAATGTCATCATTATATTCTGCAAAGTGTCTGCCGAAGGGATCCCTAAAGGACACTTAGAAATGAAGCAGCTGCTCCAGATTTGTTCCAGCTCACATCTCGAAGAAAATGACATTGAGATAAATACAGCCCTGCGAGCCTCTTCTGCGCAGAAGCAGAGAGGGACAGGGCACGACTTGCTGCTGCAGCAGCCCAAGGCGGCACCTCGGCCCGCTCCAGCCCCGCTCGGCGCCGCCTCCCCGCCGTGCGCGCCGCGGCGCAACGCGCTAGCGGGAGCTAAGGGCACCGAGCGCGCGGCGCCCCTCAGGGCGCGCTCCGGCCTCGGGAGCGCTGCCGAGCTCCGCGTGGCCACGGGGCCGCCCTCGCCCTCGTCGGCCCCTTCCCGCCGCGTGCCTTTAGGGTCTGAAAGGACGGGAAGGGAGAAGTTCAACAGAACGAACACAAACCTTGGGTACATCTTCAGATTTATCATCTCCGGCCACGAGCTCCTCTCCTCTCCGAGTAAATAACACGCTGCTGTGGAGCTCTGGGTTAGCTGCCACGAAGGCCCGTGCTTTATTTTTCACCACCCTTTTCATGATTTTGAGAGTCCAGCCACAAAAGGCTCAACTTTCATACATATGGAAACACTACGAGACAAGCGAGCCCTTGGGGATTTCGTATTCTTTGCAACAACAACAACAACAAAAAAGTGTTCTAGAAAATAATGTCTACGTGATAGAACTGAAATATACGCAAGGCAGACTGTCACCCGGTGCAAAGCAGCGCCATCCCACTGTCTTCAGCGCAGCAAGCAGATTCACGCCACCAACACTGGGGAAGTGCAGCACTTAGAGAAACGAATCCCGAATCTCGTGGCTGACCGGACGGTACCATCCCCTCCCCTGCCGTTTTGCGCCTACGACGCCCGGGGAGAAGGGAACTGAGGAGTGCTGCGGGCGAGATAATCTCCTCCTCCCACTGAACGCACTCACAGAGAAAGCCTTGAAATAAAAATGCAAACAGTCTCAAGGGCACTTACTGCAGAAAAGAGAAAGGTTAAGAATTGTGATTGACCATGAGAAGATCCACAGTCTTCTATTACCTGGAGACCTTGCACGCTTCCCCTATATCATTGCCCAGTAAATAAAGAAAAAAAAAGTATTGTCTTCAATTTTCCCATCTCCCAGGAACCCGTATCATGTCAAGTATCAAAGTCACAAAGCAGAGTTTCTCTATTGAGAAATAACAAATACATCATTTTGCTAGAACGCTTTTATTAAAGTGCCGGGGTGGAGGGGTCCCGCAGCACCCTGCCTTGCAGGTGGCAGAGCCGCCTCTTCCGCCAGCAGACGATGCTTGGGCGCCTGGGAAACAGGGGAGGCGGGAAGCATCAAGCGATGCACGAAGCACGCCGAGTTAACCACTAGAAACCACATTCTTCCCTCTGTGCTGGTACTGAAACGGTGCTTCACTCTGCTATTAAGAGAAAATGAATAAGCTCTGCAGAAATGAGCAATGAAAAGGCAGATGATCCTATTGTCCTTTTTTCTTGTTTTTTTTTTTTTAATACATGGTCCTATTCCCAGCGGGGGAATTACCACCTCATTCTAACTTTCTCAGCCATACAAAGCAAGTACAGAATTTGTCGCCACTTCTTCAAAATTGCTGCACGGACTTTTCGGACAGAGATGAAGCAGCCAACGTGTTTCCTGCCACAGGTGGCTGCCTTTCAGTAATAGGTTCCTAGCAGTTCTAGAGGAGTTGTGTCTTATTTTCAATTTTTAATTGCTAAATACCGGCACGGTTTGGGCACGGCACAGCTGCACTGAGATTGCAGAGTGCTAAGAAAAGTCCTCTGGGTGTACGATGAGCACGTGAGTTCACTTCTGTTGTTAGCTGTAATTGGAACTTGGAAACTGTCTTCTCAAACTTGTAAGACAACGCTCAGGTTTAGCACTTTGCCGCCCGCAGGACCTTTGGCTGGCAGGTGCTGCCACCCACTTTGAGGACACGCGCGCCAGGACAGAGCTCGTGTAAGTCCACCTACTTAAGGATGCAAGTAAATACACCGCATCCCTATCTGCCTGTCATAAGCCTTAGCCCAATTTATTTTAGCTTGTTGTAGGCTTTGCAGAAGGGCCTGCCAGTCCCACGTAGCCACCCTGTGCAGCTGAAGAGCTTGCGCCACTACGGTGGGGCAGAGAGATGGATCCCCCAGCGCCTGGCGATGCGGTGCTGGAGCTGCCAGACATCCTACCAGGGACTCCCGCTTCCTCTCCCGCTCTTTCCCCAGGCACTTTGCCAGAATCCTGTTTGGGCTCATTTCGTGTCACCGAGCTGGGTAACTACATGACTGACAGGGCAGTGAGTGCATGAGTGACAGGCACTTGTCACTTGAAAGCTCAGCGGAAAATAGAAATGCAGCAAGTGCCTGACAGGATCAGAGCGAGGTCCGCCTAGTGCCGCATGCCGGCTGCGGCGGCGCCAGCAGCGGCGCCTCGGAGCTTCCCGCGCCCGGCGGCCTCCGCTCCGCGGTCGGCGCTGCTCGCGGAGGCTCCACGACGCAGGCTCGCGTCGGCGGACCTGCAGGACACGGGGCGCGCGCAGCATGAAGGCCAGGGCCCAAGATCATTAGCAACGAGATCTACGTTTGTAATCCTTCCAGCCACAGGATTACTTTGTGCAGACATCTGATATGCTGATAGTGTTGCCACTCACTTCTCCTGTGGGGTTTTATTTCTTTATTTTCTGCCTGGATTGGGGCTTCTTTGTGCTGGGCGCCCGGCAGAAAGGAAAGGCAGACCTGGCATCAAAGACGTCTTGAGGAGGCAAAGCCGCAGAAGCCGGGGACGCACTTGGGCTGCCCCTGCCCCTTCTGCATCTTTCCACACCTGCCGGGGACAGGAGGCTGGAACAGCTGCAAGGAGAGAAAAAAAAATCAAAAAAAAACAATCCAAGGTCCCAACCCCTCACAAGCCACTGCTTGCTCCCCTCCCAAACTTTCCTGTTACTTAGATGAAAAGGAAACGGAGCAATTTGTTTTGACAACAAGAGTAATCATAAATAAAAGGTAGGGTGTTGTACAAGATAAGACGTTTACCGCAGGCGGGCAGAGACAAAAATGAACAGAGGCAGAACACAGGCTGCCTCCCCGCTCTCTCGTGCTATCTGTCTCCCACACTGTGCGCACACGGAGCTTGTTAAGGTGCTGCTGCAGCACGGGCAGCACCTCCGAGAGCCACCAGCAGCCCAGAGGGCCCCTCCGTGGAACCAATGCCATGCAGGAAATGCCCTTACGCATTTTGACTTAACACGTAACTTCGTTAAGATGCAAGAACACTCTGCACAAACAGCTATTTTGATAGAAATCAGCCTTGTTTGGGGTTGGGTTAGTGACGAGGAACCCGCTCAAGCTAAACGAACTGCAATGAAAGCAGCTGGAAGACGTTTAAGGCACACGACCGGCGCCCTTTCGGCCGGCGCCTTTACGTAACGCTGCCTCTCAGCCCTCCGCGCGGCGCCCCGAGTCCTGCTCGCGCCCGCCACGCGCCACTCACGCCCCTGCCGTCGGCTCTGCCAGGGCGGGCGCTTAGGGCACGTTTGACTCAGCACCCGCCGCCTCCCACCTGCTAAGCTCAGAGCTGGTGACTCTCACTTTGGTCTTAGCCCACTTATTTCTGTGCCATACTGCTTGCAACAGCGGGGCTGCTCAGCATAGCACGTCCTGCGTGTCCGTGCACCATGAAATACCGGGGTCTGAAGTCAGGGAATCAGAATCCTTCCATAGCTTGCTTCATTTGTGCTGCTGGAAAGTGGCACAATATTTCTATTGTTAAGCAAATGGCATTCATCCCAATGAGGGCAGGGCTAATCTTCATCTGACTGCAGCTGCAGACTGCCTTTTTCCATCCACGGTTTTGGAAATCAGAGCTTAGTCAAGTGGGAGTCGATGAGGACTTTCCATAGTGTTTGACTCCTCTGGGAAACCTGGATTTATGTACGAGCTCTTTACAAACAACCAGGTGAGCGTTTATTGGCAGGAATAAGACCGGTTATCCTGTGCCTTCTCCAAAGCAGCTGAGAAAGCCTAAAACTAGTTAAACACATCTCCAATCGCTATTTCTTAGCGTTTCCCGGCAGAGGCTCAGACCACAGGACACGTCAGCACAACCACAAAGCTGCCTGCCCGCATCCTTTCTCTTTTTTTAAATGACCGAGAAGCTCCCCATTTTGTTAAGCTTTCCTGAACATTTTGCATCTGCCTCCCCTCTCCTTCTGTGGTTAAGCTTCTGAAATATAATAAATATTTCACTTTCAAACCTAGATTCGTTAAAAGCAGCCCAGGAGGCAGAAATAATAAGGTATCACTTTACAGCCCAAATAAAACACAGAAAGACACAGCCTACAACGTATACTTGAGGCTTTAGGTTGAGATAATTCATACGTCGCTCCCAGTTAAGAAACAAAGGCGGTGCTGTGTCAGCACACTGGCTACAGGAACACCTCTTTATCATATCTCATGCCTGTTGGCAAGGCAGCCCGCGCCCCCACGGCGCTGCCTGCTCGAGCACGCCGCCCGGCGAGCCCTCCGCAGCCGCAGCGA
>VZSV01000357.1:337642-347755 GCA_013398735.1 Nothocercus julius
CGCAGCGGCGCCGCGAGGGCCGGCGAGCCGAGCTGCGTGGGCGTCCGAGCAGGGCCACGCCGGCAGGCTGACGCGCGGGACAGCTCGTGACAGCGGCTCACGGCCTCTCAGCGCCAGAAATCCTCTACTCGCCGGGAACGAGAGAGACAGAACAAAAGAGAACTTGCAGCAATTGACACCAGCAGAAGTTTCATTCTGCTAAGCGGACTTGTCTGCATTTCCCCTATTAGTCACCCTACCTCGTTAGTTTTACAGAAAATAATTGGGCGCTCCGTTTTGAATCGGTGCCTGATAGGGGCCCCATTTCAGCGCTGAATTCGGAGCTGACAAGAGAACATGGAGCATTTCACCACCAGCTTCTCGCTTTGAAGCCACAGATCCCCGAGCCATCGGGTGCCCTCCAGCGCTGGGGGGAACGGGCAAGCCAGAACGCCTCACACAGTTGCAGACACCCCGCTTTGTGGTGTTCGGATTCACAAGGCCATGCTGCCATCTCCGCACTGATGCTCACCTTGTGTGTTCCGCAGGGGCTCCCGCGCGTTCCTGCCAAACATCCTGCTCTTCCTTGGAACTCGCCAAATCGGCCAAAACAGTTTTGTGCTCAGTACTCTCTTGATAGTGAGTGGTTTCACTACCCAGCCAGGAAACAACAGCAGGGTCGCATGATCCCAAGCTCCCAGACAAACAGGTGGCATGAACAGTTTGTAAATTATACCCGATCCACCCCCAAAATTTTGACCAGAGGATCTGGGAGATAGCTATACAAGAAGCTACGCGAAGGCACTTGCGGAAATGGAGTAGGAAGGAGGAGGCACGTTTCCATTTTGGGGCTCATTTTCACCTAGCTCTGACGTCTCTTTGCAGGAAGAGAATGCGGCTCAGCTTCTCACTGGCTGCAGCACAAGGCGGGGGCATTTCTCAGACACAGTTTCCAGGAGGTGCCATGGCTGGGAAGGGAACTCGCAACCCTCTCCTGCTAGAAACTCAGATCCATACACGACTGGATCACTTGGGAAGCACATTGAGCCCGACCGAATAACAATGCAGGTCTGCATGACCCCGTATGTCCACAGACGGGCACGTTCTGGTTAAGGAAATTAAATTATTTTTTTGAATACAGAACCAGATGCCTCTGTTTCAGCAGCAGCATCTGCTTCCTGCAAGGCACTTGCGAGCATTAGTTTTGGCAGATGCTGGTGCAACAGAGCAGCTAGAAGGTACCTAGCCATGGCCGCCTCCGCTTCCAGAAGAGATCGCATTGATTCTTCCCACACTAACAGGTTGAAAAGGGTCCAGGAAAACGTAGTCAATTATAGCGGCCTCTAGCAAAGCGCGGGTTCTGCAGCAGGAAAGCCGGGAGCGTGCCGGCACTGCCGGGGAGCCCCGCGCCTCTCCCCGGGCACCTCACGCCTCCGTTATTAAATTTCGCTCCCTCTCCCTTGCCTGCAGCTGGGCTTCCCTTCCAGCCTCGGCTGCAACACAATATAATGTGAGCTGCGAAAACGCAGTCAGCACCTCTCGCTGTTGTCTGAGCCATCCATGATTCTGTCAGCTCTCCACGCTTGACAGAGTTTCCTGATGTTAAATAGGTTTTGCAGACGATTTGGGCGAGCTCCTTAGATAAGGGGCCGCAGAGGAGAAGCAAAGCCTAAGCAGGCTGCAGAGGAAGCAAGTGAGCGAGCACAACAGCCCGCGTGCACCTGAAAAGCCCCAACACAGGGCCCGAGACGTGCGGGGGAGCTGCCTCGTGGCTCTCGGGCTGCGAAACGTAGCTGCAAGCCGGGCCCGGGTTGGAAGCACGCTTTGCAGAGAACCTCAGCACAAGAGACGCAGCCGATGTTCGAGCCTCGTGCAGGGTGGCACATGCCGCCAGCACGTCCTACTGAGCCCCGAAAGTCGCCACTTGCTTTCTGAGCAGAAGAACTGGCCCTCCTATAGGAAGATTTATGCAGATTTCTGTCATTTTCCTTGGCTAGATATTTGAACAAGTTCATTTCTGTGAGACAAATGAAGTGCGCCGGGCTACCCTGCCTTTGGTCCGCAAGGGACCCAAAGCCTTCCTGGAGACCTCCAGATAAAGATGACAGTGTGACATCCTGCAAATAGCAAGCAAGTCTTCAAAGGGCTCCTTGGAATTCCTTGTCACTTCTGCTAATCTTAGAGGACTCGCCTCTGGAAAAATTCTTATCAGACCTGACTGCTCAAATGGAGCTTGATTGATGAGCAGCAGACGGGCTGGAAAGACAACTGGTGTGTGGTGACAGGTTGCACCTCTCACCCCCTCCGCCAGCCACAGCGGTGGGAACCTGTAACGGCCGCAGGGCGCCCGGCCTCGAGGGCAAAGCGCTCACGTGTGGCCATACCCAGCGCCAAGGCCCGAGAATGGGTGTCAGCGCCCCATGCCGAGCGCCGCTCCGACGGCGCAGCGGAGCTGGCGCCGCCTCGTTCCCGCACAGAGGCGTTTTGTCCTCACGGGCGTGAGGGACAATCACTGTCAGAAGCCCCAGGCAAGAGGGAACAAATCAACCCCAGAAACAAGCCAAGCAACCCTCTGCCACGTGGGAACGAGTAGCCCCGTCTGTTGCTTGTCAAGAAATGGGGGCCAGCAGCACAAGCCACCAGCCCTCGTGCTGCGCACCCCGCGGGGACAGCAGAGCCCGGGGCAGAGCCGGGCCACGGGAAGCTCCCAGAGCAGCCGAGGTGCACGCAGGGCTGCCCCGAGCAGAGCACCTGGGCGCGGGGGACCGGGAGCCTCGCAGACCTTGGCCTTCCCGCCCACAAGCAGAGCCCGCACAAGTGCCAGGGCACCGGGCAGTCGGGCATCAAGGATGGTATCGAGCAAGCTGTCCAACTCTCCCCAAATCTCAGCCTGCACTGGGGCATATGCAAGGCTTGAGAGTAGTGCGTGCTGTTCTAGAAATGCTGCATTCAGCCTAGCAAATCACAGCAGCTTTGCAATCTTTCTTTTTTCTCCCCCGTTAAATCTAAGGGGAAAAACATACCAGCTTTATTTGATAAGAGTTCTTTCCCCCAGAGAGGGTCGGGGGAAATGTATTCTAATGAGTGAACAAACAGAACTCCCATTCCTTAGTTATCTTCCTCATGTTTTAAGCAGGGGCTGGGGAAAATGGAGTAATAGTTTGCTGAATTCCCCATGTCTGTCAAAAACCAACACTTCATAAATATATAAATGTGCCTATCTATCACCTGCTGGTGTTTTGGGCTTCCAGGAATTGGGGATTCATCACTAACTTATTCAGCGAGCTCAATAATAAGCATGTGCTAAAGTTTAGCCTTTCCTAATTTTTCTGCCCTGAGGATTCAAATTGCTCTCAAGAAGCTGGGAACTCCAGAGATTTAGGATGCAAGAAGAAATTCAGTTGCTGTGACTGAAATGAAATGCTGCAGGAGAGCGGAATGAGAAGGTCCATTTGAGGTAGCAAATGCCCCTGCTGCAAGGGACCAGAACACTGTGCCGTCCTCCAGGGCTTTCTGGAAGGGAGTTCTCAGATGCCTCCGTGTTTCAAGCTCATCGCTATCTGCTTGAAAGATCAATCAAAGCCATTTCTGTTTCATAAATGGGGAAGCTGAGTTATGGGAAGGGCTCTGCAGCTCCCGCTTGCGCAGCGCTTCAGAAGCAATCACGGTTATAACTCATGGCTACACGGTTGCCGCTCCTTTTCTAGCTGGCACGGTTGCGAGACAGACGAGGGCAGCCAAAAGGGTCTTAGGTGTCCCCCTGCTCCAAGCCCTCTGCCTTGCACCCTCTCCGGGGACACGGCTTCACGCTTTAACGCTCCACCCAGGCACATGTGGCAAGGTGACCGGGCCCTTCTCCTCAAATGCTTCCTCACTGCCTCTCCAACTTGCATCCCACCTGCTGTTTTACAGTCTCTCTCATTAAAGTGCCAGCAGGAAATATCAAGAAACCACCTTTTCCCAATATAAAGGTGCTGAGGAAGAAACCTCTGTCCCCATTTGCAGCTCTGCGAGTGGGGCCCTCATTCTCTCAGTGAGTCCGCACAACAGATCAGGTAGGAACTTGCCTGCCTGCCTTCCTCCCTTGTGTCGCTGGAGACCTCTCGTAGGAGGTGCTCTTGGGCACGCATCCTTGAGCACGCAGTCGCTAATGGAACATCCTCTCAGTCTGCTCCTCTGCATCCTCTGCCGTGCGCAGGAATCCTCTGGTATCTGCCTCTGTTTTCCGTGCATCAGGCTGTATCAGAGCTCCTCACACAAGGACAGACAAAGGAAAGGAGCAACTCCGAAGGAGCTCTCACAAAACCGCCCTCTCCTGCTTTGATGCACCTTCCTCTCTAAAGCACAATCTTGAAGAAGAAAAAAACAAAATAACCCCCCGAAAAATGTCTCCCGTCCTCCTCCAACTAGGCAGAGTTACACAATGGCTTTGGTTCTTTTTGGCATACTTTGTCTTTTAAAAAACACCATGCGCTTCCATTTAATTAAAAGTATCTACATCGGAATGCAATTAATTAATTCTCCTTCTACCCAAGAGCACTCTCTTTGTGCTCGCGTAAATGAGGTTTTTAAATGTTGTCTTTACGCTGTATCTGGACCAGTTGTCTCCAGACAACACTTGAAGCGTTATCCACACTCGTACTGCACCGGCCAGACTTCGGTAAGGCAAAATGAAATGCATAAGGCCACCCCGCTCTCCGCTTTGGCCGATATTAAGAGCACGTGTGAAATTAATGTGGGCCTCTCAGCTTTTGCGGAGAGCATCTACCCAAGGCAGCAAAAGCCCATGGATGCTGAGAGCAGTAGCGCTCGGCGTGCACAAGGACACGGTGGCTGTCACAAGCTTTGCAAGATGCGGAGGCCGTAGCAAGAGGACATGCTGAAGGCCGCAGCTCTGACTGTTCTCTGCGTCAAATTCTCTCATGGTGCAGAGGAAATCATTGAAAAAATCGCAGCGCTTACATTATCCTATCGTCTTTTTTGGGTACTCAGGTAACAGCACACAAATATGTGGAAACCTGGGAGGGTTGTTATGGTGCTCTGTGCCATGCACACGAAGGGACCCGCAGAGTCCGAGCTCTGCCTGGCACAAGGCTCCTCCTCTTCCTCCTTTCCTCCCCCTTTCCCGCCCGATTGCTTTATTTTTCCGTTATGCCATTTTGCAGGCTGCCAATCCTCCCACCGACACTCGCGCTGCAGCCTCCCGCAGCCAAAGATTAATTGATGGGGGAGCAAGAGATTTCTCCTCCCGAACAAGGGGCTTCTTAGCTGGTTCTAACGGTACGCCAATTAGGCTATTTACATTTTGAGCTACACATAAAATTGCAGTGAGATTCCCCAAGGCACTTGAGAGCGGATGATGTTACTCACAAGCAAAGCAGGGTCACAACGAGGAGCCAAGCGTTGCCAGTGCAAGGAAGGAGGACAGAGTTCTGGCCAGATGCAGCAGGACGATTCGCACCGTGGGCTTTAGCAGGAGCAAACGCAGGCAAGCAGGAGAGAAAAGTAAAATAAACTACCCGAATGCACCGTTGCAGGCATTTTTACACTAAGCTCCAGCACGTAACGCGCAAGGGATCCTCTGGTGCTCACGTACCGCACGGTTGCCCCCGTAACCACTACCCGCCACGTGCAAAGCGGATGGATGCTGCGCACAGCTGGCGATGCCGGCCCTTCCTGCGAGCGTCTCCGTGGCCATGCCGTGTCCCCTTGGAGCGGGTGGACACACGAGCAGCTTTTCCCTCGTTGCCCATGTGCGTGGCTGAGCACGCAACGTCCTCCCTGACAGGGGGGATAATGCACTTTGTACCCTGAGCAAATTACACCATGAAGCAGGAGCTCGACTGCAGCGGAGCCAGGTCGGGGAATTCGCCATCCCTCGTGCCCGGCCTTGCTGCGAGCCCGCGCCCTTTCAAAGCAACCCGCCCTTGCCGCACGCTTTCCACAGGCCCTTTCTATTTCACCTGAATTTCCTATGATAAATCCTTATCGAAAATGCCCACGGCGAGTCTGCGGTGACTTTGTTCCTTCTTATTAGCGCTGCGCAGATTAGCTCTTCACAGCGCTCAGCCAGCTTTTACAGATCTCCGATAAATGTTCTGACAGATCTTCCTGACTTTGGGGGAAAAGAAGAGCAAGGGATGGTGGAAAATGAAGAGGAGAATCTTTCCTTTCTTTGTGCTTCAAATACCATTTAAGACGTCAAATACCCATTGCCTTTCTATAGTGCAGGCCCTATAAACCCCTAAGAACATCTATATCCCAAAGTAATTCCTAATCCTTGTAGCTAAATCCCGCTCTGGCCTCACCCTCTGGGTCCTGCTGCTCAAGCGCCGTCCCCGAGCCCCCCACTCACAAGAGAACAGGATCCTCTAAAGGATTTTCCTGCTCCTCTTTGCTCCTCTTCACCCCAAGACAGACGCAGGCTGCAGAGGGGATCTGAGAACACTTTTTGAACGTCTAGGCAGCCCTCCCCTCCTTTCAGCGAGCTCCATCTCTGCAATATATAAATATATATAGCGAATGCAGCGGATCACCTTTACCTTCAGCACTGTCTCTCCCCTGCGACACTTATCTTTTATTCATCTCAATTCCATGTGAAAACTTTCTGGAGAGCAAGATGACAATAAGAGCACCGGCAGTTTTGTCTTGTCCAGTCTTTGAACCACGTGTGGGGACTTGTGAAGTTCTGAACTCTTCTGGAAACCCAGGATCTCTCTGAGCACCCACAGCCCCGCATGGGAGAGGACCCTCGCGCCCGACGCAGCCTGTGCATCCTGCGGTGCGTCTCAAACAACGCCCATTTTGGAGTTTAAGCTTCTGCGATACCCTAATCTCTTGCTGTGGGAGAGGGCTATGCGAGCGGGGGAGTGCAGCACCCTGACCTGCGCCACGGATTGTAATCTTCCTGTCCTCCTCCGATACCGCGGCTAGGCATGGAAATTTCCAATGTCCCTCTCGTGCAACCATTTACTCTCTGCCAGATTTATCTTCCTGCTATTAGCCTTCAGAGCTCTGATTTGTTTGCCTGTCATTTGAACAAATGTTGACGGGCAGAAACAAGCAGGGTTTTTTTCCCTCTGTGCTATCCAGCTCCAGCAAGAGGCATCAAGGAAAAAGGATGAACAACTGACCCATAAAATAAATACAAGGCTTACAGTTCCTGATAAAGATTAAATATTGTAGGAGTCACTTCAAATGACGAGATAAAAGCTAGTCAAAGGAAAAGCCTCAGACCTAGGTGGAGCAAGAGGCGCGCGCACACACACACACACACATACAGATGACTTATGCGTTGTGCAGAGGCTGTGGTGATGTGGATACGTCTGGCTCCGAGCAGCCTCGCTTCACAAGGACATCTCGAAGGCGCCCCTGAGAAATCTTGGCCAAGCCCGGAGACGCTCGTGACGAGCACCGCTTTGTGCTGCGCCCGAAGACGCCGCCTTCAGCCGGACCGTGCCCGTGCCCCGGTTCCCGCTGCTCGCAAGGACGGCTGCGTTCGCTGCTCTCCGTCCGCGCACACGACCGCTCGGGCAAAGGCGGCCGCGGAGGTAGAACCGCGGCACAGGAGAGTTGGAGCTGTGCTCGGCAGCACATTACATGTTTAAAACCTGAGGTGATGCAGGTTAAACACGTATAGATTTGCTGCAAGAGAGGCAAGTGAAAGACCGGGTAGATCATTGACGCCCCTCTGGCAACAGGGTGACGATTTGTTTGCGGACCGGCATGTAATCAAGGGGGGACGAATGCAAGACACGGGGCCATAATTCTGCATTGGCAATCCGGGCCACGTACTCCTTCTCTTAGTCACAGAAAAACACTGCCACGCTCCCTGTTCCCTCTCAACCGCAGCGTTACCCAAAGAAGGGAAAATTATCCAGACCCACTCGGGCTGATTACGGGCAGGGAACAGGCAGAGCCGGAAAGCTCTGGCGCTGGCCGACCAGGCGCTTATGCCAAATGGCTCTAACAAGTAGGGGCTGGCAGGAAGCGCAGCCCATGGAGGGACAGGCTGCTGTCGGCGTTGCTGTCCCCGGCCTGCGGGAGGAGGAGGGAGGGGACGGGGCGGCACCGCCGCTGCTCACCCTGCCCGGACGCCTGTCCCAGCAAAGCGGCCGCAGCCGCGGTGACACCTGACAGCAATCCTGGCGACAAGCCAAAGGATCCCGCGCGCCCTGGAGAAAGGAAACGGGGAGCTGATTCTGGGAATAGGAATACAAAGCAGCAAAGAGGAGACGGAAACAGAGCGCTGGACGCAAAGGGAAAGGAGGGCCGCCGAGGCCCTGAGGCTGCCTGCTGCGCCTTATTGGCATTGCTGCGCGCTGCGGCTCCGAGCGCGCTCCAGGCCCGGCATCCCCGCGCCGGCAGCGAGGCGCCGGCCCTGGGGACGGCGGGGCGCAGAACAGGGCGCGCGGCCGCCCTGTGGTCAAACGTTCCCTTTGCTCCCACAGCCCGCGCGTCTCGCGGCTGCCGTTCCGAGCGCGCCGCAGCCGCTCCCTCCGGGGCGGCGGGACGAGCCGGGGCCGCGCAGCCTGCTCGCTGCAGCACGGAGCCCACGGTGCCGGCCGTGCTCCGGGGAGAAGCGGATGGGACCCTGAGGCCTGCGCGGCCAAGCAGGAGGCTGGGCTGCCAAGCACTGACTGCTAATAAGCGGCAGCAGCACCTGGCTCGGGCAGCGCCGCAGAGAGGGACCCGCTGCAGCTGTCTCACCTCTTGCCGGGGAGCAATCCAAGGCAGCCAGGGAGCCTGCTTTCCATCCGGGGAGAGACCGCGCTGGGACGGGAGGAGTGCCGCTCGTGCCAGCCCGTGTGAGCATCCCAGAGCAAGCGCGTGGCAACTCCGCGGAAACGGGCAGGCCTACGCTGACGCTGGTGGGACTCGGCGTCCTCCCTTGGACCTGTTCAGGTCGAACGGCATTCACAGAAGGCGATGCAGGAGGTTAAAATGGAGCAGTCCAAATGCCTAGCAGGTCTCGTAAAATCACAGTGGGATAGCCCCTGTTTTTATCTAGCACTCGGCACCTCAGGGTGTTTTCAAGCACCAGGCGCTCCTTCCCTTTGGGCTCGGAGCCGGAGGAACGTTCCGTGTTTCTCGGGGAGCGGAGCAGGCTGGCGAAACGTGAGGCTGCAGCCCAGCGAGGAGCCTCCGCGCGCGAGGAGCCCCCGGCCTGCTCGCTTGCCCGCACCGGGGCACGCGCCGGCCCTGGGGCAACAGCCTCATCCCGCGGGCAACGCAGGGCACGGCAGCATCCCCAGGGAGCGGCTCAGTGCCCGCACTGTCCGAAGGGCCACCCCCCCACTTTTGCTCTAGCCTTTCAAATACTGACAATTAGCAGCCTGCCTTTGATTCCCCTCTTCTACGGATGGGGAGCTGCTAGATGGCCTCTTTCTGTACCCATTCTAGCCGTACTGCTCCTGTCTACATTCTCTCCTGCTACTCTATGCATGTGACTCACAGTACCCCCCCCGGCTGTTCTTCAAAACAGGATCAGAAACTGGAGCGAGACGTGATGGGTTGCGAAGTAGGTGTGCAGACAGACGCAGGTTAAAACCCGTATTAATTTAGCTACGCCTTAACTGACAGGAAAACCAGATGGAAGTGCTTTGTAGTTGGCATCTATATGTTTCTACGAGAGAGAGACTGACAGGTTCTCAGGAACAAAGCAAGGGATTCAAGGAGACGAACCGTGCCCTGGCAAGCAGCACGGCAAGGCAATTAAAGGAGAGTGAGGTGGCGCAAGGCAGGGGAGGAAGGGCAAGGCGGGCAGAGCAAGGAGCACATGTCGCACGGGACGGAGAGCTGCGAGCGCGGCGAGCACCAGGCGCGCCTGCTCAGCGTGGCCCTCGTGCCCCGCCGGCAGCGTGAGAGTTAACCGGCGAGCTGAGCAAGTCTCCGGGCGCGCTGTCAGCCGCCTGGAATTAGGCCATCGGCGCTCAGCGCTTGGAAACCGCATGGAATTTCTCCAGAGTTGGGGGAAGCTGCATTAGCGTTTGGAGGGGCCGCTGGCGTGATCAATAAGCAGCAACGCCCCTCCAAACCGCGGGCAGGCGCTCAATAGGAGCCCCGCCGCCCGGCTCAGGCGGCGCCTGCAATGGGAAGCGCTCAGGGGGCAGCCGGCTGCTCATCGGCAGCGCG
>VZSV01000358.1:7446-93719 GCA_013398735.1 Nothocercus julius
CCTGCTTATTCCCCATGCTTCGCACATTGGTGTACAGGCATTTCAGGGAAGTAATGGAGCCTGGAGGTTTCCCGAGAGGGGTGAAAGAGGACCCTCTATGGTCGTCTCCTATCCTCACTTCCCCACTGCCATACTCCCGCTGGATGCCATCTGATTTTGGCTGCGTGGTTCTGCCTTGTTCCCTTTCTCCTCACTTTTCCAAATCAGATACCTGACTTGAGCATCCTATGACATCTTTAGGATCTGCATGTTCTATTTTCTCTGGGAAAACAGAATATAATGTCTTATGCAAAAGAAAAAGCATGCACACCTCTTCTCCCAGAACTCTCCAAGACTTTTGGCTTCCAAAGTTGTCTTGTGAAAAGCAAACTCTGCAAAATGAGTAGAGGATATGGCTAAAATCCTCATAAAGATAAAAGGTGTTAGTTATTATTGTCATTACCTCACAGAATCCTCGGAGTCAGATCTTAGGGATAAAAACCATCTGGGTCTTGTATATGAAAGTGTAAGTGAATGAATCTAGCTGAGCAATTTGTTAAGTGAAAATGTGGCAATAACAAAGAAAATATAGGGGATACACTACTTCCCTGCTGTATAATATCCAAAAGGTCCAAAAGTTCTCTGCCAGTTTTATCCCTGACATCAATACTAGAAGAAAGAAATTTGTAATAGCTGCAGAATGATTCGTATGCCAACTTTCATATCTCAATGTATCCTGAGGTAAGGGCGTGTTCTGCTGGACACCAATATCAAAGAGCTTGTAGCAGAAAAGGTCCCATATCATCTACTGTCATTTTCCAGTGTAAAACAAGGTAGATAGGACGGGAGAGGATGACTGTTGGGAGGTCATTTACAATTTAAAAATCGAAGGCAGTTAGATGTCGATTTAGTTTATACACAGAGGCATACATATACATACACACACTTTGCATACATACATGATAAATGTATTAGGAAAAATAGTAAAAAAAATTGAAAATCAAGTAATAAGGAATGTTCAGAATGTTCTAACAAATTAAGGAAAGTAAGAAAAGCCCAACACTTGTCTTCTTAATTCATTTGTAATTCATGAAACATTTATGTACAAGATTGGAAAACACTATTCTGGAAGAAATTTCTGTACAACTGAATGGATAGCTAATGACCAGCTTAGAAGCATCATGGTACTTCGGGAGAAGTTTATACTACTAAGTAGTAGTAATAGTAGAATTTTATAGGTAAGTTCTGGAGAAAAGCCTTCCTTGTCTGTGCAGACAAGTATGCTAGATTTGAACATTATTATAAGGGATGAGGCATTCAGTTGCTACATGGATTTTTCAGTTTAGCTCTAGATCTTGGATGAAGGGTGTATCCAGGCTTGAATACCAGCAAAAGTAATTGTCTAATACATAAATTGAATTTTTATAGCACCTAACATTTATGTCTCTATGAAGATCTTACTGAGCAGTTCAAATCAGCTGCGAACTGTTGTCCTTGTTACTGTGAAAGACAGAGAAAAACTGGAAAGAAATGTACTGTTTCTTCTCTTAATGAGCACTGGTTTGAAATTCAACATGAAAGTTGAGTCTTCTACTGTCATTAAGCCATACTCTAGATGGAACATAAAACTGCTATTCTACCAGTATTAGTAACATGACACATGACTAACTTTTAAACAAAAGTCCCGTTGCAAGTGTGTGTTGTGAAGCACCTATTATTTAAATAATCAATTTGACAAAATACTTGTACTTCTTTATCTTGTAGTTCTTTATTACACTTTCCTTATTTCTGAGTGTCTAGCAAGTGTATTTGCTTTTCTAAACATGAAAACTAAGCAAGTTCCAAATATATTTTTAATTAGAAAAGAATCCTGTATCTCTGTAGCACTTTTCCTCCCTTTCCCTATTGCCCCACCTTCTTCAGGTCCCATGGATGCAGGCAAAGTTCACCCCCACCAAAAACTCTGGGTCAGAGTGTAGGAGTGGCATCCAGTTACAGAAGCCCCTCTGTAGATCTGGAAGTCTTTTTATTGCATGGCAAAACATCTGATTTAGAGAGGATGATCTTGTAGGTATTCAGACTCTAATTGTTGGTTTTCCCCTGTAGCAATATTTTGTTACATATAGTTAAATCATGATGGACTTTACTGCTTTCCTTGTAACTTATAACTAATGTGTATTTTCTCTTATGCTTTGTCTTTTTCTATTCCTTCATGGTAAGTTCTGGAAACAGACCCATTTTTTGTGTGTGATTTCAGAGTGCTTAGATTCAAAGGCTGCATTTGGCAGGAGTTTCTATTAGCCCTGGCTTATGGCTTCTTGGGAGGGTTGCTGGAAGGTGAGAGACTCAAACAATGAGGGGAACCTACTCTCATGAGGACAGGAAAAAAAAAAAAAGATGTAGCTAAGAGAGAGAATTGAGGAGCCCAGTACTAGTCAATTAGTCCTGATAAGACATGTCACAACACTGTGCTGCCATGCTGCCATGTCACAAGGGAGAATATTTTGCAGTGTGTACGTAAATATGTATATTTACAGGTGTATGCATATATATAGTTACATATAGATATATATGCACTTCTTTTCCTCAAGCAGCAGAGTAATGAGTCCTTACTGCCTTTTTTTTTCTTTACTGACTGTGTTTACGATAGCACAGAGAGAATTAGCAAAATGTTCTACAGATTTTTTTGATGAGGAATCTTTTAATGCTGCCAAGTCCATAGTCATTGTGCCTTGCAGGCTAGATGGGAAGGATTGTCAAGGAAACAAATAATAATGAGTTAGGATAGAAAATGTTGCCTTTAGAAAACAGGAGATAGAGGAGCCAAAGATCTAGCAGACTAATTTGTAATTGCCATGGCTTTCACAGTAGAACAAAACACTGCATGGATACCCTAGATTTCATGTGCAAAGTTTATTTGTAAATACTTTAATGAATTTTCAAGGAACATAAAAAATGATACGTGACAAAGAGTGTTGTTACATCATGAAAAAAGGAGAACAATCATTTCCTGAAATGTATTACATCTAGCTGCCTGGGTCCTTTTGTACATACTTTAAAGATTTTTAAAAGTAATAATGTCATATGAAAAAAATATTTTTTTCTTTTCAGTCCAAGCTGCAATGTGATATTATCATATGGAAATTCAGTGGAGAGAATGTGAATTAATACAGTGGGAAAGGAACATATCTTTTATTTACTCATTGATGGATATTTTCCAGAAGTCCATTAGTTTCCTAGAAAATGTAACTGCTTAATGACACTGAAATTTATGGTGTGATTATATCACATGTCAGAATTTAAGTGCTTAACAAAGCAAACAATTTAACATTGATAAAAAGGGAACTTTGAAATATCTCCCTCCTTTTTTTACCTGAAAATGGCTTGCCTAGAAGTATGAATTTGTTCTTTACAATAGGACTTCTCTTTTTTTAATTTAATCATAATACACAGTACTCATAATAAGATCCATCTATAGGCTTTTATCGTGACACAGCAGGACTGTAGCACTGCATAGAGTCCTTGAGGCATTTGAGGAGAATGAAGAGAGTTTCATAGCTCTTCATTCAGTAGCTCAGTAGCTCAAAAGAAAAAATATTCATGTAGCAGATTAGATAGCATAATTTTAACTTATAATTTCCATGTGGAAATGGCTTAGCCCTGGAGAAAAATACCTTTTTTGTTGTTTTTTTAAATTAATGAAAATATGTTTGTGGATGAGATCACAGACAGTAATAAAGGTGAATACAATTCTTCAGGAAGGCACTTGATGCTTCCTTTGAAATTGCTGTAAACAGCTCTCTCTAGATTTTCTAAAGGAATGGGCACACATAAGCACAGGTGAGGCCCACGTAACTGGACAGGAGTTTTACATTACCTCAGCAATTCAAAGGGGAATCGCAGCAGAGTTCAGAAATCCCCATTTTCTATCAGGGCTACAAACTAACTGTGGCGGCTCAGCCACAGGAACCTGCATTTTGTTGCCATCCCAAAGACAGAGGAAAGATAATGTAGTAGTTCCTTAAAAATACCCATGCATTCAGCTAGGCATTTTAAAGCTGCTGAACCAGCATTGCCAATAAAAGAGTGAGCCAGTGTCAATAACTTCACACAGGGCTATATTTTGTCAACTGTATGAACTAATTGTATGAACTGATAGTCTGAAAGCCTTGAAAATGACCCACCCTTTTGTCTATATGACTGGTTATATGGGTGTTCTGCTAAAGAAGCAGTCAACAGGGAAGGCTTTGGCCTTTTAATCTTCCATTGTGTGTAGATCCTTACGTAATGAAAGAGGGTAGAAGTATAAAAAGCAGATTATGGAGTACCAGAAAAATCAGTGGTCAATTTATTCATTTTCTTCCCGTATTTGCAATGGAGGAAGAGATTAGACTTGATACAGCACTGTGTGGCATGTAATGGGTTTGTCTTTCACTAATCATTATTTCTTTCTCTTTTGACTCCTGTTTCATATGGTGGTATATTAGGAAAAGAACATAGGAAAGAAACCACCAGAAAGTGAGAAAACAAGAGAACCAAGATCCTTCTAAGAACTTCTATAGGGAATAGCAGTGGTCAAAGTTCATAGAAAAAAAAATGTGTTGACATCCAACTAAAGGATCATGCTAAACCAGGTTTCTTCAGTATTTGAGTTTGTTCAGGGGGAGTGGAATTGCTTTCTGCTGTGCTATATCAGGGGTAACCACAGTCTTCCATTTTTTTTCTTTCACTTGGAAGATGTAGCTGGTAGTTTTATGTAGGTGATGTGCCTGTGTTAAGGTACTGATTTTTTTCTGCTCACACTCTACTAGCCAAAAGCCACTTTTCTTTTTAAAATAATTAATCTAGCTCAAAAATGGATTAGTGTTGACATCTCTCCTTAACAATACAGATAGAAACTCAGAATGAACAGCTGTTTGGCTGTCTTGGATGAAAGCCTTTCCCTAGGCAAATACACTAGCTGCACAGGCACCTGCAAGGCACATTGCTGCCGTTATTGCTGCCCATCTGTCAGACTGGCACGGTGCCCACGCATGGGCTGAGTCTAAAGCAAGGTCTTCTTGATGTAGATCTGCCTCCTCTGTTACAGTACTGCCACCTGGGCGCCACATGTCTTCTCACATTAACTTCCTTTTTAATATTAAAACTGGAAAAAAGATAATGTTTAAACATGGAGAAAAAAAATGAATGTACTCCAATGACAAACTTATTTTACTTTTCAAATAAACTTGGTGCTTAAATATAATGGCTTTAAATATGTATGTTTGTAAGTGTGTGTATGTGTGTGTGTGAGTATAAATACACATTATATATACTGTATAAAATCACATTTTCTGTCTTGACAGGTGATACCAGTTACTGGTTTTGGTGAAGACTGAGAATTTGTCATAAGGTATGTAAGCAGTCTATAAATTTTACTTTAATATAGGGACAACAGTGCAAAATATTTACAGGCCACACCTGGAATGAGTTTGCTGAAATCCCATTTAAGTACCTGAAGAAAGCGGTTCCTTCCATCATGGGAAATTCTGTGAAAAACAGAGATGACCAAGTGAGTTCAATTGATTTCCAAACACTTGTGCAATGTCTGTCTCTCTCCTAATATTTCTGATGAAGTCAATGTCACCAAAAGCCTGGCAGAAATCCTTTATAAGCAATGAATGGAATTCAAGGTAATTCCCACTACAGGGCATAATCCTCCTACAAGCAGTTAAAATAACCTTAACTGTTGCATGCAGACTTACAGCTAAAGTGTTTCATGTCCTGCCAAAATTCAGCTTTTATTTTACACAGATTATTCTATTGAATTATGTTTTCTTCAATAGTATTATTTATTCTTTTACTTTATTGTGATCTGGTAAATGAGGTATTAAGTTCTATGCCATTTACAACAGTATTATGTAATAAGAGAGATGAACTTAAAATTTGTTGCTGATAAGACTTTGAATAGGAAGGTGATTGTGTGTTTGGAATGCTGGCCTGTTGCCAGTCTGCTATGGAAGTCTCTCTGATGCTAAATAACTGTAGAATATTCTATTTAAATGAGTCTAGGGATTATGCCTTTACATGCACACAAAATTATTAATATTAGAGGAATTATGTTTGCTCAAGAAGAATACAATAACAGAATAATCTTAGGGGGAAAAAAAAAAATTGTCAGTTAGCTCCAGAATAGGAAAATTATGAAAAAAATCACTAGGGGGCAATGTTACATAAAATCTTCCAAGCTCCTTGGGGGATTTTATGGATGTGGACTAATTTGCATGCTAATGAAAATCTTACTCATTTACTATGTTGCTATGGCTGATTTCAAGTAACATGAACAATGTAATTATGAGTGGTCTTGGAGGCAGTAAGAGCCATCATGTAGCCTGATGAATGTTCATCCAGGTATCTAGAAAAATGCAGTCTGCTTTCAGTTGCCTCTAAGGGGACTGAATTTTTGCTAATTTGGAATAACAGTAATTTGTGTGTTTTGAATGGTGATTTTGCTGACTGCAAGGATAAATACTCATCTCCCACCTGTTTTAAACTTACTTACAGGACTGAGTCAAATAATTCAAATTAAATAGCAAATTTTTTAAATGAAAATAATAGTTATCAAACTTAACATTTAAAATTTACTGTAATGAGCTTCCAATTTCTGGAATTAAATAGCACCATTTGAAAAACTTTCCCAGCCACATATGTTGCTCAAATTAGGCTAACAGAAATGAGGCTGAATAAGACAGTACCACAGCTACTTTTGGCAGAATAAAAAGTGAACTCTGGAAGGACTCCAGACTCAGAGAATATTAGCCCTGCAAATAGATGTGGGAAAGACTACTTTCAGCCCTCTCCAGACATGACAGATAGAGGGCTTATGAAATACTGCTTTGTTTGATGCATGTGACTTCAGATGTCCTGGAATAGTGCGGCAGGAAATGTTTATTTACAGAACTGTTGGCCATACTTCTATATGAAGATTTTCAAAAGTTATTCCCCACTGAGGTGCAGTGGATATAAATATTTCATAAGTTAATAATAAGATTTCAAAGTACCTTAATAGAGTTCCCTCTTTTTGACAAATAACTGATATAATCCACATCAGTAGTTCTGCTACATTGCTGTGCATTTTCACTTTACTGTAGCTGGATATCAGGAGCATGCTAAATCCTGAATTTTCCTTGGTTACCCTCATAATGGTAAATTTAAATAAGCTTGTGCTGCCGATAGAATGACAGCAATTTTCATCATTTACTACTAACTTCGGATGTGACTTTTAAAGGTAAAACATTTATGGCCATAGATGCCATTCACTTCCGTGAATGAAATTAAAAATACAGTTGAAGTGTTTTTACAGTAGGCTTTTCCTAAAATATGGTGGAAGTTTCATCTTATTCAGCATGCGGTATAATAAAATCTTTTGCCTTATAATCTCCTCGTTATTTTCTCTCCACAAGTTTCTCCTTTTACTGCTGCACACACATACAACATTCCCCCCAACAAGTCACCTATCTGAAACTTATGCAAACGTAGCTTTGGGTCTAGTTGTGTTAGAGACAATCTAACACAGCAGCTGGAATTAATGAAGACGTTATGTCAGCTGGAAAAAGAGACTTGTGGAAAACAGAGACAGGACGTTCTCAGATCATGTAATGTCTATTATATGTGGATACTCTGGTTGTTTATATATGGTTAAGTGTTTTCTGTGGAGAGGACGCTTACCTTTGTCAAATCACATTTTCAGAAAACTCACTGAAAACAAAAAGAAATACATTCAATTTCCAGTTAGAGGAGTTGAACGGCTGTTATGTAACAAGTAGTTTATTTTAATATATTTTTGGCCATACTGAAAATAAGAGCCAACGGAATTGTCCAGAAAGAATGTCGAGTTCCAACAAAATCAAGTCAATATTTTAAAGAAAATCAAGATAAGCATAAAAAATAAGTTTCAGTGAAATAAATTGTAGAAATTCCTTTTCTGTGTTTCCTAGGATGAATGTTGAAGTAATTGTAGCTGAAAAATGTTAAACACCATTTCTGGATGACAAAATGTAGAAAGTTAAAATTGAAAACTACTAGAATCTACAGTATCTACTGTACTATTTTATCTTAAATTCAATTTTTTTTTTTTTTTTTACAATAAAGGGAAGTAAAATGGAAAGGAAAAAGTAAAAATGGAATGATCCTTGTAATGATAATAAGCTTAGTTAGAAGAGACAAGTTACAATTAAAAGCGAAAATGTAAGAAGTTATGTTAAAGATAGGGGAAAATATGGTTTCTTTTCTTCTATTTATTTGTTGGGCTTGCAGGTGGTGTAAGTGCTTTATATAACTGGGAATTTTAAAACAGTGGTTATCCTTATTCTACTAATATTTTATACAGCTATGGTGCATGTTTGGTGAGTTTGTATTCAGTATCTGGTAGAATGCCTGCTTTGTGGTGGATGAGGGATAATCACTTCAGACTGAAGATGCTCATGAAAACACGGGTTTTAGAGTGTATGACTTGCTAATCCTTAATTGTATTAATTTATTTACATAATATTTGTGGAAAAAAATATGATGGGCTACTAAAATATAGCGATGAATGTTTTCATATTATGAGAAAAAGAATCACCTGCACCAGCTTTTCGTTTTGTATTTAAAAGGATATATGCTTGAGCTAACACATGCAGCTATAGAAACAAAGTGGTTGTTCAGTATAAGAAAATAAAAAAGATACTGTACTCAAATTATCTTTGCTAGTCAAATATGATACCAAGACAATATGTTAAAGTAGTGTGTAGTTTGAAAGTTCTTGTAAATCTTGATGGTTTTCACATACATATTTTAGTCTCACTTGTTACCTACTGTTAGCTAAGACTAACTGTAACTACAGTTTAGCAACTACGGTTTAGCAATCAATGAGACCATCAGAACTGAAAATGAAATTACTGGTTTTGGTCAGAAGAGATTCTACAGGAATCCTACTACAGGAATCTAATTTTCATAAGTTTTCATAAACATGCATACCCGTTTACTCCACACAACTCTTATTTGTGTGGTGAGGGTTTTGTGGAGTGAGGACTCAGATTCGCTTTCAGTTCTGGGACCTTCAGGCAAAACTCTTCTAGGTTTTTGTAAATTATCAAAAAGCAAGAAAAAAATGGAAGTAAGGGATTCATCCAAAATGAAAATCATGGGCATCAAAGTTTGTGCCTCCTGAAGAGCCCTGTTAGGGTAGATTGAGGCAGACCTTCACACTGCTCTACAGCATGTCCCAGAGCCTGACTGCGAGGGCACCAGTGAGCCAACTACTCCCCAGGAGTTATTCAAAATATAACCTAATGTGTAATAAACTTCAGACCTTCACTTGTAGGCTTATACTAAAGGAAGCAAAATGGAAATTGTATCACTGCCTTTAAACTGATAAAGCAGATCGTACAAGAAGCAGTAAGTGCCTAACTTCTGGGCTACTTCATGTTGAGGTAGGTGGATGAGGTGCTGCAATTTGCTTTTTAACAAACAGTAACAAAGGCAGTGGCTACAATAAAGAGTTAAACCTAAAAATTGTATTACTTCCATCACACCTACTTATCAAAAGTCTGCCATTCTCATAAAGTTTCCTAAAGCTTTTTTTCACTGAGAAGTCTTTGTCATCTTCTCCTGATTCAGGTGTCTGAGACTTTCTTTTCTCCTATATTCTCCTGATCCAACCCAGATCAGACAGAATTCTTAAGAACCGATGCCAGCACTGCTCCCAAGGTGCATATATGTGGTAAAGTGTGGTGGCATAAAGAAATACGGAGCATCTCTGTGAAGCAGTTTGAGCTGTGTAATCATCCCTTACTGCCTAGTGAAACTGCCAAATACTTATGTGCAGTTTCTTTTAGATTGAACCAAGCCTTTTTCCTGTAAATTCCTTTTCTAAAGAGCATGGTAAACATAGAGCATTTGTACAAAATCTTGTAATACTAAATAGGAGGATTACTATACTTATTTGTATTAGAAAGCCAAAGAATCACAGCTGTTTGTATAGTGAATCAATTAGTGTCACAAACATCACTTTACATCTGAGGTTAAATTGCTACGGTATCCTTGATTCAGTTTGTTATGATTACCACCCTTTTGTGAAATAGAAATATTTTGCTTCAAAGAACACAGAAGTCCCTTTCTGAGTTAGACTGAAATATACCACCTTTTATAATTGTTCCCCATATGGTACATACGTATGAAATATATTTCCTTGACATGGAAGCTTTCTTTCTGATCGTCCACAAAAAGTGGAAGAGAGTTTGTTGCTGTTGTTTGAAGGATACATTTGCTGTGAAAAGTACTTTACTAAGACAGTCATAAGAGAATACAAATTGTATTTATACATACCTTAGTGGAAAGGAAATCTAATATAGAAAAAAGCCTTGGGCTAGGGTAATTACTGGAGGTTTTACTGCTGCTAGACAGGGTTTCAGTTGTTAAGGTAAGAAGCATCAGCACATTTTAATATTGTGAGATTTCTTTTTTTTTCTGAAAAAAATGCATTTGGAGAGAGTGCTTTGGTGATCTGCAAGACAGGGAAAGGCTTACTGGTAACTAGGAAGGAGTGTATAGCCATTGTTAGTATGCTGAAACATTTGGAATCGTTGCTGCTTGTTATTGTTTTATTTAGGACATATCCTCAAGAGAGCTGTATATTTTACTTGAGAAATACTTGGGTTGTTGTCTGAGAAAAACACATCCATACTTATGAATCAGCACAGAAAGTTTTTTTTTTTTTTCCATTGGAACTAAAAAATTAAGAAGAACTGAATGCAAAAAAGAGTTCCATTATTCTTCTTTTTGGAAATCAGGATATGGAATGTTTGATTCCAAAGTGTTTTTTTTTTTTAATTTTTTTTTAAAGAAAAAAAATCCTGATCATTTTCCCTGTGTAACATTTTGTCCATTTCTAATATTCACAATATTCACAGTTTATTGCTTTTTGCAAAATGATCTACTAAGTAAATATAAAAAAATACTCAGTTTCTTCCATTTGTCAGATAATGCTAATGATTAAATAAGAATTATGATAGATCCATGGAGTATAAACCATAACCTAGCACATTAGTGTGATGTCATGAAAAAAGATGATTTTGTGATAATCAGGGGACAGCAGTCACCCTGACCAGTGCACAATCTCTCAAACAAAAACCTTGTGCGTGAAAACAATTTATCCTTTAAATATTGGATTGTTTTTCAAAGAAGCTATCATGCCAATGGACTGTATGTTACTCCAAACATTAAAAAGTCTAGTTAGCTGAATACAAATTTAAATAGTAAAAACAAAATTTTGCAAGTATTTGTGTTATTCCTTGCACACAGAATCCTCATAATTCTTTAGTATGTTTTGCAAAATTATATGTATGCCCTAGACTTGGTTACCAATAGTCTACCTTTAAGCATGGTCAGAGGTTTGTTTTGTGTATTAAATGTTCCTACATCTACTTCACACTGACAAATAAGTGTTACAGGTGAAATTCCATGCAGATTTGTGAGTTAAGTGCAAATTTGTCTGCAACACTTTATAACTATTTTATACAGTAGTATATTTGATTTTCATTGTGGCTGAAAGACTTGACAGTGCCTCAAACTGAAAGGAAAATATTTTGTAAACTGTAGACTAAGAATTGTTACTAGTTATAGCTATACCTTTTTGAACTATTTTTTTTTTAATTAGAGCAATTGAAGACTTAATCTAAAACCCATGGAAATCAATTCCTTCATTTTGACTGTTTAGTTACCTCAATACACTTGATGAGAAATTTCTGTCAAAGCTTTTAAAAACAGTAAATAATTTATACTGACTATTTAGTACAATGAATATAGTTCTAATCAAAGTAAGTCAGTGAAAGGAATTCTGAAACTGTAAGTATACTTATTTATTTCTAAATATTCAATGTTGAAAGAGATAATTTTGTTTTACCTTTTTTTTTTTTTTCTGAAAGAGAACTTTCTTGTATATTTTTGCATAGCAGCTGTATAACAGTTTAACACTGATAGCATCAAACAAAATGGTTAAAATACCAAAAAATGAAACATATTGTGCCAGATTCCACTTGCATATTAGAGGTTCTTTCCTTAGGTGACAGATTTTACAATGGTATCTGTATTCTTGAGTGTCGATACCTACCATATATCACTAAACAGCTCACTAAACAGACATACCTAAGTTGGGTACTTGTAAGATGTCTGACTGTGCCTCAGGCTTTTTTATTCTTGGAGGTATTAAACATTTTTAGTTTTACCCTAAATTAAAGGGTTTTATTTTGCATTTTATGATGAATATCAAGAAATTTTTTATGAAAATATTTCTTTCTTTCTAGATTTTATATGAGCTGGAAATCCATTCTTTGCTGAGTTTTTACAGCAACTTACACTAAAGGAATTGTAACAAAAGGGAAAAATGATTTTACTTTGCAGAAAAGATGAGCTTCTGTACCATGTTCACATTACTTTTCTATCAGTTTCTTTCCTTCCTATTCAAGATGACATAATCAGTGTTCACTTATCTGCAGTTTTTCCAACAGTTCAGTTAGGGGTTTTTGTTTGTTTGTTTTGTTTGTTTTAACTCTCTAGCTGAATGTTAACCTGATCCAAAGATTTTAAGTCAGAAAACCTTATTCAATATTTTCTTACTTCCTACCAGGTTTTTCTTAATCTTGATTCACAATAAATAACGCAATATCATAAACTTCTCAGGAGTCCCATGGCTCCAAACTCTCTTCGGATTATTTGTCATACTCTTTCTTATTTTAGCAGGAGAGTTCAAGATAGAAAACATAGGGGGAAAGTACTCAATGTTTGCCAAATGGAAAACAACTAAAAAATCTTATAATTTTATAAGTTTAAAACTTCTTATGTATTATATAATAGGGCACTAGAACAAAACCATTATTTTTGTTATTATGATACTTCTTCAATATGCTATGTGGCTTCAATATGCTATGTGCCTTTTGTCTTACTTAGCTGTTTACATTTTTACAGAAACCTTGTAAAATAATCAGAATAGCTGTGCTTTGCGTTCAGTTCAGACAGGGAAAAACTATTACAAAATATGCAAAATGAAAGATAATCTGATGCAATATAACTCCATCAGATAAATATAGAGCTAAAGCTACACTTATTTCTCCCTAAAAAGTCTTATATATTCACTATACGTATTCAGAAACTGAAACACATCCATGAGTCACAAATAGAATTTATACCAATTTCTGTATTCAGTATCCTTTCTAAGCTGTGAAAAGTAATATATTTTATTTAAATATTCCAATATTTTTTATGAGTGTTCTTCAAGAAAAACCTACAGAAATGCTGTTGGTGCTGAACTGTGTTATCAAGTCTTTGAAGAGGTGTCAAAGCCAGAGCAACAGTTAATTGTTTCTGACCTTGGCACAAGGAAGGAATTAAAGTGCATATTTATCGCTACTTGTAAAATGCATGCACTGCAGTTTAAAAGCTGGTAAAAGGAAGATTTCTGCCAAAAAAAAGCATCGACAGATATAGCAGTACATGGCACAGATCCCAAGGTTAAGGGAACAGATGTGAGTTACATAACTTGTGAGGAAAGATGTTTTATGTGACCACTGCACAGCCAGTACAAAGTAATGCTTGAAAAAATCCTCTCCTGTTAAAATAGGAGACTGTGAAGTGACAACATTAAGTTTTTAATATTTTGTTGGAGAACATTTATTTCAATCTATGGTGGTCTGAAACGAATAAAATTGATACAAATCTCTCCACTTTTGGAAGTAATACCATGCAGCTCTTCAATACAGCAGAGCACAGAGCTGATTTTTCTGTAACTTGTATACTCCTTGTCTCAACTGTAGGGAAACATATTTTCAGTTAGCCAAGACCCAATTGTTACTAGAATTGTGAGATAAAATATAACTAGAGAAAACTTCTGCCAAGCAAACCATTCCCTGTAATCCTTTTCTTAGAAAGAGCCAAGAAACAAAGTTGAAGAAGTAAAAAATAGTTTATTAAGGATGAAATCAATATTTTGTGAAAAAAGAAGAAAAAAAGCCATGACCCATTTGACTATGTTCACTTATCTGACTTCTCACTCACTTATGTCTTCTTTTGTTTTTTGCTAGCCTCTATTGCTGCATTGTATTTGAGGACTTTTTAAATCAAATGAAAGGAGACAGATTTCCTCACTGTTTGTCCTCTGAAGAAACTAGGTAAATAATTATTACACTGTCACCAAGAGGGCACATAGTTTCACAGAACAATATAGTAAAAATATAACTAGTAGGCCATGGAAGCTTATGGTGTATTTATATATATATATTAAAACCTTTGACGGTCTATCCAGGTGAGGAATGCAGTCATGTATAGCATGAGAAGTACATTTCATTATCAGTCAGAGAAACTTTTAATGGCTTTACTAGCTTTGGACATTGTATTTCTTTTCTAAGGTCTGCACTTTTTTAAAATTAAAGTGATCACACACTATGTATTATAAACATGGGAAAAACTGTGTATTTCTGCAGCAACTTTAAAGAGTCAACAGACATAGTGGAATATGTTAGGAATTGCATTTCCTTTATGCTCTAACAATACTTTCGTTGGAAGTCAATGTCAGTGGCATAATGAAGAACCACAAAATGTTTTTAAAACAGAGTTTTTTAAAACATTGTCTTAAAAACAATCTCAAAGGTTTTTAAGTAGTTGGGATGCTCTAAAATATTTTGGAAATGTTGCTAGGCACCTGCTGCCTTGTATGCAAAGGGACAAATTGAGATTGAAAGGTTAGTTCTGGTAATTTCGAACTCTGTAATCTTTCATCATATGGTTTGAGTGAGCATATGAGCAATTTCTTGGGCATCAGAAAAAAGCTTACAGTGATGCAGTACTTCAGTGAAGCTTGGCTTCAGAACAGTGATGCTCACCAGGCAGTCATCATACCATTACATTCTATTACATATATTCTCCTATACCTGTTCTCAGATCCTCCAATACATCTAGCCTTTTTTGCTGCATCCTTGTGATACGTTCAATTCCCTATAGGTATTTTCATGAATTGTCAGTAGCTCTGCCTCCTTCCACATTCTCTTTATTCAGCTGCCCGATAAGATAAAATCTACACATTCAACAGTTAGCCCAGAGCTGTGTGTATACTGATTAGCAGGAACTATTTAGCCACGCAAAGTATCTCCAGATAGGCTCCCTTTGTTTTTTTTTTTTTTGGTGGTCGTTGTTGCTGTTCTTGTTGTTATTTTCAGCAGATCATTGATAAGGCCTCTATCCTCTACCTGTCATTATGTTTCACAAAGTATGTGGGAACATGAGCCCACTTCCTCTGACTAGTTGGTTAAAAAGATGTTCGACAGACAATGCAAATGTATAACCTTAGTTTTCTTGGGAAACAAGGCATAATAGGAAGTTCATTGTCTAGCTGGGAATGTTCTATTCCATTCCATAAGCACTAGAGAGGGAAGAGAATTTGTGATAAGATGACAGATTTCTGGATGTGTGCCTATATTTAACAAATTGTATTCTCTAGCCTGTGAGCTCTATAAATGTGCAAGATTCAGGAAAAGCTGGCTATATATACTCACTTCTTAGTCATCATACTGTTCATTATGGCATTGATCATCTTTCTTTTCATGTCATTTCCTTCCATTTTCTTCCATGATCTAAATCCTGTGAAATAGTTACTCAAATCCCTCTGTTTTCAGAGGAATTTACAATGTTTTATCTCTTGATATTACCAGTTTAATATCTCAGATTTTTTTTTTCATTTTTTTGCTCAATCTTACCAACCCAGCTCTTCTTTTAATTCCTCCTAAGTGGCAATACTGTCTGTCCTCACTTTCTCATAGTCATCTGTATGTCTTTGAACTAATTCTCCCATTTGTGTTCCCGCTTTCTTAACAACTTGTTGTGGTGAATTTGCCTAGCTAGCATCAACTTCCCATCCTGCTCACAGATTTATTAGTATGTATTTCTCCTTTTTTCCACTGTATTCTTCACATCTTTAAGCAACCAATTGTTATCCAACTCAAATCTTTTCCCCCAGTCTCTTAAAAATCTTATAAAAATATAATTTTTAATGGGATGGATCTTGGTTAGCTTAATTAAGACACAAAATTCCTGTTTGTATCTGTAGAATTTGTCCAAACAAAATTTTAGAACAAGTTGATGAAACTTCTTCCAGTTTTTCAGGAAAGAAATATACCTTATGATGTGCTACTAGCTCACTGCTAGGCCCTACAGTATAGCTGTCTGTCTGCATGGGCCCAGCAGATCTCCCATGTCACCGGAGAAGTTTACAATAAGGCAAACTTCTTGCAGTAAAATTCAATTGTTTATTGCTGTCACTGAAAGGTATTTTAGAAGGCAAAGAATGCTGTAACACTGGACTTAAAGCTGAAGCTTTCAGTGCTCCCCAACTGAAGACAGTTTTCCAGAAATGAACTGAATTTCACATAAGAAATATTTATAAAGTGGAACAGTGCAAAATCACAGATGCTACATTGTTAGTATTTCACAGCACAATTATTAGCCTAATGGATTTTATGTGCTGGAAAAAATGTACTTAGTGTCATACAAAGCATAAAATGAGACAATTTTACAATTTGTACATGAATGACTGCCAGCAATAGTTTTTTGGAGGGTACCATCAAAAGAAAATCATTTTTCTTATTCAATGCAAGTTTAATAAGTACGTGGACATTAATAACTTAGTGTTGCCATGAGCTGCTGGCCAGGCTAGAGAAGAACAATATTGTGCTGATTCCATGGTCAGGCTATTTATTAAAGTGCTAGCAGTGTTCAATAACACCCTTCCAATAAAAACATTTAATGGAAGTCAAATGCCTAAACTATTATTCTGACCCAAGACTTCATCCTCAGAAGTCCCTTACATGCAACAGCAGTGCTTAATTAACCCGGATTTGAGTATTTATATGTGATTATTAGGCAGCTATAAGATCCCCAGTAAATTCTGAGAAACAATCTCTTTCAACAGGGATTATACTTGGAATGGAGAAGGCTAATAAGTCCTCGGGGACCTTGAAAGTACAGAGCATAGTTACATAGATATTTGCTGTTTTCAGCTCAAGATCATTTAAAGTATGATATCTCTTTCAGTAATGTGTGACAAAACATTAAATCTGTAGAAAAATAAAGAAGTGAATGGCTAAGTATGTCTTTCTATGCATATTGAGATCAACCTGAATAAAATGTAATGCAGAAAGAGCAGAAATATCTAAGCCTTAATGACTAAAACTTGGTAAGACCCAGGTTGTTGTCTACTATATGGTAGACTCATTCTCTTCTTGTCCTACTGAAATGCTCAAAAAGAAAAAGAAAAAAAAAAAAAAAAAAACCCTAACTAACAAAAAAGCATTGTAAAGAAAAGCACTGGAAGAAAAATGATTCTGAAATCCAGTGAGTGGGGTACTGACGCAGACAAGGATGTCTTGGTCCTACCGTCTTATTGCCTGGGGAAGTACTCAGAACATTGCATTAAGGTTAACGCCCATATCAATTTAGGCTGTATTGGGAAGAATGAACAACTGTGTTCTCACTGGAGCCTGACCAGGCATCTCCAGAAATCTGCATCACTTTACCTACTTGTGCCACAGTCAGGCTCAAGTACAGCAAAAGCATCTAGATGATCATCAGTGGCTCAGTAATAGGACATTCTAGACTATGTGTTTGGACTCAGATTTTAGATGCCAACACCCCTTCTCCTATGTGGACCCAGAATTGTCATCACATGTGATTGAAATCATACACAGTTGGCAATCAAACAGCTAAATAAGGTGTGGTTCTGTTCTAAAATGACCTGAAAGCAAAGCTTTCCTCCATATTTGTGTGAGTAGAGAAGGCTTTTTTAGACTTCTATCACTTTTGCCAAATGCTTTTAGTTATTCGTTACTGAATGAAAGCTGCCAAAAAAACTGCTCTTCAGAAGGCTTTTAAAGTTCACATTACTTTTTATTGTAGTTCCTTGCATTTCATTGTGTTTATTGCATGGCTGTTTAAAATTCATAACCAGTCTGGCACGGTTTCTGTCAAACAGTATCTAATACTGGCCTGCTGGACTGTGTAAAATGGTGTACTATTGCATTTACTAAATATATGTATTTGAAATACACTAAATTAGCCATGAGAATACTGAAAAGCACCTTTTACAGAATTACAAATAAAAAAGATATTCTCCACTTTGACATCCACACACTTTTCTTCACCTTTTTTGAATGATGTGAAATAAAACCAAAAAGGTGCTAATGATTTGTTATACCTGCTAGAATTTAGCAATGTATGTTTATAGTGGTACAATTTTCTAGAAGAAAACATGCAAATGAAAAACATATGGATCTGCTAAATCAAATTATAGCAAAAACAATTTATTTCAAATTAGTCTCATTTCCTTCTAACCACATTCTTATTGTGTTAGAAGCTTCCTTAAGAAATGCTCAGCCATCTAAACAATAGACCATAGCACAGACATTAAGTTTTCAATCTCTTGTATAAGACTGAATCGTATAATTCTATTCTGCATTCCTTAAAGTAATTAATTAAGGCTATGGATTAATTTAAATCTCACTGACCAAAGATTTTAGAATGTATAAATTCAAGTTGTTCAGTAAGATTCTGAATGTATTTACTGCTTTCCTTATTCTGCACATAGACATAAATAATTATTTTGAATATCATTTAATGACTTTAGATGTATGCATTTTTGGTATCAACTTGAGATATTCACTGGGCATGAATCCAGAAAGCAGTGATGAATCCAGCCTGTTGGAGATGATTCAGTTGCTTTCCAAAAACCAAGACAACCACAGTCAGCCAAATTTGTGGTATGGATAAATCTTCAGTTTCTTTTACAACTTTATTATAGGTGTACTAGACATGAACATCTGATCAGAAACCATGAGATTTCTTTTTCAGGGAAAGGTAAATAACAAAATACTACCAAAATTAAAAACTTTTAATTTTCTTTGTTCTCTCTCTGATCATTAGAGATTAAAAGGAATTTTTAATAAGACACATAAATATTCTTGATATAATGTATAGGTTTGGTTCAAAATTCCTTAATTTTCTGCGTCATTTTACCATGGCTCTATAGGAAACTCCACCCAAATGATAATTCTAAAATGCAGAATTGTAATGATTTTGAAAGGTCCAGATGCAGAACAGCTGACTGCGTGAAAAGCAATAGCAGCAATGGTACGGCTAAAAGAAGAAAAATATCAAATTATACAGAAGTCTCTTAGGGTTTTAGAAGTACTACACGTCTTGAAAGGAGAGGAGTTTTGTTGCTTTTTTGGTAATTTTTTATTGATACAATGTATTGCAGCAATTAAAATTCATTCTTAATAGAGCTTTATAAAAGTGAAAATTAAATGAGATTTTATTCCTTCAATACATGTTGGCATTCATTGGAGTTGCCAATACATCCAAATAATTCTGCTTTTATTATTATTATCATTATTATTATTTCTACACATTTTTGGAGAATATTGAGCATTAAACTGAGCTAACTTACATTTCTGAACTGACTTCAGAAATCTTTCCATATCAGACTACTTTGTAGCCTGTAATATGGTCCTGATGTATTTAAATTAACTTAAAAGTGGAAAACTAGAACCTTAACTCTTATACAGCATTTTCTTTCCATCCATTTTCAAATGGTCAGGGTCCCAGGGACACTAATAGGCCTTAATGGCCCTGACCAGCCTCTCATGGGACCCACACCATCTGCCCCGTGGCCCAGGAGTCCCATTCCAGCTCAGCCTTCAGTTGGTCTTCGTCTGACAAAGCAGGTTCAGATCAAGCTGGGAAGTTCACGTCACAGGTCAGGTCTGCTGAGGGTAACCTTGGTCGAGCACAGCTCTCTAATGGCCTGGCAGGGCCGGGGTGGTGGGGCTGGGGAGCTGGCCCACAGGCTGGGGTCAGTAAGGCCTGATGGTGCTCTCAGGGACGTGACAAGAGCTAGGAAAGAGAGGTGGTCGCATCCCAGTTAACTGGTAACACCCACTGGTAACTGGATCCCTCACCCACACTACAAGGAAAGATATTACTTGAAATTCCTATTTTTTTACTTCTGCCCTTCGATAGTGTATCTCCAGCTAAGCTGTACCTGGACTCCTCAATTACCCCTCTTTTCTTTTAATGATAATATAAACAAGCTTTCTTTATTTGGTTACAATTGAGATTTTTACTCATGGACTGCTTGTTCAAAATGGTTTTCAGTGAGCCTTGGATTGTGAATATACTTTACTACTGATCTTAATAAAGAAGGTTTATTTTTGTTTAATGTCCTTATAATATTTAGCAAACCGACAGTTTCTGTATTTCTGCAACTCACAGCCTTCCTTATCTAACTATTTAACTAGCTTTGCTTAAAAGAAGCAAAGTTTTACTAACAAATTTACATTCTTTTTCTTTCTCAAACTTTGTGAGTATATTAAAAAAATATATATAGTTATATGAATTCAGAAGATAACAAAATACTCAGTCATAGATCAGATTAAGTAATATGTCACATTTCAATTTAAAGTCACTGAACTAATCCCTAAATGCTCATAGACTAACACTGAAGAAACAGATGTGAATCTTTGGATCTGGCACCAAGTTAGAGAGAGCTGGACTGGCACCAACAGCAATGACCTACAGTGATTTCAAAACAAATGTTGGAACAGACACCCCAAATGCTTGCCTTGCCATTAAATTCAATCTTTGAGTAGATCCTTGATAGCTGTTCTCTAAGTTTCTACCAATGCCAGGGTGAAGTATTCAATTTATTATAGTTTAAATCCCATGAAGGCAGCAAAGCCTTGTCAAAGGCATGTTGGCTCGTGAAGAACTATATGTGGAGCTCTGTGCTGCAATAGTTACACTGCTAGGAACACAACTAATCAGACAAAAGATAACATTGGTATCTCACATAGAAGTCAACTCTGCAAACTGTGTAGGATGCATTGGCTAGCAACTAGTCAAGTCATGACAGTTTTAACTATGCAACTAAAGAAAACTCCGTTAAGTTTCTATTGTTTGGAGTTGTGAAAGAGTTCAAAATAATTCTGTGGTTCCTCTATTCAGCTTCTGGTGGAATATAAACATTGTGCAATCAGGGACCCTAGAGCAATGTGCTTAACGTCGCTGTGTTGAGTTTAGGTAATATGACCCAATGGGGGAGCAAAGAGATCAGCCATTTCACTTTTCCCTGGTAGCTGAAGTACTTTATCACTAGCTTTGAAGTTTTTTGCTGGATTTCTTTCCAAAATAAATTCTGCTTGTCTACTCAGATGGACTTGTTCTAATTGAGTGTCATTTTTCATAAAACATTCACACTTTGTTGCTCAAGCATCTGATTCTTGCAGAGCTCTGAACAGATTGCCTGCTATCTTTAGGACTTTTTAACTTATTCCAATACTAAAGAGAAAACTTTAGTAAACTTATCTACTGGAGTTGCTATGATACCGGTTAAGCTTTCATGTCTTAGTTTTATTGTATCTTCTGCAACATTCCAAGTAGCAAAGGTCAGAAACTCTGTTTAAAGAGTCTACGTTGCTGGACAGATTTTTTTTTCCGGTTGTCTGGAAGGTGAGCTGTCTGTGAATCATATTATTTTTCATAAACAATATTTAGGTTTGATGAACTGGTGTTTTTCTAGTCAAACCATGTTTCCTTAGAAAACTTTCAGCTGGTTCTACTGATAAGCTTTTTTAACTAATAAGCTTAGCTGATAAGCTAAGATTTATGGAAGTCCTGGAATCATTGATGCTGTGAAAATTGTCTGTTTGGCTGCCCTAAACATACAGTGTGGACTGCTGGATATCTTGGGATTACAAAGTGAGGATACATATTCAAGATACAAGGACATAGGTAAGCACGAAGTAGCATACTGAACAAATACCCTACAGAAACCTCTAAAACAGGCATAGTTTTGTCAGAAACAATTCTGATATGGAGAAAAAGCTCCCAGTATTTCACAGACTCCTTTGATTTTATATCATGAAAATGCTCCGTACTCCCAGCATTCTGTATTCCCTAATACATACCTTTCGTGAACAGGAAACCTTTCCTAAGGATTTTTCCTTAAGAAATAAATCTCCAAATCCTGATATTCATTATAACTAATGTAATCATGTTTTCTTCTGTATCTGTCCTAAATACCTGTGGAAAAAAATCTTCAATTTTTAAAGTTGCTGTATATACAAAAACACATAGAAGAAGTTTACTCTGTTGGAAAATGAAACCTCAGTAGCATTCTCTGGATTACATGCAAGCAAGTGAAGCAACAGCTGCATAAAGTAGAAAACAATGACTTCCTGTTGAATGGAAAGAATTTAAATCAGAATTTTTAAAACACAGTGCAGTATTGGACAGACTTATAAGAATGAGAGAAAGTCAAATCCAAGCCAAAATATTTATGCTTTCAAATATTTCAACATCTACAGCTTTTGTATAGGAAATTATTTCCTCCAGGCCAAGATGACCCATATATGTATGGTTCAGTGCTATAGGAAGCCTGCCAAGGGTCAGTTCAGAAGAAAAAAATGGAGAATACTATTCTTTCTATTACTTCAGATTGCAGAAACAGAAAGAGTTTTAGCAGCAGCCAGGAACAGAGACTTAACATTGGAAGGAAACAATATTCCATAATTTTCTTATATTTTGGTCCAGTCATGCTATGTTGCAAAAAATAATTCACAGCAGTGTCAAAACACATATGATGCTCAGTGCGTATTTTGCCCTGCAAAATATACTATGAAATATATTATCACTTAGATTTTGAGAAAGATTCAAAATATGTTAAATACTTTGAGCATTATCCAAGTTGCATGTGAATGTGTAAATCAGAAGGAAGATTAGCATTAAAAACAAATAAGGAAATACTGGTATAGGGATTATTTTTAAGAAGTAACATTTTGATTCATGTGTAAGTCACTTCAAAGTTCTGCGTACTTAGAACTAATAATTCAAGTATTTTTTCAAGTCTCTCTAATTTTAGAAATTATTTTATAACTTTGGAAAATGGGGAAGGGGTGAGCAGAATCTGGTCTGAACAGAAAGGGCAAACATAAACAAGCACAAAGTAGCAGTTGATTTTGAAGCTGTGACACAAATTTTAGTGTAAAATATTCATAGATATCTTTTTGCTATAGTAGTGGCTAAAATTCTCCTTCAAATGAAAGTAATTGAATCAGCCATCCCCTTCCAAAACCTCAGTATAATGTATGTAAACATGTATAACATACATAAAGTTGACAGTTGGTACTACAGATATGAATCAATTAACATAAGAAAAAGACATCAAAAGTTTTATCCATTAATTTATTTGTTTTATTCACTTATGTGTTTCTGTGGTGCCAGATACTGGTGCTCATAAAGATCAGACTGACACTTAGAAAGATCGAACTTCAGCTTGTTTGAAAAGAAGATCTATTTTGATTGCTAGCAATTGACTATGACAGCAAGTAATGGTATTTATAGTGGAAGAATAGCTTCTCCTGGGAATCATCTGCAGTCATAAATCTTTTTAGCTATATCTTTAGTGATTTGCTAGAACTCCTTAAAACAACCATAAAACGCCCTTTTTCATATCAGTAGACTAATTTGTCAAAGAAACATATTTTTCTTAAAGAAGCATCTTCTTTCCATTGAAATCTTGGAAACTTTTAGAGGGATAAATCACAGTTTATTTCTGCAGAAAATGTTTTATGAAAATCCTGAGATTTAATCCTCTCTTGGATAATTTTTTTTTGTTTGTATGTAGAAGTGATAGACTTTAATATAACATGATAGTTTCTGGGCAACTGTGAGAGTAATTTTGAATCAACATGATGAGTTATCTCATTGACACAAGTGGTGTTATTTTTTATTTTGGCCAATCTATTTGACTTATCTAAACCAGATACACATGTATGCTTTATGACCACCCTACATTACAGCTTCTCAGCAGACACAGTAGATGTAATAAATATCCTACAAAGTATGGGTTACATATATTATTTTTCAGTTGTTGAAGTAAAGATGTAATTGTGGCTTAGACAATTCAAGCTTTCCATGTGGGACAGAGGAAAGTCTTATATGGAAATGCTTACAAAATAATTGTCATGTAATCACTGACCTAGCAAAAGTGCTTCCCCTGTGAAAAACTTAAATCATTATGGTAATTATAAAGATTCTATTGAGAGTCATCATTCATTCAAATTTAAGTGCCAACTATATCAGATTTAAGTGCCATAATCGTCTAGATGGTTCTATGGTGTCTTTATGGACTATTAACCCTTTATAACACAAAAATCAGGAAATATTGTCTCTACATGTTGGGATAAGAAGCAAATATGATTAAAAAAAAAACACATAACAATCAGTAAAGTAGTGAAATCCTGAAAGATAATCAATAATGAGAGACATTTATTTCAAGTGTACCTATCATGTAATGCCAATAACAAGTATAGTCCTTTTTTTTGATCTGTTATGTCTCTCCTAAAAAATATTAATATTCTAAATGTTCTTAAAATGAAGCTACTGAGATAATGTTTGATACAGAACTTAAAAATATCAGAAAGCTAGTAAGTTTTATAATACTAAGTACTTGCACTTTGTAGTCTTGCAAAGTTTTGCACTTTGCATTCTTGGGGTCAGAAATCAAAAGCTTTCCTACAACTATAGTAATGTTTTTTTTATTAATTTTCTAAAATCTGCTTTACATTATTAAAAACTTGATTTTAAAATGTGAAGAGTATTAACTAAATATGAGAACCCTTTTTAACCCTGTAAAGCAAAACTAGCTTTAATTTTTGCAGTTTTTTTCCAAGTTGTTCCTTTATTTTTAATGAGGTCAAAGGTTAGGTTGTGGAAAAGACAAAGTGTCCTGAACTGATATTTAGAAAAATGCCTCCTTAATCTCTAAAGAAACTAGCATCATCCTCATATTCTGGCATAAGCTCAACATTTGTTTTTAACCACTATTTAGTTCAGTGTTTTCATATTGAATCTATTATAGTAACCAAAACAAACACTATGTTTGAGCTATGCTTTCTATAAATTAGAAACCTTATGTATCTCATCTTTTTGATAGTTAAGAGTTATTAAAAACTGTTTCAGTCTATTGGAAGCTTTCTATTAGATTAAATAGACAATTTAGAACAGTGGCTACTTAAGCGGATTGCTTAAACAGTTGAAAGTCTAGTTGCTTTAGAAAAAACTCTTCTTTAATGGCACAAGGAACGTATTCCTTGACCAGCAAAAGAAAAGAAAAAATTGCTGGCAGCCGGTTCATCATGTGTTGTTTCTGTCTCTTTGCACCCCAAAAAAGGAGTATTTGTCTCCTTCTGAGGACACTCTGCAACCACTTCCAGGGTTTTTTTTTAGAGCATGTTGCAGTTAAGGATGTGCCTTAACCATTATGTTTTTGTTCCATTATACTGTGATCGCTAATACTTTGTAAGACACAGAGTTCTCTTGGAGTTCTTTAATCAGCTAGTAAGTTCCTAGGTTCTTAATTTTGAGCTCTGGAAACACCAACTCATCTCTATCTGCATTTTAGACACTTAAAATAACTTAATTGTAGAGCACCTCAAGCTTTTAAGAGAGGCTATTGATTTTTATCTTAATATCATAATACAATAACTGGATGTGTATATCCGAATAAATGCATGTAATGAGTAATAATTTAATCACTAAAGCCCAAAAGAAAATGTTCCTATCACTTTCAATGATGTCAAGAATATTCTTTGTTGTTTATTTCCTTGATTTTTGCACAACTTCAGTTCAACTGGAGTTTAAATCTTGACAGATGGAAATAATAGATGGTAGTAGCTGAGATTGATACTAAGACTTAGAGTAGATTTTTTTATTATTATTATTATTTGTTCATGAAGTACTTCTCATTAGTGCAATTTCTGCACAATATATCCTATCTTATTTTCAGAAATGACTGTAATATAGTAATACTTTAGTATGTGAAAGAAATTACCATCCTGATCATTTGTATAGCATTGACTTAGTATACTGGTACAGCATGGAAAATTGCATGAAAAATTTAATATCAATGTACTTTATCTTTGAATCACTCATGACACTGTGCATTTATGTTGGTATTCGATGTTGTTCTGCAAAAGAGAGTATCATCTAAAAATGTGGCCACTTGTGTTCAGAAGAAAATCATTAATAGCTGGTACGGTGTTATGAAAATCATTATGCAAATTATAGAATGAAACACAAAAAAAAAAAAAAAAGAAAAGGTGGACAACATTTTTGTCTAGTACAGATTAACATGGCTCACATGATTTTGATGTTTCACTGATTTGTTCCAGCAGAAGTACTGACCTGCTAATTAAAAATCTCAACTGGTAAATTCAAACTACTTCCCTCCTCATTAATTCAATTTAGCTATGCTATATTCTGAAATTCAGTGGCCTTTTCTCAAATTTCACAGCTTTCAATTTAGATATCACACCAAACAAGTGCAAAATCCATCATAGCAAAGGAAGCCCTGAAACACTTGTAATAAATCATCTAACATCACTTGATTGTGCTTGATAGAATTTACAGTATGTCATTACTGTTCAACTGTAACTAATGGGTGATTTCAGGAACAATATTCCAAAAGAACATATATATGGTCACGCTCATTAGAGGTCATATCATTTTTGTTGTTTGGAATGTGTATATGACATTCTATAGTGTCCCAGTAACCATAGGAGACATAACAAATAAATTACAGGATCACAGATAGAAGATTATTTTTACTCAAAATTGTATGCATTGAAACCCAGTTTCTGAGCCCTATTTTGTTTATGCATAGAAATATAGTATTAAGTGGAATTTTAGAATGAAATCTTAGGCCTCCTGAAACCAGTGGGAGGTCTGCCATTAACTTGAGTGAAGCCAAAATTTCACCCCAGTGTTAACAGATTTAATGGAACATCTGAAAATATGTCTTTTTGCCAAAATAAAGTACCACGAAGGATTATGTGTATTTAAAAGATCTATAGAGTTTGTTCAAGAATGATTAAATGATTATGCTAAAGAAATACTATTTATTTATGTATGGTCAGGTAATGTTGTTCTCATTCATATCCTCAAACTAATGAAAGCCAAGCTAAGAATATATAAACCAATGGTATATGCAGGGAAATGGATTTGAGGGTCACTGGCATGTGGCATCAACTGGCAACATTGTTCAGTAGCCTTGAAATATCTATAGCCATGCCAAATTATATGTCATTAACCTTCTCTTACGGTGTTACTGCCTTTTTTATTTCATTCATCTGATGAAAACTCTGACATCAGCCCATGGCATTATTAAGCATCAAGGGATTTTTGTCATGTTCTGGGATGTTTTCATTGATGTTTGGAATATTTTTAAATTACTACCTTCTGTTCAGATGTTCTTGTGACAAGCACATACTAAAGCAAGCATGACAAAGAAAACATACTAACTGGATAGGAAATGTGGCATTAGTTTTGAACAAGTTCTGGGCTATAACTGTTTGATGATTAAATCTTTTACTGGAGTTAAGTTTAGTGAAATCGCTACAGGAACTGGGCTGTCATAGCGTTTGCTCAGGTGCTGTGCTGAAGATCAGCCAGTAAGTCTTTAGAGTACTTAAGCTTTTATTCTTTTTCTTCTATACCATAACGAAGTAGCCACTCAAAGCCACTCAAAGCAGAAGGAAGTCACATGCTTCTCTAGCATCTCTATCTCTTGAACTTTTTACTTTAAATGTTGGACAAAAATACAGTAGCAAATGGCTAAGTGAAGATTAGATATGTATTATCATCATACTGTAAAAAATTTATTCAATGAGTGAGTTACTGAACAATTTACTCCTGTTAATGAGTTCTTGGCAAAGTTAGAGGCTTTTTTTTTCAGCCGTTTATCTCATGCTACTTTGCAGTTGTTAACAAAGCTACATGGATAGTCCTGTTTTTTTTCATTTTTTATCCACTCTGTCAGAGCCCAAGTTATTCACTGTCACAAGCTGTATATGTTAGAGCAGTCCGCAAGGAAGACACAGTCCTGTGTCTAATTAGTGAGTTCATTCAAAATTGATTCATGATGGTAAGAAATATTGTGTCAGTCTCTAAATATTTCTGAAAGAATAGTCTTCAACTTTCAGTCTCTTACTGCTCAGGCAGCTGAAGTTAGCTAAAGACCTTGTCTTTGTTTTGCAGTGTAAGTGTGGATTATTGCCATGAATCATCTCTAAAACTGTTTGGGAACATGTTCATACTTTTCCCCTAAGAAAATGTCATTTTGGCAAAAATGAACCCTTTTTGGAAGAACATTTTCATTGGAAAAGTGTTTTGCAGATCCAGACTATAATTTCTGGCCAAATATGTTGAAAAATATATCCCCGGTTTAAACTAGGTAATTGTCTGTAAGACTCAAATGATGTTGAAAAACACTAGATTCTTGCCTAACAGTGAATGTCTTAAAGGGTGGGCTAGGAGCTATTGACTAGTGTCTTCTCTCTCTTATCATGATGTGCCAGATTGCACAAATCATTAGGTACTCACTGGCCCAACATAACACAGTAATATGATGCAATGGCTCAGTAGTTCACTGGTCAGCAAAATTATGTGAATTTTAGTTTCAGACTCCTCTCGCTATAATCTTCTATTACTGTGCCTTTGAACTACAGTGAGGATGATTCCTCATGTGTTTAGAAGCAAAATTATATGCATCCTATTTGTATTTAAACATTCTAAAAAATCTCAAACAGGTTATGAATGTTGCAGAATATTCCAAATGACAGTATATTAGGGACTGGATGAAGTTTGAATAAACACTATTTGCTATTCATTTTTCCTAGCAGATGTCACCTAAATCCCAAGGTGTGCTTTCTGCTTCCTGACTTACTGGCAGAAGTTCTTTAAGCATAAGAAACAACACCTGGAGGTCCAGCTGAATTGTCATTGAACATCCATTTTAAACTGCGTAAAGATTTGGGCATACCAGGCACAACAGAATATTTATCAGTAATCACTTAAGCACTAGAAATGTAACAAAACACCTTCAGACTGGCCTTTCTAGTTTTACTCATGAATATAGGAAGGAAGATTTGTCTGTATTATTCAACCAATTCCATCTACCTCCAGAAAGAAAGTTGTACCAAACATAGATTGTACCAAGTAAACCAAGTACCGTAGATTGTACCAAGTCAACCAAGTACCAAGCATAGTTGTACCAAGTAAACCAAGCATAGATTAAGAAAAGCATGTTCACCTACTTTTTCAACATAGACAGCTAAAAGCCACTAAATGTCAACAATGAATTTTCAGCTCTAGTATTCAGGGGTTTTTACTAGCCAAAATCATCTGTATTTACCTGGATAGAACTGATCCAAGTTCTACTGTCAGCCCCATTCTGAGTAAGATTTGACTGCATGTGGGTCTGCTGAAGGAAATGTTAACTATACTGCAAGGAACATAAGGATTATATTATTAATTACCAGTTTTCCTTATCAAGCTATATCATTAACAAAACCATAAAATTACTGGCACTTAACTAAGATTTTTTTTTTGAAAACTTTTTTTTCTATTATAGTGATGAAAACAAAGTATCAGCCTTCTGGAAGAAATAATATCTAAATCATTAAACATTGTGCTCATAATATGCTATTTATTTTGTGGAATTTTTTTGCTTTTATTTTTCTTTAAACTGCTGTTTAAATCATGACTCTTCTTTCAATGGTAGGCTCTCTAGTAAGACTATTTCTCTTTTGTTTCACTGTGGTTTTCTCCGTAAACTAGTTTGCTCTAAGATGAACTGTCTGATACCAGTGCTTTGTCCATAAAAGAGAATAGGAATAAAGTGAATTAAAATACATTGTTTATTAGTCAGCACAAAAGTGGGCTATATAAAAATACTTCGTATTTTGGCCCAAATATATTCATTTTGAACAAAATTAAGCATTTGTTTTTCAACAGCTATCGATTTCTGTGGAGAAAAGCTACTTTCTGAAAGAATTTTGGTATTTTCCTTTGAAAAATAATGTTGATAAAAATAAATCTAGCCTGTTTCTAACAAAAATGCCAGAATAAACAGAGTTTTTTACAGTAGTTACTGCAATTTTTTCTCTTTTAGAATTGTATTTTCAAACTGAAAAATATTCAGTTATGTTTGTTGAATCATTAATGAGCTTCATATCAAACTTAACAAGCTAATGAATCTCAAAAACTAATTGAACAGATATATTCTTTGTTTCTTAGTTGTGTATAAGGTTTATCAGTATCTAATACTGCTTTTTTGTAACATTTAAAAAAAAAATGGCCTTTTTTTGAGGGACTGTTGTCCTGGAACCTTCAATTCTCTTTTAAAATATGCTCTAAGAATTACTGAGCACAGTTACGAGCAACTTACATTGTACTGAAATTTTCAATTCACTTCATTATTGTATCACAAGTTCAACAATGTTCAACATGGCCTTGATCCTGCTTATGTATTCTTTAATTTGTCTAATACCCCCAAATTATTTATAATAAACAAATCTTACAAGAGGCATTTTTCTCATCAGCCTTTAAATATTCTCTTTTTCCTTTTATTTTTCTCTCTTGGATTTACATCTTTCTGAGTAGAATAAAATGATTATACTGAGAACACTTATGTCAGTTAAAATCAAATAAATGAGATATCTAATCACAAGAGTAAATTAAGCTCCTTAATCTTGCTACAGGTCCCATTGTAAAAATGCAATCTGTTCCAGTTTGTTTGTTGGTCTTTATAGTTCTTAGTGTCTTTGTGGCATAAAGGTTTGTATCTCAATTAGGTTAGATTGCTAATGTTTTTCACTGCTTTAATTAATTATAACTAAAGTAAATATAGAATCATTATCACGTCAAACTACTATGATAAGAACTTAAAGGTGATATTTTCAAGGCGCTATGTGTATTTTATGCCCTTTTGCCTTCACAAGCAGTATTGCCTTATTATCTCCTTATTGTCTTTATAGTTGGAGAAGAAAAACTAGGAATCCAAAATAATGTTAAATCATCCTTTAAAAACTAGACCACAAAAATTGTTATGACTTGAGAAGTTATGGCTTGAAAGCTGCTTTTAAATATAAGTGAATTTACAGGTGTGGTGAAACAGCCTCATAGCTACTGTAGCCAGGAAAACTGTATTTTCAGAAAACTTGGAACTCACTCCTACAGATCTTCACTGTAAGAGTCAGAATATTAATTTCAGTGCTTCTATTTACAGCATTACTGCTTGCATTAAAATACTTTCGATGAAGTGGATTTTTTAAGTGAATGCAGTACAGAGGATCAGGAGTAATGAAAACTATAACTTGGTTTCTGTGTGTGTAAAGTGGGGCAAAAATCAAGTAAGGCCATTGATAGACCTTTCAGCAACTAAGCCGTTGACCTTATTTTGTAAGCTTTATTCAATCTGTACAGTGCCAGGCACATGATCATTATAAGTAATAATCCCTTCTGTGTGAATGTTGTTTGTACTGACGTTCTTATCAAAGTCTCTGTCAAATTTCTTCCTTGGAGTTCCAACTAACAAATCATTATTTAAACATAGTTGAAAATAGTGCTTGGCAGTGTGAATGAATGGATCACTGCTGATTTCCAATGTGAAGCAGAAAAAGTGATACATAAATATGCAAAGAGTTCCATAAAAAATATAACAAAAGTAAACTTGAATTGTCAAGGCAACCCTTTTCCATTGTGACAGAGAGGAAAGATGAGAACGAGAAACATATGCGATAAAAGATACAAGATTTAAAGTAAGCACAAGAGATATGTAAGAATAGCATAACCAGTGTATTCCATTCAACTAATCAAGTAAATTGCTTTCTTTCTTTATCCCTTAATAAAATCTCCTTTGTGTTTGAGAGAAAATAGTTTTGCAAAACTGTTTCCCATCAAGCTAGAAACAAAGCCAACACAAAGCTAAAAACATGAGGTAGACATGAAGGAAGTTTCTCTTTTAGACATTCCAGCCAACATCCATCTTGCAACGTTTTCCCTTCACTCTTGCTCTGACTTTCCTCTTGTCTGGAAAGAAAAGCAACATTCTGCATTTTTTTTCTCTGAATCATACTGTTACCAAGCATCTGTCATAGAAGTGAGGCACATTTTTAACACTAATATGTGTTTCTAGCTTCTTGTTAGAAATGATGATGAATCTGTGCGTACTGAAGTTGTGAAATCTAGGTTTTTATGCATTTCCAGTTTTCCTAAGTTTCATTTCAGTGAATACATTACACATTAACCTCAAAATTTAAAATGAATTGAGTCTTCCCAGTCTACTTATTAGTAAATAAGGCACAATCTATTATTGGTACAAAGCACTGGTCCAGAGAAAACAGTGTTTTTGAAATAGGAATTGTTGTAACTTCCAATTTCAAACTGAAAGTCTGGAGATAATTCAGGTATAGCTGAATCTATATCAATATTGATATTTGTATGTAAATGATCTTTTTAGCAACATTGTTTCTTGAGACTGTCCCTTCTTTCTAACACATATGTAATACTTTAAAATTACGCAGTTAATAGAATAACTATATACTATACAGTATATATAAACTATATAGTACTGCAAACTTGAAAATATATAGAAAGAACTGCATGGTTAAAAATTCAGCTTTTACTCTCAGTTGTTAATTGAAAACACAGGTTTAATATTTTATAATTAGGTTCAGATCTGTGTATGACAAATCCTAATTTTTAAGAGCCCAGATTAGTATGGAAACGCATATTCAGATAACTAGAGTTTCATAATACAATGGTGCCATGAATTAATTAGATATTTACCATAGCTAAGGTGAGATAGTCAAGTAAGTTGCTAGACAAGATCTTTTTTCAGTAAATGTTTCAAATGTAACCTAGGCCATTCATACTGTTTATTTAATTCAAAAAAACAGTGTGCATTATTTTGCAGAAATTGAGAAACTGCTTTGCTATCAATCCTCCAAATATTTTAAGAGCAGCAGAAGAACTTTCATACATCATACACGCATCAGTTGCAGATGACAGCATTATTTGCCTTTCACAATAGCATAAGAGGACACTTGTCCCAGAGCAAAGGAGAAATTACTGTGACAGAAGCATTTCCCTTGGGGCTGGTCTGTAGAAAAATTCTATTCCACCTTGCAGTAGCACAGAGGCCATTCATACAGTATTGCCTGTATCTCAGTATCTCAGATGACTTCTGCTCAACACAGGAGCTGCTCTGAATTCCATTCCAATTCTTCCTATGCTGTATTTGAGCATATATATTTAACTTGTCTGCCATAGTGTTTGTACTAGGACTCTGGCTTTAAAAGTCAAATAATTGTGATACATACACCTAAATAGCCCATTGTTTTTGTGTATGTAATCTGTAGACTCTGTCTTTTATAAAAGGAGATTAACAATGATACCTAACCAAGAAGTAAGAATGAAAACATTAAAGCAGAAGAAGTGGCCAAACACTACTATAAAGGGACCGCACATACCCAGGAGATATACAGGTTGTTTTAAAATGTTTGGTACAGCCAGATGTATTCTTTCAATGTGAAGGTGTACTGAAAAACAGTTTAAGATAAACAGTTTGGTAGCTGTGAGCAGCAGTCATAAGTACAGTCAATTGTTTTTCAGCTATCTTGCTAAAGATTGCTGAAATGAATTCATATAAATTTTATATATATATCTTTTTTCTTTTTTATTTGTACTTCCAGATTTACTTGGTGAGAGACCGGGGAGATTGATTTTAGATTGATAGCACTAGTGACATGTTAATCTCAGCAAAACTTCAGTGCTATTATTATTAGAATAATAGAAAGTTGTAAACTGTTGACCTCCTCTAGACTCTCTACTTGTGGTTCTTTTTTTTTTTTTTTTTCTGTCCAAAAGCTTGAGAGAAATGCCAGAAACCAAGAATTCATAATCCTGTGCTCAAGTATTGCAAAGTGTAATGGTGCTGTTGGAACATGAATAAGACAGAAATAGAAGTTACATAAACAACACAGCTGACCTCTTTTTATCAGAGTTTACTAGAACAAATACTGTGCCTGAGAAAAGAACAGATAAAGTCAAAATATGACCAAAATAAAGTTATCATGAAACAGTGTTTCAGTTAGAAGATACCTGGAGATAGATGCATAGCTGGATTTTCACTCAGCTAGGTTTCTCAAAAGTACTTTAGTGATAGTATACTCCACTTTAGGCACTTAGCTAGCCATTTAGGCAGCACTGATATCACTATCTGTCCCCCTTCTCCAAAGGCAGGTACATTCTGCCTGATTCTGAGTGTCTCCCTGGCAGTTTGTGTTCACTACATCACTGATTCCAGCCCTCTCTTATCTGAAGCCAAAGCTGAAGCTGAGTCCCTGAGGAGGAGTTCCCGCCTGGGCCCTCTCTTCCTTCCTCCGTGCACTCAGTTCCACAGGTGTGCTCAGACCACAAGTATGAAAACAGAGATCAGAAAAAAATCTCTTCAGGCCTTGGTCAGCTGTTTAAACCAAATGGTGTAAATAGAAGCCATATTAGAAGTCCCAAACACTAGTAAGTCTCATAATAAAGACACTTCCATGAATGACCCGAGATGAAATCTGTGAGCCAGGTTAGGTGTGGATACGAAGCTATGTCCTAAGGATTTTAAACTAACCTTTAGCCAACAGGCAATTTATTACACAAGAGCTGTATATTCTGCCTACTGCTTCTATTCTGGGTCTCCCCTGCCACAGACACAAGTGAGGAAAACTGAAATTTATCATTTTAGTCCTGGAGAGGGAGCATGCAGGTTTAGCATTATATCCCTTCTAGGCCAGTTTAAGAGACAGCCCATTTAGATATTTTAGATATATTCTTAATGCATCTAATTCTGTAAAACATGGCAGACTTAACGGGAGACCATCTTCATGAGGTGAAAGATTGACACATCTAAATTTGTGGACAACTGTAGAAGTATTTTTGAACAACTTTTTGGATCAAAGTGTTAAGATTCATACCTATCTGTTTTGAAAAACAAACCTCTAAGATAAAATATGAGGAAAGACACAGACAATTATTAATTGAATGTGAGCACTAAGCAACCAAGAGGAACAAAGATACTAAATTTAATGTCAGTATTTCCTTGTTCCGTGAGCTGATATTATAGTTAGCTAATATGTTTTGACGCAAGTCTCTGTTGATGGTTGTTGAAGAGATAAGGAGCTTGTTTTCAGTTCTTCTTTTCATTGCCTAATATTGCCTTGAAAAGACATAGGAACGGTTCAGGTGCCTAAAGAGAGACGTCTGCTGTTGCCAATATCATCCTTGCCCTTAAGACTGTCACCAATTAGCTGTAGTCTTATTATCAAATCTACCCACTTTTTTAGACTTGTTTTCCAAAGTGAATAACACCACCTTTAATTTTTTTTTTCAAACACAGCTTTTTCTTCAAAAACGCACAAATACATTTTTTTTCCATGACACTCCCTCTGTCTGGAAATACTTTTCCTTTGATCCTCTTTGTTGTGAGCCTAATAGTCAAAGTATATTCTTTTCTAAAATTATAAATGTTGCAAATTTATTCCATAATGGAGCCTTCAATAATAAATATTTTGGTGTCTGAATAATGACAAATATCCAGGTTAACTATCCCTAACTAACTATCCCTAATTAACTAACAGGCATATTCTTTGCTGTGATGAAGATTTTCTCAAATACTGAAGACAATTTCATTAAGCACATTCTGGAGATGTTTTAAGCAAGGATTCCAGATGTTGTCATCAATTGAAAAGAAAAACAATCATTGTATATGGAGGCAAACAACCACACCTAACACCAACATTTGTCTGCATTCTTCTGAGAAGAATAGCGAAGTTTGAAGCCACTGAAATAATATTTCCAGCAATGGAGTTCACTCTGAGGTTATTTTCTACGTAAAACCTTTCTTCTTTAATTCACCTTTCCTGCTTCAGGAGGGAGAAAGATCACAGCTTTTGTAGTAGCTGACAGAAATTGCGGTTTTTAGTTACTTCTGGAAATTACCAGTAACCGGTAACCACTGATGATATAAAATGTCGAGCTAAGATTGTGGTGTGAGAGTTTTTTGAGTTTAGGAACGAATTATGGCTAGAAGGCTTCAGGAAATATCCTGTAACATTGGCTGAAGTACTGAAAAAGGCTGGTTTAGCATTTACTACCCAAACAGAAAGCACAAAATTAATAAAAAATGTCACACTGGGTAAATAATTTAAAAGTGCTGCATATCTGTGCCATTAGTGTTTGTGTCATTTATGGTATTGTCTGATTTTAACAACATGCAGTATACTTGCTAGTACAGACTCAAGTTTAATATGTCTGCATTTCCCAGCTGATAACCAAATTCCATCTGAGTGTACTGGTAAGAGTCAGATATGGCTGTGACAGGAAATTATTTAGTTGTCCCTGAAAAGATCTTATTTTGGAAGCAATTAATGCTTTGAAAGGAACACGAAGCAGCCTAGACTAGAGGGAAACTCTCTTATCTTACTTGAAGTCATGAAATATTTAGATACTTAGATGTGCTAAACACAGTGCTTAGGGTCGCACTACCTAGTTTAATATCATTTGCTGAATTTGGATTCCCAGACCTAATTAGACTCCTCCCTCCCACCCCAATTAAAATAGAATAGCCAATCTTTCATGCAAAAAGGGAAGAATGCAAAATATGAATTTCTGTTGCTTGAAGACCAGTGTGAAGAGCAAATAGGGCATGTGGAATCTCAGGGATTGCTACATTAACAATTTAAAAATAGATTTAAATTGTAAATGAGTTTTAGTAAAAAAATACACTGCTGGCTGTTACATTAACATCAAAACATGATTTCAGCTTAATTTAAAACATGTTAGTATATAGAAAGCAAGCATTATTCCGACATATTTCATATGTTGTGACAGAGAATATGGACAAAACATTTTAATAATATATCACATATCACAATGAATGTGTGATATTTGCTAGAGGTATTTTCATGTTCAGCCCAGGTTTTATAATGAGAAGTTATGTTGGGTAATCTCAGAAGCTCTGTTCCAAATTCAGATACCTTTGGAAACAGAATTATTTTCCATTTTTTGCTTTAGTTGTATTTTCGCTAGACTATTATTTTCCATGGAAAATGCTCATAGATTATCACATTGACTGAAAAACACACCCACACACTGCTGTTGTCTGACACTCTCTGCGTCTGCTTTCTACCTAAGAGAAAAACAGTAATATGAAATACCCAGAAAGAAACATGTAGACATTAAAACCTCCATGGAAACAACCTTAAAGCAAATACTTTAAATTAGCTGAGATTAACTCAGATGAGATTTACTGTTGAGATTAACAGCTATTTACTGTGTTCTTTTATCTACAAAATCTCTCAGTATTTGCAGAATAAAATTGACTACTGCAAAATGACTACTCAAGGCAGAAATTTGTTTGATAATAAAATCAGGAAATGAGATGAAAGCTTTAAACATGCCAAATACTAAGAAAAGTAGTTTTATTAGCAAAATTTATACTGCCAATCTTCATTAATTAGGATAAGTAAAGTGAAGAAAATTTAAAAAAAAAAATCTTATTTTAAGAGGTCTAAATTTCATATGTAACTCCCATGTTTCCTAATGCGTACATTGCTGAATATTTTCTCCACTAGAAATCTCAAAAACATTTCAAAAATAGATTACAAATCTACAATTAGAATCCTACTCTCTGTCTGATACCAATAAAGAATAGTTAAAATATATGTTAATATATATTATATTGTCCTATTTGACTAAGAAAAATAAGTTTAACCATGTGCATGAGTTTCTGAAACTGAAATTATGAAAGAGTAGATCTGTGTATTTGCTCCTCCTTTTGTACCTTGAGACGAGTTATTGTATTAGTGCATTATTATATTATGTTATTCATAGCATTTTCTAACATTTATTTAAAGTAAATTCCTTTCCCAGGAGGATTTTCTTAGGTGGCAGGCATGTTGGTATTTTTCATTGGAAAGATAAATCTTCAGAGCGTCTTGCAAATTCCAGTCTTTTCATAGGAAGGAATAAGGGTACCTTCAATACTCTTAAACATCTCAGAAAAAGTGGGTTGTTGTTTCTGTTTTGTAAAGATATATTGAATGTGGAATTGCTGATATATGGATTTAAGCCATTTTGTTATTTCTTTCCAGAAATGGTGTTTAATAATGGCACTTCATTAAAACTAAACGTAGGATACTTTAGAAGTGAATAGTATATGGCCACCACTTTATATTAATTGCATTTTACGAGATACAAAGTATAACCTGAAGATTTTTAGACGCTTTAAAACTACTACAGTCCTCCTTTTAAATATACATTACATTTAAAGTATCGTTTTATTCTTTTTTTATAGATGTGCTAAGTATAGAATTAAGCTTGTATACCTTTTATCATATAAAAAGATATTCCTTATCTTACTTAGTACAACACATATGGAATTATTTCTCCTAGTTTCTAGTAGCTGTGTCATAGAAGATTCACAAATTTAGGGAGATTGGGATGTTGTCTTATGTCATCAGCTTTGGCTAAATGACACAAGACAGTTCTGAGTGCTGTAAAATCTGCGGTGGTTTCAATTAGCCCTTTCTCATTTTCTTAATAAATTTTTGTTGACACATAGAGTTTCATAAATAACAAAGCATTACTAGCATATTATCAAGATATAGCAGTACAGTTAGTCATTAAATTGAAGCAATCATTTTAAGTACATATGATCAGGAACTATCTGTTTTTTCTCTTGAGGAATACTGCTTCCAACTGTTTGTCTGTTAAGGAAATACTCTGTCAAAAACAGGAATACATAGTTTCCAATATATATGAAAGTGCTTACTTTACATATAATTTGTCAATGAATAATAGTTAAGTTTTTCTTACAGTTCAAAAATGGCTCTGCACAAAGCTCAGATGCAGTCTGGCTCTCATTTCACCCATGCAGGTTCACGTGTTCCCAAAGGGTAACTTATCGTGCTAAGTTGGCCAGAAAGGACAATGTATAAGCTTCTGTTTTACCAGGGATCTTGAGGCGGGTTATTATATAATGCTAGTCATAACATAGACATTTTAACTTCGGCTTAAAGAGAAATCCCCCTTCCCTGGGGGATTTTCCCAGGTGGCAGTTGTCTCCTTTGCTTGTCTAGGGAAAGCGGATTCTTCAGTTCACCTTGCCAAGTCCAGTCTTTTCCTTGTTCAGAATAGGGAGAAAAGCCATCGAATTTTATAAATAAACTTCTGGATTATTTAAAGCTTCTGAACAGAGGCCAAAGACAATGCATTCAGTCATTAAAATGCTTTGGAAAAAAAAAAAAAAAGTAGGACGGCACGCAGGAAGTCATGTATAAGTATGTGATAATTTTCAATATCTGCTTAATAAAAACCTGCCTATTGGGGCTAATGTTTTCAAGAACAGGTGATTAAAAAATCTAGCAGTCTCCAGGTATTATGGTGTTTGGTCAAATCACTTTTTCTGTGTGCATGAAATCTTGTATTCCACGATTCTAATAGGAAGCCTGACTTGTAGCCTTGTTTTATTTTATATTAGTATACATGTCTTGTCAAGGATGAAGTGGATAACCCTCTGTAAATAACATAGGAGATAGATTCAATCTATTTCTTAAATGGACTGAGATTTCCAACCAGGCCTGTGGCTAATTATGTGGAATATCTGTCATTTAACTATAGTGAAGTTTGTGGATTTGGGATACTAATAGTAACAGTGCCAAAAATAAGAACACATTCAGGAAGGTAATAATTTTGATAAATTTTGTCGAGATCCAGTGTCTAATAATTTGTCTATTAATATTAACAAAAGTCTCAGTTATATGTGAAGTTTCTAAGTTTAAGTGTGCATATATATGATTCAAAATCAAGGTTTAGATGTAATTTTAACCCATGAAACATTCTATTTGATTTGTTGATCGCCTATGAATATGGCAGTGCTTAACGTTAATAGAAGATGCTTGACTTCCTTCAAAACAAATCTGCTTGATGGAGAGGGGGAAATGAAGTATATACTGAAAATGTATCACTGACATGATGCACATTCTTACTTTTTTAACATACAAAAGTGAAAAAGAAAAAGAAAAAGAAAAAGAAAAAGAAAAAGAAAAAGAAAAAGAAAAAGAAAAAGAAAAAGAAAAAGAAAAAGAAAAAGAAAAAGAAAANAAAAGAAAAAGAAAAAGAAAAAGAAAAAGAAAAAGAAAAAGAAAAAGAAAAAGAAAAAGAAAAAGAAAAAGAAAAAGAAAAAGAAAAAGAAAAAGTGCATATTGGACTCCCCAGCTGCAGAATAGTCTTTAGCTGAATTGACATGGCTGATGTTAAACTGGGCCAGATATGGTTTCTAAGAAAGACTGATTCTTTCTTAGAATAGAAAGACTTGTTTCCAGCTCTGATATTTAAGAGAATAATTGTCCAGAACTTTCTTATCAGTCAATAATAACTTTGATTCTGTTTCCTCTTTTATTATCTACAATTTCATTTAGTAAAATCAGGATTGCATTGGTATGAAGTGAGAGTAGAATTTGACCTACATAGTTTTTTTTTTTTCTTTTCCTCCACTATTTTGAAATTTTGATCCTCTTCTCATAAACAACAAGAAAAATCTAGGGAGTATTCATGTAGATAAGAAAGTTTCATAAGTCATCCATCTTCAGTCTGTATTTTAAACTTTGGTCAGTCCGGATATCCTTTCGCACTCAGATAAATAGCTTTTTTCCTGCAAAAATAAATTTAAATTAAGGATCTGAGATAAGGAGTTATTTGGGCGGTTTGTCTTTGGCATGCTTTTTTTGTGATTCGGTAGACTAATTTGAGTGAGGTCTGGGATGAAGTAGTTTCAGAGTAGAAAACAAATTATCTTTCTGAAATAGTCATTATGGAGTATTTTGTGAATATTCCTAATGAGAAAAAGTAGCTGTTAAGGGTTGAAGAGAGTGGGACCTTCCTTTTGGTTTGCTTAAGTTTACTTAAAAACAGTACATATAGGAAGCACCACCAATGGAAAAATGATGTGCAGAAAATTTTAAAGACCATCTCCAGAAAGAGAAGCTAAGATATTTAGGCACATCATTGTTGTCTAAAATCCTAGATAGGATTTAGGCAAAAGTACTTCTACGGATTGGGAATTCTGCTGTGGAAACAAGTCAGAAGTCCAGAATTTGTGTATATATATATATCCGTATATGTACTTTTTAAATTAAAAGATTAATATTTCATGTCACTTTAAATGGGATTGGTAAAACTTTGGGCATGAAAAAGCTGGGAAATATGTTAGGGTTAAGATAAAATTAGTCTATATCTTTTGGAAGTAAACTTAGACCTTGTTTTCTTCCCTTCATTCCTCCATCTCTTTTTACAATTTATTAGTACACTGCATTCCTGATGTTTATTGAACTGAAACGAATTTTAGTGCTAGAGCTTACAGAACTTTCTACAAGTCCAGAATGTTTCATTTTCTCATGATGAAGAAATATATACTTACACATCCTTCAAAGGCCACTCTGTTTTTCATCATCACACTGGGTTTAGCTGACTGCTCCTTTTTTTATGCGTGAAGCACACATTGCTCTTAGTGCCTGTTTTTCTTTTATCATAAATCCCACTCCCCACAGAATAGGAAGATATTTGTTCACATTACTTATATTTTAAATTAGGAACGTGAACTTTAGGTTTTGAAAGATGTTTGAGAAATCCGAAGTGCTGTTACTAGAAGGAATTCAAACTCCACGAAGCCCTGACGTGAAACATTGCACTCATTGTTATGGGATAAGGTCAGTAGTTCAGATGGCATCTATATTACAGACAGTTCTGAAAAGGAAACCAAAGGAGTGCTGATAATATATATTTTAATGCACCTTTCTATATGCTTAGCTACACATTATTCATAGAAGTGTGGTGGCCCTGTGGCAAAGAGCCAACGAAGGGGGTGTTTTATAGAACAGCCCTATCGCAACTTGTATTTAATAGGAGAAAGGAAATGCTTTTTTGTCTAGATTTCATAGTTAGTCCTATTCATTTTGGCCTATTTTTAAAGAGAGAGGTTGTTAATGGAGGTGTTTTTACTTTTAATGGATGGGGTACTACCAGCAGAAAATGGGCACTTGCTGGAAAAAACACAAGTATTGTGAGGTAATTCTGTCTCACAAGTAGTGGAGTCTCAACAACAAGAGTTTATGTAATATCACTTCATGTCTGAATTAAAAACTTGATTTGCTCATATTCTTAAATAAGAAAATTAATTAGTGATTTCTTGATTGGCCTTACTGGCCTTTCCTCTCAGGTATACTAAACTCCTCTAAAAATTATAGGATCAGCCTAAATCTTGGACCAACACAGAATATCCAAATTCCTTGTTATAATATGTTATATGAACTCTTCAATATCTGTGCTAGGTTAAATAATTTCATTCATATTTGCTAGGGAATTACTCTGAATATACAAAATGTATCTTGTATTTTGATAATTTATATTGCATACATGCTTAAGACAAGCAATAATTCTAAATTTTTGTGGATTCAAAATGTTCAGCACATGATGATTTCAGCATGTCTGATGAAAACATCTCTGTCATTAGGCACAGGAGGGTAGAGGAACAGATTTGCTAAGAGATTGAAGCAACCTACTTACATGTTTATTTAACTTCGCGACTTGGCAACACACATTGCAGTCAGGTCCCCTTGATGTGGCATGTAGTGATACATCTTATTGTGACTTTGCTGAGTATCAGCATTTCCTCCTCTTGGAGAAAATGTTGGCTTTGCTTAGGATTTTTGTCAAACAGTAAAAAGATTATTGTTGATATCACACTACAAAATAACAATTATTTTTACCAAAGCTGTAATTTACATTGTATTAACAAATAAAGTTATGCAGATATGTAGTTGAAATGTGCTATTTGGAAACTATGACCAAGCTAATTTTAGCAGCAACTGAAAAAGCCCTTATTAATTACTACAAAGGTCCAAGCTGTCAGATACCATTATCATGAGATTAATGTCACCATGTTCCCAGATTACTGTAAATGGAAAGATTTTGCCTTGCATTCTTTAAAATGCCACTACAAAAATTTAACTCTGCTAGATGCTGCACAAGCATTTTTCAGGCGTATGTCCAAATTTTTCTTTCTATATAATAATCATAGAATTGTTTTACTGATAGAATACATTCTTGGTAATTTATCAAACTTCGGTTTCCTTTCTTTTTTTTTTTTTTTTTTAAGTGAATAAAACAGAATGAACTGCAACCAAAAACTGCTTGCAGTAGGTAACCAGGATTTTGAGCAGTGGATGCAAGTGATTTCTTTTGTCTTAAAAATTCTTGAATGTGTCTTGCTACAAAACACTTTTTTTTTTTTTAATTATATGTGACTTGAAATATTCAATTGAACATCGTCACTGCATCAGCAGCAGAGTTATGGATTTGGAACTAAATCCATACAGACTTTAAGCATTGCTTCTTTTCCTATCAGAATACCCAACTATTAGAGAATCTGAGTTTCACATCCGGTCTGCCTTCACAACGCGGAGACCTAGGTGTATAAGCATAGGTACGTGTTTGAATGAAGTTGGGAAGATACTCTATCATATCTTAATTAGCAAAGAGACAGAGATATAGGCTTTAGCTTGTGCTAGCGACCAGCATGCACTCTTTGGAGCCTTAATATGCTCTTTTCTTGCATGTCCTAAAGTGTGAGTGCTCGTGTTTTTTATTCATGGCTTCCTACCTATAATAAAGTGGCTCAAGTGTGACAGTGTTTGTCAGACTTGATGTTCTCCTGTCATAAGGCAGGATTCCTTACAGCAAATGTATTGAATAGAGGACTATGTAACCTAGAAGAGGAATGCTAAAGGCTGATCTTAGGCCTAAGCTTGGGACTGAAAGAGGATTGTATACCAGGTACATATCCACACACAAACCTCTCTGCTAGACTAATATCTCTGTTGATATGATGACACCATGGGCACCATGCCATAAGCTAGAAGCCAAAGTGACAAGTAGAATATTTATTCCAGTGTAGTATTTCACCTGAAGAACAAGGCTAACCAAGACAGCTTTACAGTTAGAGAGGCTTCTGAAAATTTTCAGGTTAAATTTTGCTTTCTGTTTAGCTATTAATCTTTTCATAGGCTAAAACAGCAAGCACCAGACGCTCACAGCTAAGATCTGAAGTTCATTGCAATACATAGGATTGACCCCTATTAATTGACCCCTATTCAAATCTAATATATGACCAGTTAAACTGATCATTAAAGGGTTAAATTTGAGTTACCTATTTGCTTTCTGCTCACTTAGGACTATGGCCAGCAGAGGTCATCCTGCATCAGTAGGATTTCATAGTCCCATTTTTCTGGTGATCTCTTCAGTTAAAACTAGAAGAAGTTTGTGAGAAACAAGGGTGAGAGAGGATAGAAGTGAGAATGTGAGCTGATACAGGAAAAGGAAGAAGAGGCATCTGTGGCCAGTCTTGAGTGGTGAACAGAGGAGAGTTACCTGGCTCTTTTTAGGACAGCAACATTAAGATTCAGTTTAAGGCTGGTGTGTATGGGCAGAAACACCTTCAGTTTGCTTGAGATTGAATTTGAAAATTTTACGTATTTGTCAGTCAAATCTAAATATCACTCATGTTATGTGCTGCATCATCTCTAAAGGCTCACGATGTTAACTTGAACATAAGTAATAATAAGTTTTCTTGGGATTAACTTCACAAATTCACCTGCATGAGTTGTGACTGCAGGATGAGTCTACTCAGTTTTCAGCCACAGAAATGTCACACTCCAGCGTAGCAGGCCAGTAGCTAGGCTGTAGGCAAAGCCATTTTGTTTGTTAGAACTTGTTCCATACCTAGGAGAGGAAGTAAACTACTTTTCTTGACCAATTTATAATAAATTTTAATATTTTACAATTTTTGTTGAGTGCAAGGATTGTCTTTGGTTTAACGCCTTCTCTAGCTGCTCATAGTTAACGCAGTTTTTACTGTCTACCTTTGGTCACCATAGGCAGGCTACAATCTGAAGTATTTCTGCTTCAATTTTAATTAATATAAGATATATGCTGAGATTTATTCTTATCTTAACTGATTGGTGACTAATCAATATCAAGGTATTCTGATGATGATAAAAGGGATATCCCCTTTATCTGCCTCCTCTCTTGACCCTGGGAATCCCTAAGCACCAATTTTTACTTTCTTTTTTTTTATCTAAGGCCTTAAATATAGTTTATTTAAGGAAGTTTAACTTACAGAACTATTAATTTCGGTAAGTTTGGTTCAACCTATAAAATATTTATATAAATAGTGTCAGTCATTTAGCTGGTAAGTCTTAAAGGAATACTTATGCTCTCTCTATATGTAAATACATGCAATGTAACTTGTAAGCAAGAGGCTTTCATTGAGTGCTATAGTCTTCACAGCAGATTTACTGAGCAAGATTCCTACAGCAGATACATCTTTTCCTACTCTTTATGAAAGACATCCACAAAGGATCTGTAAGTCCTTCTGTAGTGTTTGAACATTGTGTAATATTAAGTGATGCTTTCTCATAATCAGATACATGGCTGTGCTTCATGACAAAGCATCTTATTAAATGAAATGAAAATACACAAGCATACATTTAAAGAAAATATATCTATAGTTGGAGAAAGCACAATTAATTCGACAAATTCAGAAAATTTGTTCCAAGTTCCATATACATACAAACATATGATGATATGTATACTATTTCTGGCAAATCTTAAAATCAACTTGGAGCATACTGCTGGTTAGAGTTTTCTGCTACCATTGCTCAGCATAAGTATTGAATATATTGAATATAATCATAAACATAAAATAGTAAATTGTAAACTGCATTGCTTGTTTTTATCCCTGCTGGAGAAGGAAAGCATCTGAGCGTGCTTGGAATGTGCAGGGTTTAAACTTGGGAGTCATTTCTGTGAAGGGTTGGCCCTGTGGTATTCTGCAACATGTTAAGATTCAATTTGCAGGAGTCTGCTTAGTTTTCATTTTTAGTACAATATAGAAGTATAGCGTTATCTAAATAAAAATTTATAATAAAGTAGTATAAAACATTTTCACACACAAATGATATACATATTGGAGAAGAAAAGGATTCTGAAGGTGGAGAATGACCTCACTAAAATTGTATTTTATGGGAGCATTTTGATTTATATTCTATGTACTAGGTCATACCATAAATTTCTAGCTTGTTTTTCAAAGACACTGTGGAAATATCTTTTCTATTACTCAGCCTAGTAATGATGTCCTAAGGATCTGAAGCACATTATATTTCTACTTATAGCAGAACATATCAAACAGAGCCCTGTTCAGAGTGTGACTATTAAATATATATCTGAAATGAAAATAATGTTTTTATTGTTACTGTAGGTGAGTTCTAAATATAGAAAAGGTCATTTTTCACTTTTATGACTCTTTAGGGTTTCCTCCTTGAAAAATAGACTTTTACTTGTAGCCTGAAACATCATTTCAACAACAAATACTTGGGTGAATTCTAAATTCAGCTAAGCACATTTACCATGTTTCATTTCTTCAGAGATTAAGTGTGGTCTTTACAAGAAGAAGTTATGAGGGATTGGAGGATAATAGGTAAAATGTTTTAAAAAGGTACAAGCAATATCCTTGTATCTGTTTGACCTACCACAGTTTTCAGTGTTATTAGTTGTTAATGATTCCAAAGCAATCGGATATCAATAAGGGGGCAAAAGGACAGGCTTCTCTGGCGCTTCTCATAGATTACATAGCTGTAAAGATATTCCATTAAAGATTGCTGATAATATATAGGAGACACATAAAAATTCCTGCTTTGGTTAGCAGCAGAACTAGAGATGTTTGTTTACAGGAAAACTCGATTAATTCAGAATATATTTTCAGTAAGGACTAAAACCAGCAATGTTTCTGTTATGTTAAAATGCCTATTGGTCAGCTGTCTCCACTTAAAAAGACAGCACATTGCCCAACAGTTACCGCATAGCGGGTTTTAAGATAATGCCTTTTATCCTTTTATTATTTCAGATACTAGTGAGTACTAACTTGGTAAACGAAGACTTTTAATGTTCAACGGAACCACTCAAATATTTAAGTGATCAAAAATCTATTCTTTTCTTATTTGAATGGGAACTTTTAGTGGTATTCATGTGGTACAAATATATTAGCACCTAGGAAAATTCTCTAGCACCTTTATATTTGGAAAACGAGTCCTATTTTTAAAGTGGGAATAAAAATTATAAAATATAGAACATAACTGTCTGCATCAAAAAACAACAAAACCTGTGCTAATGTAGGGTCACTGCAAAATTATGAGGTACAGGCTTTAGAAGTCACTTCATCTGGCCAAAATTTGCACATGGCAACAATATTACAAAGAAGATTTTAAAATAATATTTTAGTAAAAGGCTACTTATAGGTATGTGCTTTCATGTAATATTTGTAATACTTTGAAAATAGCAAAAGGACAAATTTTAAATGCTAACATAGAGCACTGCTTTTTGTACTTGCAGATGTAGTAAAAGAAGTTCATAAAAAATATTTTTATTTTGAGTTCTTCTATCAGTTTCTCTAAAATACACAATATGAGGGAAGATTCATAAGCCAAATATAAAACATTATTCAGAAGTCCAACTTAATGTCAGTATAATGTGACAATTTTTAAATTAGAAGGTAAAATATTACTTTGCAGAACCACAACCACAATGACTCATGTCTGTTATAGCTGCCAATTAGGAAGGATGGCCCAGTGGTTATGGCAGAGAACAGTGACTTGGCAAATGCACATTAAATTTCTGGTTCTACTAGATTTCCTGTGCAATCCTTAGAAAACAAGGCTACATTAAGCAAACAAACAAACTTGATGCTACAGTGCTGAGCAACTCGGTGCCTAACTCTTAGTTCACTCTCCCAGAATAACATCCAGATTCTTTTTCAGTGTGTAGGAAATGATCAACCGCACTTTGAGCAGAGAACCACTTCCTGCCAGCCCAAAAAATCCTGAAAACATGAGTGTGGTTTAAATCAAATCCTTATCCAGTATTTAGGTGCTCAGTGCTGCAGAGAGGTACCCCCTGCCATTCAAGGTTCACAGCCCAAACCCTGCTCTTGAGATAGCTGCCTGTATTCTTTCTTTCAAAACATGTCTAGAAGGGGTGACAGTGACGACCTCTCACTCTTGCTTTTATACAGTACCTTACTGGCAAAAGCACTTTCCCAAGATAAGAGAATTGTGGATTGAGTACACTATTCTGACTGAGAAAACTGAAGCTAAGCTCTTCCAGCCTTTTAATCTGTACCCTCCTGACCAATCTATAGGACATGATGTGATAAACACTGTTTCCAGCCCCTCTATTTACACAATTCTGTTATGGAAAGCCAATAAAATTAACGAGATCAGGGAGAACACAGCGAGAGTAAGCAGGCAGTGTAGCTTGGTGATAATGATCTTCAGCTAAAGATGGCAAAATAATAAAAGTCATTTTACTAAAACTTGATCCCTACTGCCGAGTTCAGTGGAAGAGTTTTTCTTCTCCAGTTCCATTTAAGCTGATCATATTTGACAACAAATTCTACTATGGATAACATGAATGTAGGAGCTATGGCAGTGCAAAATGAGTTCTCACAGACTTGGCTTTGCAGAGTCACAGGTACCTATATAAAATATTGGTTGAAATGACAGATAGAAACTAGATTTGTGATACAACTTGAAAAGAAGTACAAGAAGTAAAGTGTGCACATCAACAAAAAGCCTAAGGATAAAGGAAAAGGAAGAAGGAGATGGGAAAAATAGCAAAAGGAAAATGTGCAGATAGCAATCTTGAAGATATAGAAATAAGAGCTTCCTTATTTGTTGATTCTTAAAATCTTTTTATCTGGAAAACATTGGATATTTTTTATTATAAGTTTCTAAAAGGCCTTGAAAAAGGCGGGTTTAATCACATTCATTTTCTTCATGGTGTCTAAGCTAAACAGTGCTGTTTCTCAACTCCTTTCACTACTGGCGTTGTTCAATGCATTTACCCAGTGCTGATAACTGCTGTCCTTCAGTAGGCCATAGCTTTGCAGCTAGGAACAGCAGACAAATATGATGGTTAAGTAATGTGATAGTTAAAAATACTTCATTAGCAGTAGTTTTAAATGTATGTACTGAAGAACTCTGGAACCATTTGTAGGAATTCTTCCTTAAGAGACCTGATTTAAAAATGCAGTTTTGAGTAACAAAACACAATCCATAGGTGTGAAAGGTACATGTCATTCATAAAACTAAAATATTATGTTACTATATTCACTGAGACAATTGGTATTTTTTCTTGAGGACCATGCTTCCTTCTGCACCTAATTATTTTATCTGCCACACTTCTTTCAATTAGGTCTCAGTCAAATATTCAAACATCTTCAGATCCTATAGGAGTCAATGGAAATGGAAACCGAGTTCTTTGCACTTCACAGAAGGATTCACTTGGCTTTGTATAAAATTTGTTTTCGCTATTCATTATATCCAATTTAAATGCAAACTGAAACAGAACAGAGACAAATGTATCTAGTCAATGTCTTTATTTTGAAATTTTCATTTCTTCTTATTGTTTTAGTGAAGGACTGGCTGCAACACTTAATTTCATGATCTTCCCCATTTTTCTGCTGAATACTCTTTCATTTGATAACTTTGAATATAAACTGTAGGTTTACAGAACTTCTGTATGCTTACAGTAAATCACCTGCTATCTTCCCTCTAAAACAAGCATTTTGCTTCTTTTGAATCATTACTTCATGGATTTCTATCTCTACTCTGCTCTAGATTGCCCGTGTGCCAACTTTTTTTTTTTTAAATAACCCGTGTCATGACAGCTATGGTATGAGTGACAGTGAGAAGTGACAGTGATGTGATGTGACTGTGGCTTATGGTCCTATCTGTTAACGAGGTGCAGGCCTATAAGCGATATGAGGGATGGACTGAACCGCCACAGCAACCTTATTAAACTATCGAAGGTGCAGGAATCCACAATAATCTTGTCTGTTACTGTGCAACAGTTACTGCATTGCAGGTTTCCTGTCTGTGCAGATTACACAGGCTCTTCCTCTATGTGCAGAATGTGCTTCTCAGGCACAGAGCTCATGACAGGGAGCGGGAAAGGGTCATTTTGATTCCCCGCTCCTGGCTATCACGGTGAAAGTGATGCAAAGACATAGGTGTGTTTCCTACTGCTACATGCATACACTGCCAGGCTTAGAGATTTCAGAGAGGTTTTTCTCACGTAACTGGACACTGCTTCCTACTAGTCCATGACTTATTAGATTACAGTAAAGCCACAAACACCGCATCTCCCCTTAAAAATCTACTACTTGCATACTAAATGCATACTTCTAAAATTCTGTATGTGTCACCTTCAAAATATTATGAAAAGCTAAAAAAAAAAAAAACCTAATTTGAAGTCCCTGACAAATAATACCATGTAATTTGTTGACTCCTCATAGCATTTTTCATCTTCACATGCAGTTGTTACGTATCACATTTGAAAACTGAACACCAAAGGTTCTTGTAAAGCTTGAAGGTTAATGGCATAGTCTGCCCCCTGACTATCGGAAGCTGCCAATCTACTTTAAACTGACAGATGTGCTTTTACAGCTGGAGTAGTACTGAAGATCTTTAAGTTTCAATCTTTTGGGAGAAACTAGTGGACAAAATATCAAGAGATGTCACTGAGTAATTTTTCTAGAAGACATTGATCAAAGTTTGGAATGTGTGCTGTTCTGAGAAGTCCCAAGAATCCACAGGAGTTCCTCCAAAACAACATTTTTTGACGACTGAATCCTCAGTTGTACCCAAAGAAATACATTAGCATTATGGATCCTTATGGCAGTTATAATATATGATTTCATACAAACAATTGGTATAAGTTTGACAACTTCGGTGTATCGGAAAAATCCACTGAAAAAAATATCCTGTCAATAGACAGCTATTTTTTAATGTTTTTTGAATAATAAACATAAAAATAAAAACTTTATTTTGCATAGTATGTATGGTAATAGAATAATAAGGACTATGTGAGTCTGAGTGGGCAGAATTTGAAATTTCCAAAGATGTTAAACAAGGCATTTTTCCCTAGAAGCTTATTTTCACAGAAGAACAAAACAGTGATTTCTGCAAGGCTCTCCAATTTGTAGTTTGCCTGAGAAACCTGAGGTTAATTCTAGCTGGTAATGGCTTACAGGAACCCAGGAAGTTTTAAGCTACTTTTAGGAAGGGATTTCCTACATTTATGAAAGAGATTATAGAACATATTGTGTTCTTGGTAACCCAAAAAGACTTTTTCAGTCCTATAAAAACTTAAATATGTGCAAATATTGATCTTGCCTCAAAATTATTCCTATCATAAAGACTGAAATATTGCACATTTTAGCTTTGTAGACATCTTTTGCAATACAGAAATTTTGTATAACTGGGACTATTCTAAGAGAATCAATAGATTACTATATATGAAACTTGCTTGATTCGAGAGTCATTTCCTCATTCTTTGTAGAAAGTGAGGAAAGTGGTACAAAAAGTGCTACTGTTGATCTCTAAGGGTTAGCACTGAATTCCCCTGAGATAATACACAGATAGCATCTAAAAGTTTGTTTGGAGTAGAACTGCACTGAGGTCACTGTTCAAGACAACAAACTGTCTGCTGCATTCTCTGACCCTGAAAGGTTAGAGTTTAGGAATTTCCTGGAGAGATTCTGTTTGGTCTAACATTTTTATGAAAGTATCAAGGGGATAGTTAAGAGCAATAGTAAGGTTATTTTCTCCAGAGCTGTAAAACTCTTTTATCTTGCCAAAAATACTTTCAGGGAGATGCCTGTTAAGTTTGTGTGAATACAGAGGAGAAAGCAGAAAAACGAAACTTGCTGCAGGGATCTAAGAAGACGACAAATGGGTTTTTAAATAGTTTTATAGTGTAACATGCACATTATATTAGAAAATGATATAATAGCAATGTACTTTTTGTTTTAAGTAGCATAGCACTCTTTTGATAACACTTTCTACATTAAAGAAGTTCTTTCACACTGCATTCCTTCTTTGCATCTGTGTTCCTGGAGAAATCTTAAAATAAAGCAAATAGCAACTTTTTAAATTCATACAATTTTCTAATAACATTTGTCAGAAGACAGCTAAGCACAGCTGACTGTATATTTAAAGATGCAAATGTATTCATGATAACCAGTAAGTCACAGGGAAATTACTTTTTTCATAAGTGTATTTTTTCAGCTGTCTTTCACATTGCTGACGGGATTTTTAGATTTTAATCATGAACTGCACATCATCCCGAAATGATACAAACAATCATAATGAAGCAAGGAGACCAGTAATTTCCTAGTACCATTCATAGGGCTACATATAACAGAAAAAAAAAAAAAAAAAAAAAAAAAAAAAAAAAAAAAAGTTGTGTCTTTTAATAGCATCCAAAATGATAACCTTTACCCAAATTTACCATGTGTTCTTCATCAGTGGCTAGTTTAGGTGTTAGCAATAGCTCACTGAAACATCTCTAGGAAAAATATCAGAGCAAAGGTTGAGAAGCCAAAGTAGGCAAGACCTTTGAAATAGGAGAATGACCAGATCAAATATCAATACAGTACCTTAAAATCCATAGTGTGACTGCTAGAATCAATATATTTGAAGGTAGCTCAGCCAGAGTTTCAGGGGATGCACCAGAGATGATCTGGTAGCAAACACTGGCCAACAACATAGACTTTCAAAGAGCAAGTTTAACATAACTTTTTTAATAAGCATTGCTATCAGGAGCATCCTAAAATAATAGTGTAAGTATAGATGCTAAATCCAAGTTCTGTTTCATACTTATGTTGATTCTGAATGTTATCACAAGCCCTTTAGCTTCCCCATCTTCTCCACCTTCAATTCACTCAGGCATTGGCAGGTTGAATAAACATCCACTTTTCACACTCAGATTTGAATTACATTTTGGCTTTCTTCTCTGAGCATTTAGTCCTTAGACGATCTCTAAGGGTGTGCTCAAGTTTGAACCATACGTAATTCTTTCCTTTTTTACTATACTGCTTCTGTGTTACGCTCATTCCATCAATCAGTTTCTTTCTTCCATCCTTTTTTCACACATTCCACTTTTTGTTTAGGGCCCCGCTATTCCTCTATTTGGAATATATTTTTTGTGTTTATTTTCAAACTTTATTCTTTGAATCCTACAAATGCAAACCCTTAAAAGAAATAGGGTTATCCTCCATATAGCTTTTTAAAAATATTTTATTGCTTTAGACCGGGATTTTTGAAAATTATTATCTCCAGTAAAAACTTTGTTTAGCAAAGTAGAATCAGTTTACTGATCTATTGTGATTTTTGAGCTACGTGGAATAAGTATTTCAAAACTGAGACCATATCTGCCTTTCGCATTGTCAAGCAAATCATTACAACCTCCTTCTTACATCCATGTAATGGATAGGCCAGATTGCATGCAAAATACCAGAACAGCATTCTGCCAGTTGGATCCAATTTTGGTTATCAGAATTAGAACTAACAACAAATACTCCCTGTCCATCTCAATTCCTCTCATTCCAACCAGTTAAGGATGCCTAGATCAAACACATCTGAAAGATGTAATCCAAAACAGTCAGTCCAGTGTGAGCCAATACTTAAAGTTTGAATGAAATGTTATGTAAAATAAACCACTGAACTGAAGTTTCGTTTAGGTGTGTGTTAAGAACATCATTTAATAATATCTCATCATAAAATGCATCAGATTTTGTTGTTATTTCTAGGGTTTTTCACAACATAACTTCTAACTGACCACTTGTGAGAGGTTTATGTAGCTGCTGACAAAGCCACATATTTTCTGGCCCGGGCTAATAATGAGAATAAAAATAGGCACTTTGTGCAAAGCTCCTATCTTGGTATCACATGCAACAGTGTTTGGATGCTTTAGATTCTGTATTTTCATTCAGTTCCTGAAACACTTGAATATAAAGACCTTTCTGTAGTGAAGCAGCACTTCAGGCAAAGAGTCCAAATTGATTAAAAAAGGAAACAAGCATCTGTAAAAATCTGGTCTGAGTCCAAATTTCAAGAGTGCCAATAATTCAGTTTATTCAAAGTGATGGTATAAACAATTCAAAATATCAAAATAAATAAATACATAAGTGCTTTCCAATTCTTTATTTCTAATAAATTGTTTATTTCATCTTTTTATATATAGTAGCAAGGAGAATGTTTATGTTAGTCACTTGTATCACTATCTTCTTTACAGAAGATTTGGGTAATAATCTTTGTCCAGTTTGCAGAAAGGGAAAAGCACAATAACTCTTTTAAGTATTCACTCATATAGATTGGGGATAGGAGGGTTAGCCAAAGGCAGATGATGGTAACCTTCAAAAGTAAAAACTGGCTGTGTGAACATGAAGACAGCCTGATGACTAGGGAAATTTTATAAGTATTGTTCTTCCAGTCTCTGTTTTTTCAGGCTAGAAGTGATCTAGTAAACACTACAACAATGAAATCACACATTTTCTTTGCCTATCGTTAAGAATGGAAATACTTGGCACTTATGTACTAAAACAAAGTTGGCAAGAAAGGAATCATAGCCTGTCCCGGAGCTTACTGATTAATTAATTAACCTGTAATTTATGAATATACATATATATGTATATTTTAAAGCCACATTCCAGGTATTCTATCATTTTGCTTTCATACCTGTAAAGATCATATTGTACAAAGCTTGCCTTTAGCTCAGGTAGCAACACAAACAATTTTGATGTTGGATGGTTGCACATAAGACGTCATGACTCTTGAAATGATTTTAAAGAGCACCAGGAGGCATAAGAACTAACTTGGCAAACTAAGTTTTCCTAATGATGTTGCACTTTCATAGCTACTTTACCCCAAGAGGACCCTGTGGCTCTTAAAATTAATAGAAGCAAAGTGGTTAGAACAGGGTGTAAAGAATTCCTTTTTCAATTGAAACAGAATGGCAGAAAGACCAGGTAAGTGGTAGTGTTTCGTAAGTACATCAATGTCAGCAATTCAACAAGGATTTCTCTGTAGAGGATATGGAACAAAACCAGATATTTTTCATAAAACATGCATGTATGAGTATGAATTTTAATAATACTTCTCATTACATATTTATTACTGATGTTTTGCAACTGATTCTTTGTAATTCTTTGTTCTAAACCTAATAAAAAATATGTTATAACCAACTTTATTTGCCTCAAATAAGTAAAATTAAAAGCACTTTTTCTCTCTGAAAATATATCCAAAGCATATATCCAAACAGAATTGGATATATTCTATTTGAAAAGAAAAGCTCCTTTTAAGCTGAAATTTAACCTTTAAGCATAAACACATAAAAAATCTTCTTTCTTCTGATGCTGCTTAACAGCCATTTAATGGGCAATAAACGGGAGTCCCTCATGCATTATATTCTATAGTTTGTCCTTGAACTCTCAGATCATGTACTGGCCTCCAGATGCTAAAGTGTACAGCACTAATCTTAGCAAGAAGTATCATTAGAGCTGCTAGAAGTGGAAGGAAGATCATTTAAGTTACTATTGTCTGGAACATAAACAAACAGTGTTACTTCATATCCTATGTTCAACACTCCTTCTCTGTTTACTCCTTAGTCTCAGTGGCAGTGTTTACACCTTTTTCCTTGGCTATACTATGGGATATTCTAAATTAGGTAGCATGTTCAGGGAGTGTCACAGTCCTTATCCAAAACACAAGCCTCTGAAAAAGTTAAAAAAAAAAAAAAGGTCGTCAAAAAGAGAGTTCAATCTTCCTTGATTTTCTTTCAAATACTGCAGCTGCAATAATGCTGAGTATTCTAGTTGCTGAGGCTTTATCCAGTACTTCACTGGAAAAATATCCTCTGAAAGCATATTGTAAAAACTGAGAAATGACTTTGCCATTTGGCTCAAAAGAGAGCAGTTGTACTTGCAGCTTAACACACCAGGAAAACTGCTGAAGGTTCTTTGCTTAAGTCCATTTTCCTCTCATCTTCCTCCTAGGAAAGAAGAGGCAGAAGACACCTCTCTAGACTACATTATGTAGGCAGATAACTTGTATTCCACTTCTACACAAAAGGAAGTAAAGACCAAAATACGATATAAAGTACAAAACCGTAAACTTTGATCCTCTTAGGAGGGTTCTAATATATGGTTCACTGCCTTTACACCAACCACCAATAAACTTGACAAACACTCAAGTTTCACAGGATAAGCACACAAATAGTCTACAACTTTTGTTATTTAAATAACATTTAGTATTAGAGAGAAAAAAAAATACCAAAAGGCTGAGAATAACATATTTCACCTAATCTAACACAAATTATTAGGCATAAGCAGCTTGTAGGAACTTTCAGGGAATGGCAGGATATGGAAAGATGTTCTTCAGGATAAAGCCTAAAGTCTAGACTTCATATTCTGCTTTTCATCCCTGTGAAAATAAATGCCAGTTGCAGTCCCAAATACTGCGTATTTTATCAAAGAATAATACAACCTTCATAGACAGAGGTAGCAAATACAGAATATCATACCATATTTTCAGTTTTTCGCTTAGGTATTTTTCTCCTAAGGAATGGCTGTTCTGCCACATGCCCATGTACATAAAGACAATATTTACTAAAATAAATAAAACTAAAATAATATTAATCTGTTCAGATGGTATAAATTAACCAATATTTTTATTCCACTGATTATGCCACTGATTTCTCATACATTTTGTTTTATTTTACAATGCAAGGTTAATATAGCAAGAGGCAAGAAGGGCTTTTTATTTTCTAACACTCACTGGTTCCAAATAATGCAATTCTGCAGTCAGTGTCTTCATCTCCTTTGAGTTCTGGTTGTTAAGTGAAAGTTATGATACGCTTCCTGATTTCACTGTTCCCAGCACTGTGGCCTGACTCTGAAAACGTTGGAATGAAAGACAACGTGAATAAAAAGTCTTGCATTCCAGAGCAGGGGGTAGACTCAAAGAGGGGAGGGAGCAGTGGGGAGGGAAAAACTAGGGCTTTGTCTTCCAAAGCATAACAGCATGTTTATAATAGAGGAAACGCATACCCTTTTAAAACTGACTTGATTGGAAGAAAATTACTTTTAGCCGACTACTGAAATCCCTAAGCACATGCTGGTTTGTTTAATGGGAACCGATTTTAAAAGCATTTATGGAATGTATAGAGGGATCCTGTCTGCAAACACATACAAGTAAGGCATACCAGCTGCAGTCATTCCCTTCATCCTCATTGACATTAGCAATTTAAGATATAGCTGAGCACAAAGCACCCGTGACCTTCTGAGCCATGTAAGTCCCTAAAGAAAGCAGATCCAAACTCCGCAGTCCATCAAGCTGCTGTGAAGAAACATCACTGTACCAAGAGCTAAAATGTTTAGAGCTGTAGATGGAAGAAGCAAAGTCATACATTTGTATTCTCCCTCTCCTATCACAGCACTGGCCGTTCTGAGGATTTTCTGGTCCTATAAAACTAGCTGGGACAAGCTGAAGAAGACTGAACGTCAATCAGCTTGATGCTATTTTGTTCTCTGCCTTTGTTTTTTATAGCTTTGTAAATCATCCAGTAGCAAATGTTAAATCACACTTTTATCTGGTTTCTGTCTGTTCAGATAGAAAACATAACCCATGGTTTACACAAACATACACCTGTCTGTGTATCCGTCCTGAAAAAAAATCCTGAATGGCTCCTCCCATGTGCCCTATCAGAACCTTCAAGAGGGAATTAGTGTCACTACAACTCAGGTTACACAACTGACCCTTGTGAAAGAACTGTCTGTTCGTTGAAGGAAAATGTCCTTGCCTGCTTAAGGAGTCTGTTCCCTTTCTTTTTCCTCAAAGTTAGTGTAGAATCACTTTAAATATACATAGAGTAAATTAGTATTTCTTTATCTAAACTCCTTTATAATGGACTTTTTATTGTTAATCAAAATCCTTTCTGTGATCCAATTTATACCATGGCTCTCCTAAGGCCAACACAATTTGAAGAAGGGAGTGAAAAAAGCAAGGAAGGAATGGGGTGCTAGAGGCAAAATGGGTATGGGAATTTCTTAAGCCAAATCACTAGCTCACAGATCTAAAACCTAGCACCTAAACATATGCATGGGGGATATATTACAAATTATTTAATTATTTGTACAAACTGGAAGAACGTCAATGGGACATACTGAGAAAAAAATATGTCAAAGCGTTTTTTGGCCTTTTACTTTTGGCAGGTAAAGCACTGTCTAGGAAGAGAATATTCCCACACGCTCCTGTGTCCTGGATGAATTCTTTTTTCCCTAACTTATCAAATTAAGAGCTGAAAGAATATCAACTGACGAAATACTTTTTTTTTTTTTTTTTTTTTTTTTTAAGATGGAACTATTCATCTACTTAAAATATAACTTCGAAAACACTTTGGGATAAACTGAATTGAACTTTGAGAACAAGTGTATTATTATTCTCATGTAAAGAAAGTAAAATACCACCTTAACTCATGAATTAGATTTTGTAGGCAAAGACTGACTCTTTGTATTCTTCAACAATACAGAATCATATGAATTAAACCATTCCTATGATGCATGAGGCTCCACAGGGCTTCTAGTCAGCATCCATCTTCACAGTGAAGATTTCCTCCTGAGAAGAGAAAAAAATGGGAATTTGCCCATCTAGATCTTGTGAGTCCTCAGTACTTTTTCCACTATTCCGTATGAAAAAAAAGAAGGAAGGGTAATGACTGAATCTGGTTTATTTCAGAGCAACATTCTTGACAATAATAAAAATATATTTACGCACTGAGTCTGTAATTTTAAATAGCTCTGTAAAAAAAACATAGTTAACAGTGTGCATAATTTGATTAAACTTGTGAATACATTAGGAAAGTGCTTAAGGTAATTAAGGTAAGCACCTGGGATTCATTGGTAATTTCTCACTCATACTTTAATGAGCAAATACTCTTAATAAAAATGTAGTGTTATTGAGTAATGAAAAATTCTTTCTCATCAACATTAACAAACGCAATTTTCACTGAACCAGAGCTAATAACCCTATAGTTAGAAGAGAAGCTTTTTAATCTTCTCATGAATTCATGTATCTTGCACAACAATATTTTACATTATATTTTTGCTTATTATGTCTCTATCTTTTTAAGAGAAATAAGAACTTTCCCCCTCCTTTACCCTTATTTTACAGTTCTGTTGCATGAGAAAAATGCATTTCAGAGGGAAACTGGGTAGGAATGTGAATGTTATGGCCCGTTCTGTCATCTCTTCTGCAGAAATGACAGACACGTTCTATTTTGGTCATTTTCAATACTACGTTTTCTTCATGCACGTAGTCATTCTCTTGATTATCTGCTGTTTGACTTTATTGTTTTTAAATAGATGTCAGCAAGTCAATCTATCTCAGCCCAGCAACAGATCAGTCAGGGCTCATCTTACTCCCTTATTCCACTGGGAAAGTTACACATACTCTCTAACATATTGAAAATGAGAAAAGCTACTCATTTTGCCTGGTGCATTGGAACAGTACTAATTTGCCTTTGCAAATGACTTCTGCTGAATGAAAAACAATCTCCTTTTGGGCATTGCTTCAAAAATGTTTGCAGATGACCTCTCAGTCATCCAGTCGAGTTAATCTCAAGCTAAGCTTTGTCACCTGCAGGCAGAGCTCATCTCCGAGGAGGGTGACCAAAGAGTAAAATTGTCTAAATTGGAGTACACAAAATAATTCAATGCTATGAGTATATTATTTTAATAATGTGGTTTTGATAGCAGATATTCGCTAAATAGAATTTTTAAGAGAATCTTCAACTGTTATCCCTCTGCCCACCTCATCCTTCCTTCCCTCCACCCTTCCCAGCTCCAGAATATTAGGTACTTGAAAACAAATGTGATGAAGGCACAGGTGGGATGTGTTATTCTAAAGACTTGACGTCTGTCACTGAACTCTATCTTCTGTTCATGCCTGCTTAAATGTGCAGGGCCATTCTTTCTGCAGGTATGAACTTCTTGTAACCCCTGTGTCACATAATACCAATCAGTGAGACTATGGAATGGTAGACAATGGACTTTTTTTCTGAGTAAGTTTTGATTAACGTATGCTACCTGAGAAAACCAAATTAAAAAAGAAATGTCTGAATGGAAAAATGAAATACTTAAAAGAGTAATACTATCGTTGGACTCTTCTAATGATAAATGCAAATCTCTAACTTCTTGGCTATTTGCACATGGAGAACAAATTATTCCCTTCCTATTTTAAATGTCTGAAGACTGTTTTCATGTCTGCCATTTTTCTTCTCCAGGCTAAACACTTGTAGTTTTTGCATACTGTCATTGCAAGTCATGTTTCCAAGAGATCTAATAGACTGGGAGTTGTCACATTTTGAAAACAGCAATTACAAAGAGACGATTAAGATAGGAAAGAATTTACGGCTTTCTTAGAAAAAGTTATTGATAAATATCTTTATAAAATAATAGTTCTGTTAGTTTTTTGCAGGGGGCAATAAAATTGGAGGAATTATTAGACTAAAACTATGTTCACTCCATGGCTTCATTACAAGTTGTACTTCCTACTGAGGAAGAAGACAGGGAAAAATTATAATGAAGTCTTGAAGAGAGCTGTAGGAGTCTGTGCATATGGGGATGCTGCTTTTGGCCTATAGCAGAAGCTGCATGATTTTATTGCCCTTTGAATTATAGATTGAAAAGCATGCAAAGAACAGGTACACTTGCTGGTCATTTTAGAGAAGCATTAAAAATGTGTTTGTCTTGTATGGGCCCAGAAGCATTTATGCATACAGAGAAAGAGAACATTTTCCACTAATTAAGAAGGGAAAATTATTGGAGAGTTATATTGTCTTTTTTTTTTTTTTTTTTTTTTTCAACACTTGCTTGATATGTCAGCAGCAGGATTTTGGCAGATTCTAGAAAAATAGTGGAGAGGTTTATGTTTATTCACCACCCTTCTGGAAGCACCCTTTCCTCTGTCTCTTGGGCAGCTTTCAGCACATAACAGCAAGAGAGGTGACATGATATTCCTAAAAAAGTAATGTGTAACAGGATAATACAGCAGGCACAATATTGAGTGTTTTTTACTTAAAATATTGATAGGACATGTCTTCATAAAAATGAGTAAACATTTCTTCATTGTAACCTCTTGACTTTCTTCAACAGATAAAACCAAAGAAGAAATATCTGTACTTATTAGAAAACTTAGTACAGTTATGCTGTACAGATAAGGAAACAGATATGTAATCAATGTTTATATCTGGGATATGTAAAGCGTTAAGAGAAAAATAACAGCATAATGATCTTCATTAAAAACAGGCACAAAAGTGTACAAGGTCACTATCCTGAAAAAGATGCTTCAAACTATTTAGATGTTACTAATAGATTTAGGTCAGCTGCTTTGTGTCTTCTGTCATCAATATGTTCCCAGTTTTTTTGTTTTTTGCACAAAATCTTGTGTTCAGGGACTCAAAGTTTTTAAGGCTGTATGAAACATGACAAGAATGTCTGCGTGAAACCAAGGCTGAAGGTCTTGATGTGGAATAAGGAAGGGTATGCACTCTGTGCATTTTTTTTTCCTTCAGTGGAGAGTAGAAAATCACTACCAGAGGAAAAAAAGTGCTTAAAAAGAAAGTAGTTCCAAGATAAAATAACAGATGAGAAAATGAAAATAAGGCGAACAACTGTATTCAGTAACAGTCTGCTGATGTGTCACATAAAAATATATAGCTGGTTTGTGGAAGACCTCAGTAACATGTGTGGCATTGAGCAAGGCCTTACTTGTGTAGGGTCTTAAGTCTCACTGAAATCAAAACCAATGTTTACTTTGCAGGATGGAAAGCGCTGCAGAAATTGCTGAGCTACTGCAAAAGGAGAAACTAATTAACATGGCCAAGAGACATAATAACTGGCAACGACTATGCCTGCTCCTTTCAGGACTCGGTGTGGTATCTCTAATTTGCACCATGTATATCCATCCAGATAGAGTTACCTGGAGAATTTCTCACATGAAGCAATGGAGTCGTATCAAGTGTTGCTTTACAAGGCGAAAACCCAGTGATGCGTTTGCTCCCACTGAGCTTTTTGTGATTGTCTGAAATATGGAACTGAGGGGTAATTGATCCAGGTTTGGTTTTGTTATGTTCTGGAATAGCAAAGAAGTTTAGTGGCAGAATTAGGAAGAGAATCTACATTGTGACTTGAAGTCCTCAACTGCAGCTCCTAGTTTGTTTAAAAACTTTGTGTGACTAGAGCAATTCTTGTCTGTGTGGCTAAAAACTTGACTGTTACTTTCCAAATTCACATTTTTAAGTCATCAGACAAATTCCAACTCACCATATAATACCAGACACAAAAGGATAGTTAAATAGAACAAGTATTTGAGGCCTGGAATTGTTCTTTCTTAGAAAAAATCTCAATGATCAGTTTCTTTAGGTTGCCCATATTTGCAATTGGAGGGCTCCAGCAGCTTGGATGTTTCATGTATCTATCTTACATTATGTTTCATGTATCTATCATGTATCTATCTATCTTCAACTCAACTACACTTTGAGACTTACAGCTACTTAATTATAAAATGAGAAAATCTCATGTCATCCATGATTTGTATATGTGAAGTGGGGTACAGCAGACCTCATTTATGAGCATCATTTTGATTTATTTTGGATAGTTGCCTAACACTGGTAGATATGAATAAATAAATAAGTAAATAAATTTACCCTAGCTCTAAGCCTGTAAAGAGTGCAGGATATCCTCATCCTTCATGTGTTATGGGCACAAGTACACTTATAACATCTATATGCCTGCAGATATAAGCATCTTACAGGAAAAACGTTAAAAACAATACCAGTGATCACTGGCAAATTGAATTTTCTCCATTCTCTTCTATCTGAATGTTCAGCAATCCTTTCTGAAACCTGTACAAGCTTACAGGATTAATTTAATTAGGCTTTTTGCTACCAGAAGATTTTTCTGAAAATACATTGGCAGAGATGATTGTGAGGACTCTCTTTTTGGTTTTGTTGTTGTTACTTCCAAGTTGAAGCACTTTTTCAAGTTTGTATGACATGAAAAGAAAGAAGACAAACATGGCAAAGGCTAGATATAAAGCTTATAAATATATCAAAAAGCAAACTGATTCTGATTTATGACCATTTTTAAGGGAAGAGTAATACTTTGATATAACAGGCTTTTAAATGAGGAAGTATAGAAAAGTGGCTGAAAAATAGTCAAATGCGCTGTTTTTTTTGTTTGTTTGTTTGTTTTGTTTGTTTGTTTTTGTTTTGTATCACAATGATAGTGGTTAACAAGAAGATGGAAATGTGGGTTCCTTACCTCATGGAATCTTCAAATTAAATCTGGGTGCCTTCTGAAAGATATGCTTCCTACAAATAAGAGATGTTGAGTTCATTGCAACCCTTACTAAATACGATTCTGTAACCCTTTCCTACTCTGGAGATGTAATTAAGAGCTTTCTTCAGCCTTTAAAATCTATTAGTTGCTTAAGAAAAGCTTGCATTCTTTTCTAGTGAGATAAATATCTCTCTGAATATGTTTGCTAACGATCCTATTGCATATGAGAAGCAGAGAAGTTGAAATCACAGTGCCTACATATGATTACATTAGATGGTAGAGGTGTAATGCAATAAAGAGAGTGTTCTTTCTGTTCAGACTGGACAAGTGGCAGTCTCAAGTGTGAAAACATATTAGACAACCATGTTGGGAATGGCCGGATTCAGCAAAGTTCATCAAAGCCAGAGAACTGCAAAGTTCTCAAGTATGAACGCAATTCTAAGCTTGGTAAAGCATATAAACCTAGACATCTGCTTAAAGATATGCATATGCTTAAAAGCCTTTTGGAGAAAAACTCAATTCCATAATGCTGTGCGGTTGCTGTGGGATATAGTTGCCATCATTATGGAATGAAATGTATTTAAAAGAGATTGTGACACATAGCATGAAAAGCACTTTTATCACATTATGTACACAGTGACTTTTTTGGAGCTAATTGCAGTGGCTTAACTATACTCTTAAAAAAATAATCAGCAATTGAGAAGTAATTCACCTCAGCAAAGAGAAGAGCATGTTTTGCTCAGTTTCAGGTCACTTGAGGCTGTAAGTAACATTAAGCATTTTTTGTTTCTGTCTTGCAAAGCCATTTCTGCAATTTGAAAATTGAGGGACAGAGCAAAAACACAACCTTAAAATCCCCTAGGAGGCATTTAACCTCAGTGGAGAGCTGATTTTGTGCAGTCTTATTAAACAAGGAAGCCTGTCTCTTGGAGTGCTGTACCAGCTTGTGAGGCTGCTCCAGTTAAAAACAGCCATCCTCAGACATACCTGAATATTCCACACAGTCCTTTCCCCTTAGCTTTCTAAGGGGGTCCCCACTAGAGCTGTAATATCCTTCACGTGCCTGAAATAAGTGACTGACCAGGCAGCATGTCTATTACGAAGAAACACCAGAAAGATTTTAGAAAGCAAGTCAAAGTAGTAATTAGAGGGTGGCAGTAAAGTAAGACACTTTATCCCCTTTACACTTGGTCCCTCGCTGCTTTGCATAGAGAAAATCCAGGGTTAGGACCATCCCCAGTATCACTAGTGTAAAAAAACCCTTGCCTTCCTCTAGGACTACAGGAGCAGAGTAGCTTTACCAATCACCATTAGTCAACTTACTATTTCAACACCAAATCATTAGCTTTACTGTAATTTTAGTAGTGCTCCAAGAGCCAGCTGTCACTAATCTGCTCTCCTGCTCCAATCAAAGTTTTTCTGGAGCAGCAGCCGGGAGAGGATTCAAGTGTTGACACTTACCCTTAATTGCTGTGTGATGATGAAGTCTTGTTACTCAGCTGTGATGTGAGCAGCATGCTTCTTGAGTCACTGTTTTTTCTGGTAAGCATTCATATCTGTTAATGAATATCTCAATTACTGCAGCAGCTTTTGAAATAAATCTCTAGTCTATAGGACCTTGACTAGGTACAGTGTAGTTTTTTTTCATTTCTAGCAGAATATTTAATCTATAAGGGATGAATAACATTCCTCTGGGGTTAGATTAGAGGGTTAGTTATTTATGTGCAAATTATTGTTCTTTATCTATAACATGATATGTACATAGTTGATTTTGTGCTTTATGAAAAAAAAAAAACAAAAAATATAGTGTGGCCTTATGTCAGTATAATTAAATGAAATATTTATTTCTTTTTAATGTAATTGTAAGGTTCTTTGTGCTTGACTAATATAGAAGCTATAGGGAATACATAAGCAGGGGGAAAAGAAGTGATTGTAGATGTAAATAGATAATTTACTTTAAATGTGTCTTAGTCTTGGTATTCCTGTTTTATTAAAATCAGTTACAAAGAAGTTTACATGATCATTTCTTATTTTAGTTACTTAATATTTTAGTGGACTTGAAAAACACTAATGTGAAAGTTAATATAAATATTCTTAACTTGTAGGAGAAATTTTGTTGTCAGAAATAGCATATCTCTAAAGTAATTTTTCAGTTAAAGTACTACTAAAAATATAGATTTTTAGCTTCTGAAAAAAAAATAAAGCTTTTAATAATAAAGCTGTTTTTTTTTTCAAAAGGAGAACTTGATACAGCTACTGTATATAACTATTAAATTCTATTTTGTTCTAGAGTATCCTAAAAACTTAGAGGTATTTAATGAAGGAGGTAGGATCGTTTGGTGTGCTAGACTGACATTGATATATCTTCTGAGGGCCAAATCTCTACTGTAGTGAGTGGGAAGAGAGCTCAAAAAAACTTTAGAAGAATTAGGTTATAAACAGCTGAGCAAGCATATCCTCATAGATGCCTATACATTTAGTACCTGATTTCATTATACTCATTGGCAAAGCTATTGTTTCATCAAAAGTAAGTCTTGTGATGTATGGTAGTTAGAAAAACATTTGTTTTTATTATCTAAGCATTTAATTTCTTTAAGTAGTCGTTAGGTTGAGAAGTAGGAGAACTCTAGAAGAAATGGAGCAGTTATGTAAGATGGTGACCAAGAAATATACTTATGCAAAAAAGAAATATGTATAATGGAGTATTTCAGAGAAAATAATGTTTCTGTAATATGCAGCTAGATCAATGTTTATTAACACAGTGTTAATTAGATCAACAATTTCCAAGCAAAAGCATCATGGGTCTGTTAAGGCAAATACACCGTTTTAGTTTGGCCTATACTTTCTGTTCCTAAATCACTGAAATCAATCCAACTTATTAGCTTGCTCTCTACTATGCTTTTGCCAGGCAGCTGTTACCAAAAGCAGTTTATTTTGGTGAATGAGTCTTCCTATTTTCTGTCATCCAGCACTGCAGAGTGTCTTTGAACAGTGACTGTGGTAACAAAAATATTATTTTGCAAGTTGGGAAAATAGTTTGAAATACATGCAATCTGGAAACTTTCAGAAAAAAATTTTACCCTTACTTTTGGTGAAATATATTCTATGGTGAATATATTTCTCAATTTAAAAGTCATATAGAATGAGATTCAGAGTCATTTATGGAAATGAAAAAGGCATGTGAATCCTTAGGGATTTGATAGCTGGGTCAACATACAGGCAGTCATAATATTTTGATACAGTTGCTTTTAAACAATTTTGAGTAGGTGCATCAAATGTTTTTTAATACAATTTGAGTGCCTCAGTTAGTTTAGAAAAATACAGGTGACAGAACTTGGATAGCAAATGAAAGAAATTATAGCTCAGCTGACAGCCAGTACCTGCAGGGAACTAAAGGAGTAATTGAAGAGAAGAAAAATAATGAAATTAGATCTTCCTGTGAAAAATGGCCTTTTTATTTTTTTTCTTCCTCTTTTCTTTTTTTCAGAGTGGAGATATAGTCATTAGAAAAGTGCTTTTCTTATTTCTTTATTTAGTTTCAATCACCCTATTTTTACATTGTTATTGCATATTTTTTATTGTATTAAATTATTTAGGAAATGAATGTATAAGTAACCACTATTGTGCCCTGTTTGGTGGAGTTCACACAAATTAATACAAAGCATATTGTGGGATGACAATTTTAAATGCGTAAAATGTGCCTATTTATAACTTGTACTTTTTTTTTAGTCTTATCTTTATGATGAGCAATTAGACTGTGGGCATATGAAAAAGAAACATCCAAAGTAGTAGTATGTAGGTGGTATTTGCTTGTTTATTTTTTTGTTTTCATAACTTTGTTTTATCTATTCAGCTTTCTTTTCCGACGTAATATTAATGACCTTAATCTAATGTGCATACTTAAAGACACACTTGGAGACCAAATATCACTTTAAGAAATCTAATAATGTGAGAACTCATTTTGCTTTGAATGTCCCAAAGTTAAATCAGTCTTTTAAAAGGTTAAGAACTTGAAAGCTCAAAATATTGCTCAATCCTAGTGTCTTAGTAGACTCATGTTGTAGTGATATTCATTTTTTCTAATTAGTATCTTATTTTACTTTGAAAGTATTCATTTTTGAATGAATTTTGAAAATCTGATACAGTCCAAAAGATGGTAAGGGCCATACCTACAGACAAGGGCATGTCTACATATGCTGTTCAGTTAAAGACAGCAGCTGTAAGATGAAAAGGCTCATGTGAAATCAGGTTGTTTTTATTTTTATTTTATTTATTTATTTATTTTTACCTCAGAACTTTGAGACTAAATGCTGTAGTATTTTCCAAAGGCATTATAAATGTCATGGCATGTTTGAACAAATCCTTCTTTTAATTAGAAATACGTAATGAATACAAAGCCACAAGTTTATCAACTGTGGATTTTTCTTTAAGAAAGGATAAGCAACAAGAAAGTCAACATATTAATAGCTGAGCTTTGGTTCCTGTTATCTAAGAGCATCTGAGGTGAGGGGGGGGGAAAAAAAGGTACAGAATCTGTATTACAATTGTTTAAAAAAAAAAAAAAGCTAACTATTTTCTGTAGTCATTTAGATTTAAAAGATGTGTATATATGAGATGTGCCATTTCATTGCTAGAATGAAATCTTGGTATCTTGGTCTACTGAGCATTATTAGATAAGCATTTTTTAACTCCTCCCTTTAACAAATGTATGTCTTACACTGTATTACCTTACAAGGGCAGTGACTATTACCTAAATCCAGGAGGAGAGGGCAGGGGAAAAAAAAGCGGGACGGGTGAGGTTGGGTGTTATTTTTGTCTCCCTTCTCCCGAATGAGCTCCTCATTTGCTAGGCTTACAATTCTGGGCCTTGTCTTTGGCACAGTAAATATTTTAAAATTTCACTATTTCAGGAGGAGTAGAAAGTGCTTGAACGGTAGAAAAGCAGTCCAAGCCATATGTGGAGCTGCGTGATTGTTTCCTCTCCTGAGCAGTGAGCACTGAACTCATGTCGTCTCCATGTGGGGTGATAAGTCACAGCTGTCGTCAGTGTGATCGTGGCCAGGGTATGCAGCTCTTGCCTGTGTTGAGCTCAGTAATAATAGACTTGAACATACTTAAACATGATCTCTTTGTTAGTTTGTTAGCAGATTAGAAGCACGGCAAGTGTTAAAATAGGTTGTCACTTATTGATATTCCAGAAGAAATGTATTTGCTCTATGGTAATATATGTCAGAAGGAAAAGAAGATTTTTACGCCAGTTCTTTCCTTAATCCAGTGAGGTACTGATGAATCCTTAACAGTTGTCCTGAGGGTTCTTTCTGGTCCTCTTTCTTTATTAATAGTTATGTCAATATCCAATACTTTATCTGTGATATTGACATATCTATTAATTTTTGGTGATAGAAGAGGTGATGTAGTTTACAGGAACTGTCAGAAGTGATGGTTTCAGAGAGAACCATCTCATTTCCCACTTTGTCATTCACTGAATTATGATAGAGGTATATTTGCTCGTTAGATTAACTGGGTGGGGGGGGAAGCAAAATAATTAGAATCACTATTCTTTTCTTCTGGTGAAATGATGGGCTTTTTGTGTGTTCCTTGAAATTTTAAGTTTCCTTTTATGCTACTGAGTAAACAGAACTAGGAAAATGCTTCAGACTTCAGTGGAAAAATGAATCGGGCACATCTAGGCAAGCTGATATTCTAATTGGCATGTTTTTCTCCTCCTTTAGCAATGGATTTTTCAATATTTATTTATGACCATATAGAGCGAATAGAGAATTCTGTGAAGGAAAAATTGCCCTTTATGAAATTAGAGATGGAGTGATAATATGCTGTCCTTTACATTTACTGTGCAAAATCTATAATTTAAAAAAAAAAAAAAAAAAAAAAAAAGAATTAAATATTAATTCTATCCTAACCAGCTAAGTTCCTACAATAGAAGAAGCAGTCTCGCTACTTGCAGTTCTAAAACCAAATCCTTGTGGCATTGCCTGGGCGCTATTTAAAAGGCTTAGGTAGGCTTCCCGGGGAGGCTCATTTCCATCCAAATCAAACCCAGCAAAAGTGTAACCCCACCCTATTTGTAGTGCCTGGTGGGACGCGTAGGGTGGCTGCTGTGTATGAAGTATCGCAGTGTAAGTAATTTGCCTGTGTAAGAGATCTATAGCTCGTGGGTCAAAGGTCTTGATCGCCTGTGACCCAGAAACAAGAAAAGTTTAGCCTTTTTGTGTACATGAAGTTTGGCCACTTCAGAACCTCTTGAATGTGCCTGTGCTCTGCCCCTGCAGCTTTGTGTGAATCTCCATCCAGCAGTAATTGCTTTTTAAATTCCTTTAAAAGAATACCTGGCAGGGACTGTTTGGCCTCCCAGAATGTGGATAGTAAATATGTTCACTTTCATAATCAAGCTCTCGGGGTTAATTATGTTTTTGGCTAATGATTTGTTGATTTAGGTGAGCAGTAGCCTAAACTGCAATTTCATAGACAGTAGTTGTGTTCACAGTTTTAATGGCCTGGGCAACTTTGGATATGGTGATTAGTCTTCTTGTTTTTCTTTACTGCATTATGGTCAGGTAAGATTTTATGCAATATAAATAACTTAGGTTACCTGAGAGCAGAACCTAGTTCAGTTAAGTCCAGGTATCCCTTAGATGCGAGAAAGGATTTTGTCGGATGATCTGGTATCTATCAGTGTGGCTGTTGGACCAGGCAACAAGGGAAATAATCCAAAAATATGCCAAAAATTTGAACACAAGCAAGGAATTTGGTGCAGTCTCCTGCCCCGTCTTGAGTATGTTCTAAGCATTGCTTTAACCCTCTTCCTATGGTATGCTAACCACTGTGCGAAAGTTTCTCACAGCTTTTGGCAATTAGATTTTTATGCTTAATTGCATATCTATCACCTTGCTTTCATGTTTTTTCCGGCTTATTTTTTGTTTGTTTTTCTTTCTACAATACCTCTGTTCTCATGACAGTCCCCTGAAATATACATCCCACTCCCCATTCAGCAAAGTAGTTCTGAGGATGGTCAAGCTAACCTACATAGTTATCCATTTTGTATAAAATTCTGATACTGAAAAGATGTGCATGCGCATAAGAGATCTCCTGCTCTATTGGAATTTTTATAATCCCCCACAAGCGAAGACAGGATGGTAACAGGCTAACCTAGAATGAAAGAATAATTAGGCAAGAATGACAAAAATAAGCAGAAGTGGCTGATTCTGTATGCAGTGTGTAAACTATTCTCTGTACAGTGTAACCTGCTTTAGTGATAGATACTAGCAGAGTCTTCCATGAAAAATGTAAGATGAAAGTCAGTTACTCAAGATTAACAAATTCTGAAACGGGCAAGCTACAGTGCTGTGTTTACTGATTGCCGCAACTCAACTTTAATTTTTACAGCTGACAATATTTATCTCTTTTATACATGGCTCCTAGTCCTTCATAGATTAGATCCAACTATTAATTTCTTCTGAAGGGATGGACATTTACAGGTCAGGCTGACTTTAAAATAATGTTTAATTTGGGGGGGGGAAGTTGAGTGGGCTGTTATTTATATGAGCTGTTTTTTCACTTTGAAAGATATTCATGATTCTAAAACTATTTTGTCATTTTAAAATAGGACTATTTATCATTTTAAGACTAGGATTCCCAGTTCCACATAACAAACACATGTGTCTCTTGGGAGTAGTACTACTAGCCTAACTACTAACTTTGGCTCCTTGCGCTAAGATCATTGAACACTACTCCTTTTGACACACTGTGTATGTGATATATGAGAATGAGTGAGTAGGTGTTGCTTGGAAATGTCCTCTGCTCATCCATAATATAAACAGATCTTGCTTACTGGTCCCTAGGTAACCACCAGTTTCCAGCTCAGTGTTTAATCTGCAATCTCCTGGAAAGACTATATGTTGGACCTGGTTCTGTTTGTATTAAAAAGTTACCTAGAGTTCATAGAAATACCAATGATCTACAATAGATTGTACAGGTTTTCAGGATATATATATACATATATGTTCTAAATTGAATATCCTGATAACCTCTTTTCTCTATATATCATAAATACTTCATTTGTAAATAATTTTAATCTCTTGCTGAAGCAGTATGCAACAGATCCCTACAATAACTTTATTTTTTTGGCCCTTACAGAGCACATCCAGTAAAATGTATTTCACTGACTCATTAGCTAGTGCAGTACTGTGCCTTGCTGCTTTCCCTAACAGCCTATTTAATGCTGCTGTCATTCCTGTTTCTTTAATTTACTAATGATTTATGCATAGTAATTCATCTCACGAAATTTCATGATAGTTATTCAAAAAGGAAAAAAAAAAAAATTCTTCTCACTTTCTATTCTCTTATCCAAACTCATAAAATTATAAAACAGAAGACCTAAATGGTGAAAGGAAAAAAAGCCTATGCTTCATCAGTTAAAATGCTTCTAGTGTGTATTGCATTTCGCACCTCTGGCACTGATAGTGTGACCTTCTTTTTGTTCTGGCTTTCCACCATGTCTCCGAATAAGAAATTGTCACTTTTCAGTACAATGGAGGCTTTTGCTTTGTGTGTGTGTGTGTGTGTGTGTGTTTTTTTTTTTTTTTTTTTTTCTTCTCTCTCTCAATAGAACTTGAAAAGTATTTTTGGAAGCTTGGTTAAGGGAAACAGATTCATGTTAATAATTCTCTGCATTTACAGAAATGGAGGATTTTCAAGGTGAGTGTTAGGACTTCCTCTTGACCACACTTCAGGATTTCTAAGGTGTCTTGGACTATGAGGTCATGCTGGAGAGTGTATATGGTATGTCCCAAAGAGTGTTGCTGCCTGCAGAAATATGTCAGGCAATTTATAATCTCATCTACTCTTGTAGTTTTCTCCTGTTTTGTTCCATACAAACAGTTCACTATCCAGCTTTTTTGGTAATTAACCAAAAAAAAAAGTTCTCTTGCTACTATAGAGTTAACCTTGAAAGCTGCTTATCTTTCTTAGAATTGTTAAAAAGTCTCATTTGGTAGCTCTGTGCTTCATCCGTTAGATAACACTACCATAACTTCTGTTCCCACCAAGATAAGTCCAATGCTGATCACAAACTGTCAATGTTTCATTACTTTGAGCAGGAGTCAATACCTCTCTTTCTCTGCCTCCTGCTCTTGAGCAGATATCACTATCCTACACCTAGTTCTCCTTTACTGATTTCAGGCATAGGAGACACAAATCATCCCTCTCCAAATCTAAGAAGTATTTTCTTTCTCGTAAGATGTAGTGCTTCCAGACTATGTTGTTAGTATAGACTGGTCCTTACTTCATGTACTGGGAAGGCTTCCTTTTATTAAGAGGAAGACAAAGTAACCTGGCTACAAGTACTTGTTTCCTCATCCTCTTCATGCACCATCTCAGTGTAAGGAGAGAACTTGAGGGAATCATTCTTCCTTGCCTGTATCTCCTGGTATTGGCACTTAGGTTTTTCAGCAAGTTGGTGTTTTTTGTTTGTTTGTTTTTTTGGGGGGGTAAATCTTTGTATACCTCATAGAAGGTTTGTGAGAAGCAATTAGCTTTTTGACCTTCCAAGCAATTAAGAAGAAATGACAATGAAATTTTACTAAATTTACAGGTTAGCATGTTTAAATATATTGGTATTTTGTGCCATATAATTCTAAAAAGGTGACAGAAGTTCCTGACTTTTCTGATTTTTTCCTTTCCATATATTAAATTTGTAGAGCATTGATAATTTTAGTTTTTACCTCAAAATTCTTTTTGTTAGATTCCTCAGAGGCACTGTAATGCCAGTCATGGAATAAATGGGACTTATTGCCTACTCGATTACTACCTGCTTGGGCTATTAGCTCAGCTCTTACTGCACACAGATCCATTGACTGTGTTTGCCTATATGTTCAATGATGGACAGCTTAAAAGGAGAAGCAGAAACAGCAAGAACAGGAAGCCACAATTGGCAGCTCGGTAATTAATGTAGCTAATTTTTTTTTTCTCAAACAAATTTGTTAGACATAATTAAAACCATACTGAATTTTATGAAATTATTTAGCAGTCCATATTACAAGTTTGACTGCTGTGGACTTAAATAACAATGAATGTTTTCTTTTATAGCTGTTTTGCTGCACAGTTTGGAGGGAAGGATGAACATGTCTTCCAGACCAATGTGAGCACGCTTTGTTTTGTCAGCCATAAAAGCAAGGTCATCAGATTAAAAATACACATAATACTAATGGGTTAATACTTTGTTCTGTTCTTCTAGGAACCTTTTTTTTTTTTTTTTTTAATCTTAAAAAAAAAAAAAAAATGATTCTCGGATTTAAATCTGTTCTGAGCAGTATAACACAGCATATATGAAGTTGTTACCTTGGGTCTTATAACTCTTTCAGCTAGAGCATGCCTTTAAAAAGGACCCCTAGGTCTGCTTGGAAGACCTGTAGTGATAGTTTGTTCCAGCATTAACCACGCTAATTACAAGTAGGTGCTTTATTTTTATTAGTAATTTTCAGTATGTTGCTCTTTCATATTCTGCTAGTTTAAATAGTTGTTTTCCATAGCATCCACTGTCCTTTCATTTATTTTAAGCTTTTCAAAGCCTGCAATATAGCCTGCAGTAAAGGCAGTATCAGATTTACAGCAAGACTAAAGATGTATCCTACATCTTATTTGGTCAGTAAAAACTTTAACCTCTTTAACAGAACCCTTAAGTCAAAGCTGAGAGCATCTAAAATGAACTTTCAGGATATAATAGACCACTCAAACTGAAAAGCATAAATCTTGAGAGAGCTGGCAGCCACAAACGACCTCTTAACCACAAAACTAACTGAATATTTTATCTTATGTATACAGCCCTTGGTCTATGAATGTATTTTTTCTAGAAACGACTGTCGGTTGAATGACTTGGGCAGATGTCACTGCCGGTTGCCAGTCAAGCCCGGCTTCCCCTGACGTGCTGCCCGGCGCGTCGCTGTCAGCCCGGGCAGACACGAGCGCGCCGCTGCGCACGTTTCTTGCCAAATGTTCAATATACGTTGCTGTCCTTTGGTTTGGTGGGGAAACTAGGAAGAAAGGGACAGGAAAAGTAGCATCCCTTCTGATTCTTGCAGGAATACAGTTGAGATCCCCCTTTGTGTACAATACCACAATTCTGAGTCTCATCTGCACAGTGGAGACCTAAATAATGAACGCATCTCTTCCATAGCAAGCTGTTCCTTCTGGACAGGGCGGGTTTTGCAATATAGCAAAAAGTGTGTATTTTTAATGAGATACTTAAAACCTTTTTTTTTCTTTTTCTTTAAATCACTATGTTTAAGCTATAGTAAAGCTGAAATAGTTGTGTGCAGCATCTCTAAGCTTATAGTGAGAGGTAGGCTTGTGGAAAACTCCGAGAGATGCTATAATAAAGCATATATGAGTCCTGTTTGTTTTTCCACTTGGATCCAAGTGTCCTGCTGGCAGGATAAGCTTACAGCATGTTTTGCTTATTGTATCCTCTTTTCCTTATATGACAAGAGCAAAGAATATCATTTAGATCAAATTCTGCTCAAATCGGTTAATTTTCTCTCCGTTAGTCACCTAATTTCAAAATAGCCCTTGTGAAATTCTTGAGCAACTGGTCCAGGAAAAATGAACATATTAGTCATGTCTGATTATTTAGAATTTCAATCCTAGATAAACTCTACACCTTTTTTTATGCAAAAGTCACCTTACATAACTTCCATAATGGAAAAAATATATATATATTTTTTTAAGCAATTTTTTTTTTTCAAATCCACACGTAGATGATGAAATTCCCTTGGCCATTGGTGTATGGCTAGATGCTGAGCACAACAGAAAGAAACAAATTATTTTGAATTCTGTAAGGTTTTTGTTGCTATGCATCAGATTACACAGTGAATGATAAGGATTAGAAGACCTGTTGAGTGGTCCACTGAGTGCTTGCGTGTAAAGTTAGGTCCTGCTCTATGCTATTAATGACTCAATATAATGACTTCCAGTCATTAACTAACTCCCTACCATTGACCCTTGCAAAAGAGACATTGTTTAACGCTCACTAAAGAGAGACTTTTCTCTGTAACATGGGACTTAAATGGTACTGTTTCCCAAAAGATCCTGCATTAGAGAAATTGCAGAGTAGTTGCTCAGTCCCTGCAGGATTACAAAAGATGATGTTATGAACATGTTGCCTAGACTTTATATGGGACGTATGAAAAGATGCAGCTTGTTTAATATAGATGGAGTCATCTGTGATTTTAAAAAAGTCGAATTGCTACCCATTTTTTACCAAGCAAATGCAAATCATAATTTTTCAACTCCAAGCTTCCTAATTTAAATATTTATGTGAATGGACAGATGCATTCTTCTAACTTGTGAAACTTTCCTGAGTTTCATTTATCCACTACAAATGACACTTATGATGTAACTTCTCAGCTGGATCACTGCAAGGAGATTTAACATCTATATTTTCTCAGATATGTTTTAATGGAAACTTTCCAAGTACTTAAAAATATCAATAGCACTTCAAAGCAGATGTTCATCAGCTTTACTGTTAATTGGGAACATGCATTCTCCTCCTTCCCCCTCCCATCCCCACCCTGATCACCTATGGCTTAGGGCAAAACTGCTGAATTACTAAATTACTAGTGTGTTGAGTAATTTACCCCTTAAATCTACCTTGGCACCAGAACACTGTGAGGCAACCAACAAAAGTAATACAAAGCCTTGAAAAGGGCCCCTGAGGAGAGCTGAGAAGCTGAAGGCCAATAGAGGTGACCTGTAAACCAGACCACTTCATAGAAACTGCAATAAAGTATAGATACAGAAATAAAGGCTATATAGATAAATGATACCATTGAGCAAGAGTAATTGCCAGTTACCCAAACATGTAAATTTTATTTATTTAATGTTAAGCATTCTGGTGGCATGCATATGACTAAACAACAGGATGACTTTTGTGCATAAAACATTCCCCAAATATTTATTAATATATTTATATATTAATATTAACTGCAGTCCTGTCAGTGTTTTACTTATACTTAGGCCAAAAAAAAATGACAAAGTGACAGACCACAGCAGACCTAATGAAGGTTTGTGTTGCTTTCTGCTGCTGCAAGATGATTACATAATATGTAATAATTTAAAAGTCGATAAGGATCACAAGATGAAAACATTTGCTATTTGAGTATAAGTAAATATTTTCATAAAGTATAAATGTATTGTAACAGTGTTAGTGACAGACTTTTTCCTTTCAACAGATATCTTGCTGTCTTATGTCTAATCTTTGGAAACAATAACTGTGACACTGATTTATTCAATGCTATTGTGCTTGTTGTGGAAAAAGAAACGCAACAAAGCCTTGAGAATAAGATATTCTTTTTAAGACACCTTGAGACAAACCAGGGAGTAAATCTGCCTGGGAAAATGGGATTTAAGTGTCTAGAAAACAAGATTAGCCTCTTCTATTTGATATTTGATGAAATCATGTCAAACTGAGATGTTTCAGAGTAGACAGCTCCTGGTGAACTCACTTTTTCTTCATTTTTCTAAACTGGAGAGCAGAGGCACAGGCCCTTCTGTCCTTTCATGTCTCATACTTCTGTGGAGCCGCCTCTCATGCAAGTTCTGTTGGATCTACTGACTAGCTATGGCATCACTAAGAGCGTTCAACCTGATAAATTTGGCTGGAAAATTCTTACATAGCGATTTTGGAGAGACTCAAATTTGTATGACTAATAGAATGTGATGCTTGATGCAGTGTTGTTGCGGGGTTTTTTGTTTGTTGTTTTTTGTTTTTTTTCTTTGATGAAGTAAGTATACATGGTAGATAGCATAATGTAACTATAGTCTTTCCCCTCTTACCTCAAGTAGGTAGAAGAAATGGTAAATATCAACAATTTCTTAATTTAACAAAAGTCAAACATAGGTTATGCTTCTATAGTTGATAGAAAAAGCAGGTTATCTGCTTCTATATATTATATGCATGATATAACAAGTATATAGGTGATAAAACTTATTGTATGGTTCAAAGGCTATATTCAAGGAAAATATTTTCTTTAGTGAAATAATTTTCTGGTCATAGTTTTCTAACAGAAATTCAGTGTTCTAAGACTTTAGAAGTACCATGCTTTGGAAAGATAAAGCCTTCGCATAGATGTTATACTCTGTTATCTCTCTCTTCTATGTTGCCATTAAATCAATTGCGATTATTTTTTTTTTTCTGTAAATAAGTACCAAAAGGATTTTGTTTGTTTTTGTATGTGTGTTGGGTTTTTGTGTGTGTGTTTTGGGGATTTGGGGGGGGGGTTTGTTTGTTTTATTGCTTAGTGTTGGTAAATATACCATATTACAATTTTCTCCCCTTTAGGGTAGACATTTGTAGTTTGTAATGAGAGTGTATATGGACATGTTGGACTTCTCTAACATTTGAAAATACTGCCCAAGTGTGATGTTCAGATGCTGAACTTTGATAGCTCTCATTAAAACCTGACACTTCTGAAAATAAAAATAATTACTGATGGATATAAATGAAAGAATATCTGGAACAAAATTATCTTTTTTATCAATTTTGTTCTTGTGATATATGCAAAGGAATAATGGTGCCGTTTCTCAGTAAGAACAATATTTATAGTTATAATGTAAAGGTATCAGCTTGAGGGGAGTTCCTACAAGTCTGTTTTCCTGAAATGCTCTAATGCATGCAAAATGTAGGGAATGGCAGAACAACGTGCAGGTAAAGAAACACCCTCAGTTAGGCATCACTGGTTTGTGAAATTCCAAGACTCTTCTTGGAAACATTACTTGCAATAGTCCTCACAGAGTTGACGTGTATGTATAATCAGTCAAGTGTGTAACTGTTTTCAGGATCAGTGATGATCCAAGTTATGCTTTCAAATCAAAAGTGTTCTTCTGTGATAATCCAGACATGCAGAAATGTACTTTGTTTCAAGTATTTGTATTTCAAATATGATAAACTTAGAGAATTTTGTTTGATTAGAAAGCTTTCAATTTCTCACATCTTCAACTAATGCTCTGCTGATGACATCAAAGAGCAAATAGGTTAACAACTCCCAGAGTTTTCTTTTTCTTTGCAAACGAGTTGGGCAATATTCTAAGTCTAGCCTGAAGGGGAAAAAAATACAGTTGTTACTACTTAATACATTTTAGTTCATAAAAGTTATTTAAAATATGCCATCATTAGTGCTTAGCTACTATATTAAAATGTATATTGTAATAGGATCTTGCATTTTTTATGTAACAGTTTTCCAATCTCTTACAAAGCAATAGATTTTCTTTACTATTATTTATACTTTGTCTACACTTTCTCTTTTGTGTCCTGTCTTAGATCTCTCAGGAAATCTTCTATATTATGAAAAGTACTGAGTTTTCATTTTCAAAATGAAAATGATCTTTCTTTTACTGTTGCATATAATTCTTCATTCTCAGCCTCTGTAATGTCTGAATATTTCCCCCCATTAACTAATCTCTTAATTTTCCAACAAAATCTACTAAATTTGTTTTGGCCATATCTAAAAATGACTNAGTTGGCTAAAAATAATGAACAAGAAATAAATCAAAGCAAGGAGTGATTGTCATCAATCTTTTTTTAAGAGTTTATTTTCAGTCCATGCAATCAAGCACAGCTACTGTTTGTTGAAGTATGTCATTACTTCCATTGCTCTATTTTGAAAGTCATATTACCAACTTAGATGCGAATTTCATGCATTTTAGCTCCCCCCCTCCCCCTTAATATATTTCTTGGATACCTCCCTATAGCATAGGGCCTTCACACGAACAAATTTTAGGATATAGCTTCTCAGTGTGCGACCTGCTGTTCCTATCTTTAGGGGTCTCAAAATTAGGCATAAAGTCATCAGCTGGCTGTCATCAACAGAGAGAAAAGTTATTTTAATGGCTATCCCAAAATACCTGCCTCAGGAAAAACAGAACAAGGGACCTCTCTTTCTCCATTGACTGTAATGGGAAAGCAAATAGTTGACCTAAGAATCTTAAATCTGAGATGGCAAAAGTTAGGTAAGATTCTGTTCTATGTGCCTTTTTTTTTTTTTTTTTTTTTTTTTTCCCTCTTTCTGGTGAAGTCAATTGAAAAATCTGCCCACACAACTAGAATTGAGAACAATTGTAGTTCTCCTTTTGGATTTCACATTCTGTGGGCCCTTGTGAGTCACTGAATGCTGGCATGAAGAGGAATATCAAGGCAATTGTGCCCTCGAGGCTTTCTGGCATTTCCAAGAATTTGGTGATCTCTTTGGCTAGTGAATGCTGGAACAAATACAGTTCAACTGATGAACTGAAGAAGAGTTCAACCAAGCAGAAATGTTGGCATTTCTGACTGTTTGCATGATGGATGTTAGTGGAATTAATTACCTATATAAGAACTGATTATTTACTTATTTTCACGGAGAGAAAGCAGCTGAATGTACCTTGAAATGTCAAACTGACAGTTCTGTGTTCTGTTAAAATTAAATGGTTTAGATTTGCATCTTAGGAGAGAAAATAAAAGGGAGTTTGCTTATTAGGTCAAGTGTCCAAGCCAACCTGAAAGACTGAGTAGTCTTATAATTACTCCCACTGCTGCGCAAACATGAAGCTGACTGTTGAAATGAGCTTTCTTAATTATGAACCATGATAATGTATATTCAGGTTAAGCATTTGAAAATTCAGTGAATTTACTCTTGGTTTTTCTGACCTTGACTGAGAGTGGATTGAACTCAGAAGTTGTTTTATTATAGTGACACTCAGCATTGTTGTTCCATGTGGCATCTGCTACAGTTTTACTAATACATGTCACATGACAAATAGACCCCTAAAAACATGAAACTACTATTCTAGAGCATCCAGACTTTTTGAAGTTCTGTTTGGAAGAAAAGAAAAGGTATTTTTCCCATGTTTTTAAAATGCCAATAATTTTGCACTTCAGCTACGAATATTAACAGCTCTGCTGTCAATACTGCTAGCTAAGGGAGAGCTGTGCTGTTAATATCACTATATGAATATGTCCCTTTCCCATTTGAGTAAGTAAGGATCCTTTAGGGATAAATTATCAATATACTTAGATAAGAACAAGAATAACCTGTCCAAAAAGAAATCGCTTTGAAAATCATTCTGTAAAAGCTATAAAAAGTTCTTACCTCCACTGCTGTAGTTGCCCTTCCAGTGAGGACAGAGGTGCCCTGCAGTTTGAGATGGTTGAGCTTTACCAGACCTCAGCAGCAAACCCATGCCCCATCACCAGTGTCTTCCTTGACTGCACAGCACTCTTGCAGTACAGGGACTGCTCCTGACTATCACCATCTCCAGGGAAGAGAAAATTGGAAGAGATGTATACCCAGGATTTTTCTCTAGCATTTTTAGGTGGCATAACTGTGAGTGACCCTATAGTTATGTAGCTGACTATACGATGATTATGCACAACTTGCTGGGGCATTAGGGAGAGAGAGAGAGAGAGAAAAAAAAAAAAAAAAAAAAGAGTTGAGGAGACAGCTGGCTTTTATGACAACCCAAAATTTTAAAACAGAAAAAAAGTGAGCAAATTATCCTTACTTATCCTCTACATCTATAAAGAATTATTTTAACATTATGATCCATGTATCTGAACCTTTATATATATTATATATATATATATAATATCAGCAGGCTTTAGCTTTTTTTTAATGTTTGTCTCTATTCTTTTTTACCTCCTCCTTCCTCTATCCTGATCTGCTGGTTGCTCTGGGAAGATGCCATCGCTGCAGGGAGGCTTACTAAGAAGCTGGGGTTGTTTTTTAGTTTTGAATACATTCAGACTTATATTCATTATCAATAGAGATTAGATTGAGTTCCACAGCTGGAACCTGCTACTGAAAATGGTCTGTTGCTCTACCCTTTGCACTCAAGAATTTTATGCTGGGACAGATTAGTTGAAGTGCCCCTGTGGAGTGTAGCTGTAGGTTTGTGGTGGGATAGGAATTTTTAAAATAGATTAAGCACAGCATGCACCCTGCTTTTTAGATTGGCAGTGGCTGCTTAAATTCAATTTACAAAGAGGTAAGCAAGCAGAAGGACCATGGATGTGCTCTGCTCAAGGCAGTCTTGGCTGGGAGATGATCTATTTCCATGTTGCAGGCATGTTGAGTAATGGAGAGTGATTGACACATTGGGTTAAAAGGAAGAAACAGTCATTCACCTAAGAATACTTCCTATTAAATTATTAAATATATTCTCTAACGAGCATGGCTTTCACTGTGCCATAGGGAAGTAGGATCTGTTCATCCAGCCTGTATCTTATGTGCTTAGGAAAATGAAATTTCCTGGGCAGTCAGTGATGGAAGGATTTACTTGTGGCCTCTGACACAATCTGCATATCAATGCAGCTTTGTTCTTTAATTCTTTGTCATCACTTTTGTGAGTGGGTGGGTGCTGGCTGGCTTTTGGAAACTGAAAGGATTGAATTTTGAATTCTTACAGATGATAGGTCCTCATGCATCTGTTTTTTTGTGCCCAGGGTATATCCGTAGGTCTGATAGCAACAATAGCAATATTGAATAAGCATAGAATATAATATGTTTCCTTCAAAAAGCTTTTTACTAAGCAATTGCTTAGTAGAAAACAAAACCTTCATTGTGACCAAATAACTCATGTCCGTAATATCATCATCAGTAATGGTAACCTGATGGAAGGTTGATAGGTACACTTTTTTTATTCTGCTTGGTTTTGCTATTTGTTTAAAACAAAATAGAACTCCATTTTACTATTTTCTTTTCTATGTGTACAAAAGACAGAGTCTTTTGGTTTAGCTTTTTTTTTTTTTTTCTTTTTCCTCCTTTTTAAGATGGAATTATTATTTCTAGTTTGAGTTGCAACAGTACTCCATTTCTTTGTGGAGTGCCAAAAAAAAAAAAAAGAGATTTCCTGTGTGTTTGCTTCTAACCCTATTTGTTAGACTGGTTTGTGATACAATACTGATGTGTAAAAATAGGTACTTTTGTTATGACTGAGTATATGTGGTCTGAACATAAGATTGGAAGACAAAAACAAATTTACTTTGTGGTTTGGATCTAGATCAGCGAGAAATTGAATAAGTTTCCCTCAAAATACAAGAAATGTCCTATAGGCTGAGGCAAACTCTCCATCTAGACTCTCTATCAAGACCAGTGGTCTGCCTCCAACATGTCCAACTGGACATGATATTTTGGGAGAGCACACAACTAGCTGCTTTCACCTTGCATGTTTCCAGCATCTGTAACTCATTCAATTAGTAATGTTGGGCAGTATTCCTCTATCCTTTCCCATTTCTTTATTTATTTACAGCCCCATTTTTCATTAATTTGTCTGGTCCCTTTTTAAAGCTCATGGTCCTGTCTGCCTTCACTTTGAAAGTACCAAATCGCAGAAGTTCACTATGAGGGGTATCGAAAAAAACGGCAGCAAACACAAAAACCTTTCTTCTGTCACTTTAAAACTAATCTTCTCATCTGAAAAATGAAGGCAGCCCTAAGCAAGAATGTCAGATCTGAATGTCCACAGAGTTCAGCAGTTTGGGTTTCTTAATCAGTAACATAGGCTGAACCAAAATGTAGAGTCTGAATGAGCAGCTCGGGAGCAACGTTGAGAACTTCAGCCAAACTGTGCAGTCTGTAACTCTCTAATAATGATTTCGCTGACTACAAGAATTACAGGCAGCAGTGATGGAATAGATGGATTCTGAGCATGTTCTTTATCTCCTAAGAGTGCCACTTTGAAGAATACTGCTAGAAGGTATGTATCATGCTAAGAGTTTGTATGTGTAGTAGTTGTGTGCTGTTAAATCCTACTGTTTTGATTGAATCTAAATTTATTTATATAGTGATGTGGCTTCAATTGTACACAATTTAGATTGTACACAGCTTTCACTTAGAGGCAGCATAAACTTATGATCAATCATTTTATTGCTTACAGTCAGAGATTATAACTAGGAACAACCTTGCTCCATGGAGAGATTTACTAGTTGATAGGAAGCTAAATCAATATTCTGTGCTACCAATTCTTGTGTGAGACGCTATGTCACAAGAAGGAGGAGGGGGAAAAAAATATATAGTTAAGAAAAAGACTTTATGTAAGACAGCTGAATAAAATGTGTGCGCTTTTTTTTCTATTCAAATTGAGTACAATTTTAGAGATGAATAGTTTGCTTTGGTGAACTTTTCTTGAGGTGCTGCCTGGTGCTGTGTGTGTGTGTGTGTCTTTATTTTAAATTCTATCAGCCCCCTCCAATACAGTGTGGATTGAAGGGTTTTTATGCTAATGCACCTGTCTCATCTGTATCATTGGGGAAGCCTAATGTTATCTGCCAACAATTTTGATTTTAACAGTTTAGAAAAGATCCCTGAGAGCAAAGGAAGCCCAATAATCCTGTAAGCCCTGAATATCAACCACTGTCAAAGGGCTGAAGAAAAAAGATTCTTGTCTTACTAATTTTCAAGAGGCACAATTTTTCACACCCAAAGAAATAAAAATTCCCAGATTAAAAAAAAGTCCAAGTTATTACGCTAAGCATTGCAGACAATAATTTTGCAACAGTGGCATCTTGTTGGATTAAAGTTATTCAATTTGGCAATACATTAAGGGAGAATGAATGGATAAAGCTACATTTCAGAGTCTGTAGCTGAGGGTTTGGCACAGAACAGTTTCCCAAGGTTTATGTTTTATGGCAAAGAACCCCTGATCAAAGTCAGGGGAAAGATTTCACTTGCTTCAGGTGACTTTAAAGCCACCTTGCTTAGATCCTTTTCTAGGATCACACAAGAAAATACTATTGTGGGCCTATGTTTATAAATAAATAAAATCTGCTTGTGGGGATTGAGGAAGGCCATTAACCACACAATTAGTAAAACTGCAGTACTCCTAAATGTTTATCTTAAATCATATATGTGTTTTACATAAACAAGAGAGTTTGAGGAAAGAAACAGATGCTGACCTGTAATCCACTGTGGCAATCCTTTTTTTTTGTTCTTCTCAGCCTTCCATAGGACTAGTTTTTCAAATTCAGTTAGAGACATCAAGCAGTATAAGAAAAGTTTAGTAAAACTTGAGACCAAAAGATTCAAGGGACAGAAGATGCACTAGTGACTCTGCTGTTTTAGTAGTTTGATATTGAATTTGGCATGTTTCTTTTGTTGTTCTACATTTATCAAGATCTTTTCTGTAGCATCTTATGTAGGGCTTTGGTATTTAGACTTAGACTAATGGTGCTTCAGTATTTGAGTTGCAGCGCTTAGGAACAGCATTGCCTATCTCTCTGAGTCTTATGTTAAATATTCATTTTTAATTACATTAAATACTGAAACTCATCATTAAGCACTGATGACTCTGTTTAACCAAAAGCAAGCAAGGACTATTCTTTTCTTTTATTTATTTCAAAACTCTTGAGCATGCCCCTGTATTTCTGTTTAAGCAGAAGATCCAATAGTGTTTTGAATCAAGCACAAACCTATGACTAACTAAAGTTTAGATATAAGGAGAACTGAAATGACAAAAGAAAACATTCAACAACTTGATGTTTAAGCCTTGAAAGTTCTAAAATAAGCAAACTCTACAAAAAGCAAACATACCAAATTGCAATAGCATGCCACTGCTTTTTTTTGCTGCTATTGATGCTTTTTAAATCCCTGGTCTCAGCTTGCATTTCTTACAGGAGCTCCTCCCTGAGTTTTCCTACCGCTAATGATTGCAGATAGAAAACAGTTATTGAAACACATCCTCACTTCAGAAACAGGATGTATAAGACAGGAACACATAAGGTATGTCTAGGCTTGGCATAAGAATGTGCTTGACAGATGTGTCTTGCACCAACATAATTGAGGAGGAGTCTGGATTTTTTTTTTTTTTAATGTAACTTAAATGAATTTTCTCAGAGTATTTTTAAAAGGAATCTTAGAGTTTACATCAACAACTTGCTTCGTTTGTCAACAGTAGCCGTCATTGCCTTTAAAAGATAATATACCTGAGCTAGAAATGTATTCCTGTACTACTAAGGATATCTCTTCCACTCCCACCCGCCACCCTCCCCACCCAATTGTATTTAGATCAGTTCATTGCCAGTGTATTAACTCTGCTTAAAACTTTAATTGTTTTACAGGCCTTATCTGGGCATTTTCATATAAATTAATAATCTTAAAATTATATTTGCTGCTTAATTTGAAAATGAGAAAAGGAATGCTGATTTTTTTGGTGGTGAGCAAAGGAGGAAAGGTTTTAAAAAATGGCTGGTTTAAAGTTACTAATTTATGGGACTGAAAAAAAAAATGCAGCCTGAAATGAGGAAAAACTTTAGAAAGTTGCTCCTTAGCCAATGGCATATTCACTCATTTGTACTTACAAGATATCATACAGTAAATTACAGAAAGTAAGTGAGCAGGTTAAAAACCTTGAAACCTTATGATCAGCCTGTGACTTAGTGCCATGACTGTGACTACAAACTTGTGGCTATGACACTTCAAGCTTGACATAGGGAGTGGTCAGTGGAAGTGCTCTCTGCATAGAGGTGCTTGAGCCCATGATGGAAGTTCTGTGGTTTAGGGGGGGGGAGGGAAGGATAGAATGAGAATGTAAAGAGATGGGGAAGTGATGAGGGTGGCTGATGTTATCACAGCACCGTGTGAACCGTGTGTTTCCTCTTGTTTTGTGATCTGGTTACTGAGAGATGCTCTTTGCATGACATTTTGGGTCTTGAAATGGATATTGTTTTATGGAGTTTTATTAACATGCTGCAAAAGAGTTCAGTTTCTGCAGTATTTTTTAGTGTTTCTGAGAGTTTTGTCTAAACCAGGAACACAGCATTACTGGTTTGAGTTCACGACAAGTTTTGCATTCTGGAGTAGGTCCTCTGGCTTCAATCCTGTGCTTTGATCTGCAGCGCTGTAAGGCTGCACTGAAGAACAGTAATTTTGTAATTATAAGGAATAAGGGACGAAGCCTATAAGGCACTTAAAGCCCCGGTGCGTGGGGCGGCGCTGGGCTTCGCCGTGCC